>JADWQK010001442.1:0-352622 GCA_017933935.1 Sesamia nonagrioides | reverse complement strand
CCATCTAGGTGTAAAGTTCTTATCAATACAAATTAATCGAGCCCAAACACAAGGTAGCCGCTGTGAATTGTTGAGGAGTTCCTTCGACTGTCTCCCGGCTCCATCTTCAGATCTACTTCAGACCTTTATTAAATTGTAGTGCTTTAAAATACTTAATGAAAATGCTAAGAAATGCACTAGTCGCCTGCAATTTTTGAAAGTTCCCCTTGTTTTCTCTGGTCTTCCACCATCAAACCCTGATATCCTTATCATGGGACCACCTTGGGATCGTCTTCTTTCCAACAGTAAAAGAATTATCAAAATCGGTTCATAAACGACGAAGTTATGCACGAAGAAACATAAAAAAAAGCATATATACGGTCGAATTGAGTAACCTCCTCCTTTTTGAAGTCGGTTAAAAACTACTGTACACCGATCATCGGCGTCGTGTTTCGCTGACTGGTGTCACGCAGCCGGCCACGAAACCGGCGGTACACAACACCCTTCGGCCATAGCTCTTCTTTCAGGAACTTGTCGAGATCATGCGTCGGAACACGTACCACGAACGACTTGAAGTACGTGCTGTGGCGCGGCTCCAACATCTCGACCCTCACAGTCCATTGGGTCTTGACGCGCAGATACTCCACTATCTCCTCGGCCTTCGTGGAGTGATGCAGTCTGGACACGTATAGCATCGTCGTCGGTATTAATTGCTGGACGTAGCAGCATGTTAGGTCCTGCCAGCGCAGTACCGCACTGGTTCCGACAAGGAGGCTTCTTCTTCTTCTTCTCTACCTTGATGAAACCATCCTTATCGCACGTGTCCTTCTCTGGACTCAGTTTATTCGAGACCAGGTTTGGTTTCGACGGGCTCTGTTTGCCCCCTATCGTTTTTCCCGCTCGTTTTACCTGCGAGTTTTGTGGCTAAACAGGCTTTTTAGCGGCTGTTATTGCAGCGTAGGCTCGTTTGGGGGTCGACGAAATTACACATGTCGTTGTCTCCACCGGTGTCGAGGCAGGGACGGCGGCGGCACGCGTTGCAACGCATGCATTCTCAGCAGCTGGTGACGCATTCGAGCCGGCCGACTAGAAACTGCAGATGGAGGCGATTTGTGCACCACGACGGATGTTCACATTTGCGGCGTCATCGATCGGTGACCTACTTGCAGAAATTTCATTGCGCAACAACATTACTTCTGCCCGTAGATCGCCGATAGTTTTGTTAGAAACCTCCAGCTGATGCTGCATCTCGGTCTGGCTTTGCTTCAGGAGTGTAATATCCTTTAGCAGCCTGGTGACGTCCACGTGATCGAACGTGACGGGAGGCAGCTTGTGTAGATCCTTCGCCACGAAATCAGGCACGTCGTCCGGGTCTGTCTCCTTAAACAGCGTAACGATGTCCTGAAGACTCCTCTCTGTACCATCCCTTCGACGAGATGGCATCTGGCTGACTTTGCCGAGTATTGTGAACAGCAGCAACTTGGCACTGCTAATCTCATCCTCCTTAAAAGATGACTTACAGATCTGCAAGATGCTGACCTCGTCCATATAGTCAATGGCATGTTTGATAAATGCCAGCACTTCGTTGGCTATGAGCGCTTGAGCACTCATAGCGAAAACCAGGCAGCGGCTAGAGCCGCGTGAGTCGCGAATATAATATTCATATAGTGCAGCGAAAACGCGACCGTACTCGACCGTGGCCTCCACGCAATTTTTGATACCTGTACTTTTTGATACCTTCGTTTGATGTGTATAATTGCTTATACCACTAGGCTACCAGTGCTCTTTCTACTTTGATGGACAGGCAAATTGTGCGAACATATGAAGCAATCATCCCCCAAGGCTTTCCACGATGACCGGTCCTGTGCTGCCCGTATCCATCGGCTTCCCGTGACCCTCACCAGGTCATCGGTCCACTTTGTTGGGGGCCTCTCTACGCTGCGTCTTCCGGTACGTGGCCGTCACTCCAGAATCTTACTGCCCCATCGGCCATCAGTTCTACGAGCAATGTGTCCTGCCCACT
Source organism: Sesamia nonagrioides (assembly GCA_017933935.1). Classification (NCBI taxonomy): domain Eukaryota; kingdom Metazoa; phylum Arthropoda; class Insecta; order Lepidoptera; family Noctuidae; genus Sesamia; species Sesamia nonagrioides. The sequence goes on along the minus strand of JADWQK010001442.1, from coordinate 350,620 downwards.
GCCACTTAATTTTAGCGACTCGAAGAGCTATGTCGGTGAGTTTGCTTCTTCTGCGGAACTCCTCATTTCTGATTCGATCACGTAGAGAAACTTCGAGCATAGCTCTTTCCATCGCCCTTTGCAATGCAATGTATTAGATCAATATCAATTGTAATTGAGTTACGCAATATTGGTGTGACGGGCATATAATGAAAGAGGAGAAGTTATACGGTTATATGTAACTGTAATAAAATCAGAAATTGTGAGACAAAAAAAAAAATGAAAATACAATGATAGGCGAATTTCTATCCTATTTCTCTTTTTAATAAAAAAAGGTAATTATTGCACTTTTCAATTTTAAACAGCAGAATTTTTATTCGTATTCAGAAAAAAAATTCTACGGCAATCATTTCGTAAATTGATAAAGACAGCATTTCTTTGCAGCCCGGCTTTACAGTGGAATATGTTTTCATAGATGATGACGGTAACCACAGCATCAGTTACAATAGTTATTTATGCCACTGTCAAGCAATGATAGCCATTGTAATACGAGTGATAGTTTGTGCCACGAAGCGAAGCTGAGTGGCACAATAGATCAGCATGAATATTACAATAGCTTGCGACAGGGGCATACAAAACTTTTTCTACGACCTTGAAATAAATCAGTACAAAAAACCGTCAATATTGAACTGAAAATTTACAATGGCGCGAAACAACAACGAGGCGCGCGCAATGTTTGTTGTTATTATTCCACAAATGAAAGGCAAAGGCAATTCATTCATACAGCCTAATGACATGCGATGTTTAGTCGTGAAGCAAATACGCGCGCTTTTTGTCATAATCATATGTCGATTTTTTGATGCCATAACCAAAAAAAAAGTTTAATTGTAGTACGGTTTACCCGTGTGGAAATGGTCATTGTAACACGACTTGGCAGGAATGAGTACTATTGAGATACGACTTATGGTTATGTATTAATCAAATTACTAAATGGTCGTAGAAAAATATTTTAAAATCACAATAGAACTTAGCCTTTACTGAGTGACCTTAATGACAGGCAGTGGTTAGCTTCCGAGCTAACCGCTGCCAGTCACAGCTTAATGTACTCTCGTACATTAAGCGAGGATGTGTTCCAAATGTGTGTTGTCCCTGCAAATCTGGTATAATCTAGATTGTTTTAGTTTTCATACTGTTGTGGTTTTGATGGAGAGGACACTCGTAAACTGTATAAACTGGGTTATAAATAACTGACCTCTAAGATGACAAACATGAAAAATTGTATTTAACATTAATTTTTTTTTTTGGTTATTTCGTAATTGAAAACTTCTTTCTTTTTTTGACGTTGGTTAGTAAGAACCAAGGAAATTCTATCTAAACTGGAAAGTGAACTTGCATAAGTCTCTTATTTAAAAGAAGACTCTATCGCAAGAGCAATAAGGTCGATCGGAAATTAAACTTTATTTGAAGAGAACGCGGTCCGAGGGAGAAAGCGTCCCAGGAGCCCTCTGTCTATTTCTAAGTGTTACCCGTATTTATTTTTTGTAATTTTGTTTGAAACCAACAATTTCAATTAGAAAAAAGATGGTGAAAAGGGGTGCCATTAATGTCTTTTTTTTTACAATTTATAAACCAGCGCTTGACCGCAATCCTGCCTGATGGTAAGCAGTGACGCAATCGTTGATGGTAAAGCGCACTAGTTTATTAAGAGCCTATTCACTCTAGCCTTGAAGACAATCAAATTGTAGTCCGACGGAAACACCGCCGCGGGCAAATTGTTCCAGTCCCTCGATGTACGCGGTATAAAGGAGGAGGCGAAGCGCTTCGTCCGGATCGTAGTGGTGTTAACAACGTAAGGGTGGAAACCAGCCGTACGACGGGTCGTCCGCTGGTGAAACGGAGATGGGGGAATTAAATCATGCAATTCCCTCGCACACTCCCCGAAATGCATCCTATAGAACACCGAAAGGCTGGCTACTCTACGCCTGTGCTCTAGGCTTTGGAGACCAACTCGAGTTAGATCAGGGTCACCAATCAGCCTCTTTGCACGTCTCTCCACTGAATCCAAAGCCTGAGTCTGAGTCTACAATAGTGAGTCATACTCTAGCTGCGGAATATCATTCTTTAAGTAAGGTTTTTGCGGTAATCATATACAAGTTATTTTGTTTGTATGTAGGGTGACCATAAATTTTGGAATAATTAATAAATGTGCAAGTTAGTCATTGTCTGCAAAATAAGTAAGTGACTTTTATTGGGTATTTACAATGACATTAAATTCTGCTTTCTTGTAGATATTTTATTTATTTAAAGGTACAGTTTCGGATAGATTGACCTGCTGTCGTCCGTACATCATCCATTTTTAAAATCCAATAATGAATTTAAAGAGTTCGCAGCCATGCCTAAATGTTCATTAAAACTCAGGTAATATAAGTGAAAAAAAATAATATTTTACGTATATTCCTTATAAATTCTATTATAATAGTCACCCTACACAACAAGGACAGAGGGCTACTGTGAAGCTATCTCGGACCGCGTTTTGATCGATAGTTCACATTCCAGTTTAGATAGAAATTCCTTGGTAAGAACATAATTATTGTACACAGATAAAAAATAAATATATAATTTTCTTCAAACTTGCTAGCACGTGCATATTGTCATTTGAATATGGAATACTCGAGACTTGGTGAAGTTCTTTAAATATCTTTACTATTCTGAAGTAGTAGAACAATGAAACTACACACATCAAAAGTGTCTAGGGATCAAGCATTTTTATGCGGATTTCTTGAGATTGAGATGTGGCTTTGTAATAAATTTATGATTTTATAAATTTATATGGATCCTTTTTGGTGCATTTCATAATTTGAATCAGGAACTGTGAATCAAATTCGAGTAAAAGATGAAAATCAGTTGTCAATATTTTCCCTATAAAAACATACAACGCATTGAAGACATTATTAGTGCTACTGTTTCCCTACTACTGATTAAAACCAACGTTATTATGGAGCGGCGACGTCATTTAAGCAGGGAAGAAATGCTCAGAGCCGTGGGAATGATAGAAGCTGGTTCCCGGCAACGTACTGTGGCTTTAGCTCTGAATACAAGTCAGAGTGTTATCAGTCGACTTTGGACACGTTACCGAAGCACTGGTACCGTGGCTGAGCGCCATGGAGGACGGTATCGCTGCACCACACGGAGACAAGACCGATACATTCAAATCTTAACTCGAAGAGCTCCAACAATAACCGCTATGATGTTAGCCGTGAGGCTTCATCACTCTTCAGGGAACTTAATTAGCGACCAAACAGTCAGAAACCGCTTGCATGAAGTGAACCTTCATTCCCGAAGACCGCTACGGGTACCACCTATAGCAACGCACAATCGTAGGATTCGATATCAATGGGCTCTTGAACACAGAAATTGGGCAGAAGAACAATGGCGTTTCGTGTGCTTTTCTGATGAGTCTCGTTTTGGTATGAGACCGGATACAAGATGTATACGACACTGGAGAACCCCTGGACGCCAACAGCGATTAAAATCCTGCCAGGAAGTCCATCCTTATAGTGGTGGAACCATCATGGTATGGGCGGGCATTTGGATCGGCGGAAGAACTGAGTTGATTTGGATCAGAGGCAACCTCAACGCTCAAATTTATGCTGAAACGATTGTATCAGACGTCATCGTTCCTCTACAAGTGCAAATCGGTCCCTTATTTCAGTTAATGCATGATAATGCACGACCGCACACCGCAAGAGTTATAAGACAGACTCTCGCCGCAGCTAACATCAATGTCCTGCCCTGGCCTGCTCAGTCGCCAGACTTGAACCCGATTGAGCATGCATGGGATATGCTACAGAGAAGAGCGCTGCCGAATATGGAGGGTATCCAGTCGCAAGAAGACCTTTTTTTGTTGTTGCAACGAACATGTGCGGCCATTCCACAGCGTGATTTGGATGAACTCATTTTGAGTATGCCAAACCGATGTTCTTGTGTTGTTAGTGTTCGCGGTAGAAACACGGATTATTAATTGTTTAAGTTACCTAATAAAATTTTAGAGAAAACTGTTATTTCAGTCTTTTTTTCGAACTTTTGTGTTAGTGGTTCAAATGTCAAATATCCCTTTATTAGGAAAATGGCAAATTTCTTTATTAATGCAAAGGTGACTTGGTTTATCGTTACTGTGACAAACGACAACACTTTATTTGATGAATCCTTAAAGAAAATTTTAATTAATATCAATCAGGAGAAAAGTTATTGCAAAAATATATGTTGATCCCTAGACACTTTTGATGTGTGTAGTTTTAAGATGTTCCATCTCAAAGCGTCTCACGAAATGAATTCAGTTAGTTTTCTATCTAAATACATTTCATATATGAAGATGATATATATTATGAAGTATTAAAAAAAAAATGGGAATATGAATTTCAATTCTTTTTTTTAATAAATATAAACTAGTGCTTGACTGCAATCCCGCCTGATGGTAAGCAGTGATGCAATCGGTGATAGTAAAGCGCGCTAGTTTTTTATGAGCCTATACATAAAAAAATAAAAGAAACTGAGTAAATAGGAAGGAAAACGGCTGTTGAGCGAGGTAATGCGGTGTAAGAGAGGTTTTAGAGGCAATTTTAGAGGTAGATTGATTTGGAGACCCTCCACGACCAAACTTCCGACACAACAACATTTGGCGCATATTGCAACACAACTGTTCAGACCCGTCCTCTGTACGGCTCTATGTTCTTTCTTTCTTTATTTTTTGGCTTCGCACGATTTGTGCATTTAGCCAATGTCACGTAATTATGAATTTATTATTCATGGCGAAAAAGACGGCCGCGTGACCCGTCTTACGAGGGAGGTTTGGGACAAAATCATGATGTGGCCACTACGCTGTGTAAATTATGCACTTTTATTTAGTAAACAACACTATAAATAATTTTAAAAGTCCAATGAAAAAATGAGCGTGAGACTCAGCTTGACGGGAAAGTCAAGCTCTCACGCTCATTTTTCAAAACTCCCTCGGCTCCATGTTGTACTTATAATTTATTTTTGAATACAGAACAAAAAAATATCTACAAGAATATTGTAACATTGTCATGTATGGGAAGCGCAGAGCATTCAACTACAAGCATTTCTATTTCTAAATGGGGACTCCTTGACATGTAGGTAATCTAGGTAAGCCTAATATTGTTTTCTAATTTATCCATTTTATTACTTATCTTTCAATAAACTAAGCCTTAATATTTAATGATTTAAAAAAGGTAAGTAAAAAATAATGTATTCAGTCTTATCCTCAAAAGTCTAGAAGAATTCAAAAGTTGTTGAAACATTCACCAACTTAAGCAAGCAAACGTCATAAAACTATACTGCCGATCAATAAAGTTAAGCCTAGTTATTATCTTCAGTCAGTAGCAAAACAAACAGAGCAGAAAAAACAGAACAGAAAAATAGTTACAAAGGTAGGCAATACTTATTTTCTTCGCCTCAAGTCATTTTTATTTTAGGGGCTGATTTTTCAATAGACAAATAATTTTCTTCGCGGAATAAAATTGGGGCTTGACAGGTTTAAATTTTTCAAAAAGCGTGCTTTGGATAAAATTATCTAGCTTTTATAAAGCCAGTACTCGAAATTGAAGAAAAACGAATGCGAATTCGCTAAAATTGCACCATAATTATTTTATCCTTCTTATCAATAATAATAAAAAAGATAAATTTTTGTAGAACGTTCAATTCGTATTTCAAATTTAACTCAATGCTTTATTTCTTTAGTTCTAATTTCCAAATTCAAATTTTGTATTACCGCCTAAAATGTCATCGTCCCATGGCGATACTCGCAAAGATATTTCTCATCTTTCTTTAACAGCCAGCCCGAGTAAACAAAAAAGTTTTAATACATTCATTACTCAAGGTAGTAAATACTCGGTAGACGTTTATATATATATATTATTTGTTAGTTCAACGATCGCATTATTAAGGAACTCCAAATATCAGTTTACAAAATTACATGAACCAACATAACGAACGTATAGAAAACAGTCTTTCTCAAATAATGTTTCAACAAAACAACAAAGCCTCTCAAGTAACAGCGGTTGTCGACCTCCCAAAAGAAAACATCGGAAAATTTTATTATATCATATTTATGTATCGAGTACATGGCTTCTGCGGAGGTAAGCTCGCATTTCTGAAAAACTGCGTCGGTGTTAGTGTGAAGAAAGAAATGACTTAGTTAAACGACTAAGTGTAATATCAATCACTTCATTTGTCAAACAAGTCTAACTTGTACTCCTTTTGTACCCTCTCTGGGCGGAGTGGAAGGGCGTGACGGACTTTTATTCTCTAAAAGCTACCCGTGTTTCTTCACTTGCCTGTGCGCCAGGGCCACGGTTTCTTTTTTAACCAACCCGCAACCTTGGCCCAGGAGGCATGGGTCCTCGTGGACCCCTCACGATCTGCTGACAACTCTTTGAAGCGCGCGTGAAACATAACGGGCCTGATCTATACCGGGCGGCGAGCTACCCATCGCTCGCCGCCCGTAAGCCCGCGCCTCCGGTAGTCGGGAGTTCAATGTGTCTCCTTCATGCGCTCTGCCTGCTCCTTTGCCAGCATCACTGCTTCGCAGAAGGAGGTGACGGCCTGCCATGCACTCTCGCTCCGGACCATGGCCTGGACCAGGGCCGGACGCGAGAGATTGCTGTCGATCACCACCACGAGGACACGGCGGTACATTTGCACTCTTCATTTTCGTCACTTTATAATTCGAATAATAACATTGCTGAATTGAAAAATATAATTTCAACCATCTTCCAAGTATGTTAGGGTCGGCTTCCAGTCTAACCAGATAGAACTGAATACCAATATTTAAATAGACCGAATGTCTATCTGGCTACAAACCAGTTACTGGTTAAGTAAATACCAATTGGCAAGACTGGTTGTCAAACTTTCGAAGTATCTGTAACGACTGTCAAAGTTTCACGAATGACAGTTGGGACCAATTTTTTTTTTTTTTTTTTATTTCAGGCATCAAGGTCCATATAAAGATATTAAACAATACTATATTAACATAAATTAAAAAGTGTCGGCGCCGTGTTTCGCTGACTGGTGTCACGTAATAGGCCACGAAACCGGCGGTACACAACACCTTATGGCCAGAAATCTTCTTTGAGGAATTTCTCGAGATAATGTTTCGGAACGTGCAGCACGAACGACTTGAAGTTCGGTTGTGACGCGGCTCTGACCTCTCGAGCCTCCAAGTCGAGTTGGTCTTGACGCGCAGAGGTTCGTAGGGGTCTCAGTATTTGACAATCCCATCTATAGACCAATTACGGCAAGTGTAGCTTAACCTCATCGAACGACCTCATCATTGTCATCATCTCAGCGTTAATCCCAGTCGCATCCGAAGCTTTTTCTGCATAAAGCCTGGGGTCCGCTTTATCAGTCTAACTGCTGATATTGGCTATACTTCGAAATTTTCTGTGAAGCGGCTACCGTCTAACCTCCACAACCCGAAGACGATATCGAAGCATTGCAGTTAGACCAATTGTTGGACTTTTGAGGGCTCAAATAACCCGTAACAACTGCCACTAGATGTTCGTATGGCAACCGGAATCAACGGCTTAACGTGCTTTCCGAGGCATGACCAGTGCAAATATTCATATTCATGCTTACAAATATTTGCACTGGCTGTCAACCTCATCGCTCGACCTGTGCAGCTATTATTATTTAACCACGGACCCCTAGAAAATAACATTGTATAGAATGAAAACAAACCTCCATTACTGAGCTTAGATGCCGCAGTAATAGTTCTTGTGAAATATTCCCTCATTTATCACAGCCAAGTGACTCGTCAGATTAGATTATGGCCATTCACAGTGCCCTTAGTTAAGAAAAAAAAAACAGCGAAGAAAGTAGGTTTTATGCTAAAAAGAAGGACTTAAAAAGGGTGAAGGCTTTAATGTTGTTGTGCTTTGAAACTGTTAAATTATTTATTCGACTAGAAAAAGTGTTGGATCTCTACTGATATTAATATTTTATATACAATATGTAAAGAAAACGCTGTCCGATCCGTGAAGGTATGGTTAAGTATCGATAACTGATTCTACTAATGCCTAAAATGCAGGGTCAAACTTAAAAAAAATCCCCTAAATATTAAATATTATTTCGCAAAAGGCGGTAACGTAATAAATGTGCGGTAGGCAACATACTCGCGAGCGAAGAGGGGCAGGGCACGCGGCACGCGGTTGTATCGCAATAAACTAGTCGAACATGGTGTTGTCACTTTTTTAAAATTTACTATATTAGAATTAATTCGGGACAAAAAAGAAAATATTTCAAAATTCATTAGTATTGTTACTATGATGATTATGTAAAATTTCATATTTTAGTTGGTCATGTGTTTAGGTAACCTTTATTATCCTTATGGGTCGGACAGGGTTTTCTTTACATCTGTATATATTAAAATCAATGCCACTTTCTTTGTAATTTCATAACTCAAGAAGGGACTCACCTATCCAAACCAAATGTGTAGGTAGACTTTGTTTTGACTAATAAGTAGATGGTTTATGTAAAGTTTGAACAAAATCGAATGAGCGGTTCTACATTTATCACATTTTTTGTAACAAATGAATTGAATGAAAGGTGGATCATGATCTCATCTATATATGTATATATATATAAATCAATGCCACTTTCTTTGTAATTTTATAATCCACCAAAACTGTGTAATGGCACCAGACTGGCAGTAAAAAACTTATTACCGAATTTAATTGAAGCTATGATTTTAACTGGTAAATCAAAAGAAGAAGTTTGTTTGATACCGCGTATCCCTATGATCTTAACTGATATTATACCATTTGAGTTCAAACGATTGCAATATCCTGCGCGTTTAACATTTGCTATGTCCATCAACAAAGCCCTTTTTTTTTGGGTGGAAATCCTCATAGGATGTCCGCCGCCCTGGGTTGGGCGACGGGGTCTGTCAGACTTTTACTGACTAAAACCACCCCGGTGTCTCTTCTATCACGAGCAATCGCGTGAGGCCGCGGGAGTCTAAATTCTTCCACGGCCCCACACCCTCGTGCTAGCCCGGTCTGTCCGGGCCCCGTCTCCTGCACGGGGTAGTGGGGTGTTAAACTACCCCGTGCATCGCCTCAGGGGCGTGCGTCGACACTCGCGCGCGCCTCCGCCTCGGGGTCCATCGAATAGGGGGCGGGGACTTCCCCATGTCCCTCGCCCCTGGACCCATTCATGGGGGGCGGAAGAGGGCGTTATCTGCCCTTCTTTGGCGCCCGGTGCGTCTTCCGCGGCCCGGGAAGGGAGTTGAGATCTCCCTCTCCCGTTCCACAGCTTCCTTCTGCGACATCATGTCCTCGCAGAACGAACCACTGCGTCCCACGACTCTGGGCTACCGACCATCCTCCGCACTACTGTCGGCAGCGTCAGGTCGCCTCCTACTTCATTTGTGAGGACACGGCGCTGCTCCTCCCAAGCTACACACTCGGAGAGCGTGTGCTGCGCCGTGTCCTCCCCGCATTGGACGCAGTGGTGACACCGAGCGTCCGGCTTCCTGCCTAAGCGACGCAGGTACTTGCCGAAGCAGCCGTGCCCCGACAGCATCTGCGTCACCCTGAACGACAGGGAGCCGTGCCTTCTCCCGAGCCAGTCGTCGAGTACTGGCCGGATCGCCTCGACGGTAGCGAGGCCGGCGAGCGACGACGGCGGTAGGGCGCATAAGCCTCTGCCGCCAGTCCGCCACCAGGACCTGACGGAGCTCCTCTCGGTGCAGCTCGATCTGCCCCGGACTGGAGCCCCGTTTCCGCTCTTTCTCGCGCCATCGGTACAATGACGCGAGTACTTTCGACTCTAGGTCCCAGGGCGGGGATCCGGCCAGGACGCAAGCCGCCTCGTAGGAAATCGTGCGGTACCCGTGGACGACCCTGACGGACATCGCCCTCTGCGGCGTGCGCAGAATGGCGAGTGTTCCGGCCGTCAGGTACATCGCCCACACAGGAGCCCCATACAGGGCCATGGACCGCACGATTCCCACGTATAACCGCCTACAGGCGGCGCTCGGGCCCCCCATGTTGGGAAGCAAAGTTAATAGCGCGCCTGCTGCACCCATCAGCTTGGGCGCCAGTCGCCGGAAGTGGGGCCCGAATTCCCATCGGCTGTCGAGCACCAATCCCCGATACTTCATGGTGGACTCTACAGCTATCCGGACCCCACTGACCACGATGTGCGATCCCGGCGCCGGCGCACGCCGGGGGCCATGGAAAACCATGACCTCCGACTTGTCAAGGGCCACCTCCAGGCCCAGGCGCCGGATGCGGTTCATCACCTGTGATACCGCAGCCGTGGCTACCAACGTCGCTTCCCTGTGCGAGCTCCCCCGGGCAGTGACAAGCGTGTCGTCCGCACACGTCAAGTCGGCGCCCGACGGGAGCTCGCCTCTCAGCACCCAGTCGTAGCCAATGTTCCACAGAAGCGGTCCCAAGAGCGATCCCTGTGGAACACCGCACGACATTTGGTGCTGACCGGCACCGTCACGTTCCCGATAGATGACGCATCTGTCCTCCAGATAAGCCCCTACTATGCGGCGGAGGTAGGGAGGCACCCGATGGTATTTCAGGGCCTCCCTAATACAGCTCCAGGGTAGGGTGTTGAAGGCGTTGGAAATGTCTAAAGAGACTGCCAACACCACCCCACCCCGGGACACCGTATCCTCCGCCAGGGCTCTCACGCGCATGAGTCCGAGGGGCGCCCCTCCTTCCTGAGCAGGACCAGCTTCCCCTCCTTCCACACACTGGGAAACTGACCCTGCTAGAAGCATGCCGTGAAGAGCCCCCTCAGCTGGGGCTCTAGCTCCTTCAGAGCCAGGACAAGAGCTCGGCCAGGAACCGGGCGCTTTATTCTTTGCCCGGAGCCGCGACACGGCCGCTCCCGTCTCTGCTTGCGTCACCTTGGGGACATCGGTGCCCTCCTCTTCTGGAGAGTCTGTGGCTGAGGGTGAAACCATCGCCGGGGGAACATGTCCCGCCCGCTCAGGGAAGAGGGTGGATACTACCGCCTCTAGCAACTGGGGTTGCATACTTTGCACCAGTGGGGGCGCCCAGGGACGCAACTTGCCCCGCACCCAACGGTGGGGGCGCCCCCATCAACAAAGCCCAACTTATGTTGCCTGTTCGAGAGTCGGTACCTCCAGTCGTTTGTTTATACAGAGTGGAATTTTAATGGTTGTTTTCCCACAGCGAAACGGTTTTGTCTTAGTAATACAATCGTTTCATCAATAAATAAAATATCAGAAACATGAAATAGCAGATTTAACATAGTGATAAAAAAAAAAAAACTCGAAAGTGAGCACGAACTAATAGTAAACTCCTAATAATCTACAGCTGAATGGCGCGGGGCCATTGACCCGCGTGCTTCAACTATTATAAATACTTTTTAGCTGCAATTTACTGATCATGAAATTCATACGAATAATACCAAAGTGTGTTGATAAACCACCGGATGATCCGAAGTCATATCGGCCTATCACACTTCTACCATCTTTGGGGAAACTTCTTGAGTGGCTCATCGTTTCACGTTTACTACCGAACGGTCCAAAATTTCATAGTAATCAATATGGCTTCACATCGGTAAATCAACAGTCGACGCGGCGCTTTCTGTCAGAAGAACCGTTAACCAATCGGAACACAAGTACGTGATTGGTATCTTTTTGGATATTTCCGGGGCTTTTGATAACGCTTGGTGGCCTATGCTGTTATTAAAATTAAAAACCCGCGGTTCCTATAGAAACATATATAATCTCGTTTACTCGTACTTTATAAACGGTTCCGCGGTACTTAAGCTTGGCCATTTTTCTAATACTAAAGCACTGACCATGGGATGTCCTCAGGGTTCAGTTGTCGGTCCTTATTTATGGAATTTGGGTTTTGATGATTTCTTCGCGATCCCGCTTCCTTGCGGCTGTTCACTTACTGGTTACGCGGTCGATGGCCTACTGCTCATTCAGTCAAGTACCCGAGCTGGACTTGAGAACTTGGCCAATACTTGTCTAAATCTAATATCTCAGTAGGGTGATCGTAACCGCCTAGCGTTTGCGCCGCATAAAACCTATCAATTTTTACTAAAAGGTAATCTTAAATCATTGCCTACTATTAAATTTAATAACGTTCCCGTTAAAAAACAGCAATCCGTATGCTACCTTGGTATGGTCTTAGAAAGGAATTTTTCATTTATCGAACATATAAAAATAGTTGGCGAAAAAGCTAAAAGGAACTTTTATGCCCCAACTAGAATATCCAAAGCAACTTGGGGTCTATCATTCCTAACTTTAAAAACTGTATATGGAGCTACCTACTTAGGATGTATGTGCTACGGTGCACCTGTTTGGGCCGATAGGGCCAGCATAGGGGCGGCGCGACGTAAACTGCTTCAAAGCCAACGTTTGGCATTGATATTTTTATGCAAGGCGTATAGAACAGTCAGTACTGAAGCCTTACCCGTTCTGGCAGGTGTACTTCCAGTCGATCTTGAAGTACAGTGACGTGCTTCAATGTACTACTCCGCGAGGGGGGAGGCCATGGACACTAACTTTGTTACACGACGCGACCTCAATAGAATTTCTAGATTATTTAAACCTCAGACTGACGTCTGGGAGGACCTCTTATCCGAATGGCAAAATAGGTGGGATAATTCCATCAAGGGCCGCACCTCCATCTGTTCTTTTCATCCGTTGGCGATCGACTGGCTAAGACATGGCTGGAGGTTGACCACTGCGTTGCCCAATTTCTCACAGGTCATGGCAACTTTAAAAGTTAACTGTATTCTATTAAACTTGTTCCTTCGCCTTTGTATCAGTGTTCTACATCGAACTGTGAATTTGAACAGTCCGCACATGACATCTTGTGGGAGTGTATTCTTTGGCAGAATGAACGCAACATTATGTTGGACAGTGTACAAGTTACATCCGGAGTTGTTTATTATACGGACCTTGTAGAAACTAGAACTAATTTCCGTGCGTTCAGGCGCTTTTGCCATACCTATTATTGAAATCAATTGTAACAGCACATACCTACTTAGGACCCATTAACTTAATCAAATTTTATTCCGTGGTGCTTGGCAATCTGGGCTTCTCCCAGTTGCAATAATGTCCCTTTGTGCCTATTGGCCTAGTTCTGTTCTGTTTCCTGCTTATTATGGAGGTAAGTGGATAAAATATCTTTTTTCTTACTCCTCCGCTATTCTTTTCTGATTAATTTCGTTTCGGGACCCAAGACAGTTGATTCGTTTCTCCGGAACTCGTCGAGCTTCATTGCTCGGCGTTTTTCTGGCGGTCTCCACTGTTGATTCTGGCTTTCAGGAATTGCAGTGGGTTGGGAACAGTGTGGCGGGTTTTTGATCACGAACATAAAATTATCATCTAAGATAAGTGTTTGTAATTTTTGCGCGCAGACTACTTCATGTCGTATTAATAGTAATATGACATGAAGTAGTCTGCGCGCAAAAATTAGCTCTCGACTATAGAGTCGAGAGCTTATTTTACTTTGATCATTTATAAAGCGGCATCGTCTTTGAACGCTAGTTTTTTTTAATGCTAGTATGAGCGGTAGTTTTTTTGTATTGATACATTTAAGTTATTTTATACCTTATTAACCTTATTTCCTTATTATTTTATTGGTTCGAACATTTTTTTCTTTTGTCTGCATGGCGGTGAATTTTCGGATTGTTGCCTACAAGCTGTTTTATGCCTTATCACTACGCGCGGGAGCTTATTATGGTTTGAACATTAAATGCATTGCTTTCTTTTGATTCCATTTCATGTCCATTCCGAGTAGTACCTACAAGTTGTATCTAGCGTAACTAACTTTCTCACTTTTTCGAGTTGATGATTTTTTTTTTTTATTATTATTTTATAACACAAACATTTTTATTTTTGTCTTTTACTCTATTCGTCGAAAGTACTCCTTAAAGCAAATCGTTCTGCCGCGGAAAAACAACCATTAAAATTCCAGCGTGTATATGCTAGAAATGGTAAAACAAAGAATATTGTTTGTCTAAATGTTTTTTGGATTAAGTTTTAAAATTGCTTGCAATTAAAAAAATATATATGTTTGAATAAATAATTTGGATGAATAAATTTGTTTTTATTATTTCACTTCATACGTAGCGAAGCACGTATCAAGCCGCTAGTATTGTATACATATAGCTTCGTTAGTGTAGGGGATAGATTTTATGTGTCCAAAAAATTTATGTCTTCGTGTATAATATTTTCTTCACTCCGTTTGCCAGTCGTGGTGGCCTAACACCAGAATCAAAAGTATGAGTGTATTTAATGGATGTTATCCATACTAATATTATAAACGCGAAAGAAACTCTGTCTGGGTCTGTCTGTCTGTCTATTTGTCAGTCTGTCTGTCTGTCTGTTACGCTTTCCCGCTTAAACCTCTCAACCAATTTTGATGAAAATTGGCACAGACAATCTTTAGACCCCGAGAAAGAACATAGGCTACCTTTTATCCCGGAAAAATTTGATGTTCCTGAGGGAAACCTAAAAAGCGCGATATAACCGAACTCCACGCGGGCAAAGCCGCGGGCGGAAAGCTAGTTATACATAAAACTACGCAACGGATTTTGATGCGGTTTGTTTTTAATAGAAAGAGTGATTAAAGAGGAAGCCTAAAATCACTCTACCTATTGAAAGACTTAGGGAAACAGAAAGTGACTTTGTTTTATAATACCTATGTAGTATATGTTTTTCAACCCATAACTGTAGCGTATGAACGACACCTTATTAAAGCATCAACTAGCATATGGATTATATTTTAATTATGCGTGATGTCTGGTGAAGCCGTACTGAGGACGGGTCTGAGCAGTTGTGTTGCGATGTGTGCCGGGTACGATGCGCCAAATCTTGTTGTGCCGGGAGTTTGGTCGTGGAGAGTCTCCAGATCAATCTCCCTCTGGCGCAGCATCGTTGGTCGTGCTGATGGGTTTAACATTGCACCACCTCGCTCAACTGCCGCCTTCCTTAATATTCACTATGGTTTTTTGAGTAAATAGGCTCTTAATAAACTAGCGCGCTTTACCATCAACGATTGCACCACTGCTTACCATCAGGCGGGATCACAGTCAAGCACTAGTTTAAAATTACATAAAAAAAATCATAACGTATGATTAATTCGAATTGTTTGAAATAAATTATATAGAATAATATATACCGAAACAAACCGGTTCTTAAAGCGCTTCGGAAGCTATTTAATTCCCTCATTCTTAAAAGCGAAACGCCTAAGGCGTGGCACAGCAGCGTGATGGTGTTGTTTTTCAAAAACGGTGACAATACCCTCCTGAAAAACTACAGACCGATATCCCTCCTGAGCCATGTCTACAAGTTATTTTCTAAGGTCATCACGAATCGTCTTGCTCGCAGGTTCGACGACTTCCAGCCTCCCGAACAAGCAGGCTTCCGAATAGGCTTTAGCACCATAGACTACATACAGAAGTATATCAAACCACTATGCTTGGCGTTTATGGACTATGAGAAGACCTTCGATTCGATTGAGACTTGAGCGGTGCTACAGTCTCTCCAGCTTTGCCAAATTGACCATCGATACATTGAGGTAATGAAGTGTTTGTACGAAAACGCCACCATGTCAGTCCGTCTCCAAGATCAGGACTCGAAACCGATCCAACTCCAGCGTGGAGTGAAACAGGGAGATGTCATATCCTCCAAATTGTGTGCTGTGTTGGAAAATGTCTTCAAGCTCCTGGACTGGAAAGGACTTGGCATCAACATCAACGGCGAGTACATCACTAATCTCCGTTTTGCAGATGATATCGTGGTCATGGCCGAGACCCTGGAAGACTTGGGCAAAATGCTCAATGACCTCAGCAGAGCTTCCCAACAAGTGGGTCTAAAGATGAACATGGACAAGACGAAGATCATGTCGAACTCTCATGTCCCACCCATTCCAATTCTATTTGGTTGTTCTGCACTCGAAATTGTTGACGAGTATATATACCTGGAACAAACAGTCCAACTAGGTAGGTCCAACTTCGAGAAAGAGGTGTCTCGTTGAATCAAGCTCGTCTGGGCAGCGTTCGGGAAGCTACGATACATCTTCTCGTCGTCCAAGATACCACAGTGTCTCAAGACTAAAGTCTTTGACCAGTGTGTGTTGCCAGTGATGACTTATGGAACTGAAACGTGATCGCTCACAATGGGCCTCATACGAAGGCTCAGAGGCATACAAAAGGCAATGGAAAGAGCTATGTGTTATGTTCTTATTTTATTTAATTAAACACTTGTGTTCATTTTTATAAAATCGTTTACTATCTTAAGATATACATGCTGCTGTCCACACAGCTATAAGGAGAATGAAGCCGACATGCATATAGTGATGTGATTTCAGTACATCTTACTAAATAGTGATGTTACAACACCATGCTTGGAGTTTCTCTGCGTGATCAAATCGGAAATGAGGAGATTCGCAGAAGAACCAAGGTCACCGACATAGCTCTTCGAGTCGCTAAACTTAAGTGGTAGTGGGCAGGGCACATTGCTCGTAGAACCGATGGCCGATGTGGTAGTAAGGTTCTGGAGTGGCGGCCACGTACTGGAAGACGCAGCGTAGAGAGGCCCCCAACAAGGTGAACCGATGACCTGGTGAAGGTCACGAGACCGGTCAGCGTGGAAAGCCTTGAGGGAGGCCTTTGTCCAGCAGTGGACATCTATAGGCTGAAGAAGAAGAATATATAATACAAAATAATTTGTCAAACACACGAATATGAATGTAAAATACCCTTATGTGAAAATATGACAACGTCGCATTTTATTGACTTCAAATATGAATTTGCTTTATATTCTCTGACTTATTGTATTATTTTTTCTTATTTATTATTAACATCAAGTAATTTCATAACCCATTTGGTCGCAAGAGACATGTGTCGCAAACATTTGGATCAATATTTGCCGACTCACGACATGTCTTGACGACAAGGCTAATTTATTTGTCTTACGTCTACTGTCACTTGTTAAATGTCTGTGGGAATGTAACTGGCTGTTGTGTTGTGTCGTTTATTGTTACAAGTGTATTTACGTACTGTTAGTGCACCTAATAAATATACAATATGTAAAGAAAACCCCGTCCGACCCATAAGGATAATAAAGGTTATGTAAACACATTACCAATTAAAATACTTATGAAATTTTACATAATCATCATAGTAACAAACAATACTAATGAATTTTTAAATACTTATTTTTTTTTGTCCGCGAATTAATTCAAATTCCCTAAAATTTGGTATTTTTTTTAAAAAAGTGACGATACTATTTTCGACGGTATTATTATGAGCAATGCGACCGCGTGCCGCGTGCCCTGCCCCCTTCGCCCGCGCATGTATCAAGTTGCCTTCCTTTTACGAAATAATTTTTATTATTTTAGGGGGATTTTTTTTTAAGTTCAGCCTAGCTTTGTACCTTCACGGATCGGCGAGGGGTTTTCTTTACATATTGTATAATAATGTGTTGTTTATATGTAGAAAGAACATGGGAAAACTATTTATAAGTAGTCCACCGGTTTAGATGGTTAACTAAAGGTAGACAAAACCACGTGATTTCGTAATCAGAGAAACGTAATACCACTTTTCTTCGGTTTTCATGCTAAATTTGTTTAATTGCATGTTAAATTTAGCATCTCTATTAATAATTTAATACGTTGCTATAGTGAAGAGTATAACTGTGTTCGTACCGATTATATCGGTGCTGGTTGCCAGAGTTCTACTTCATTCACGCCCTTATCAAGTTACCAGTAGTACCCCCCAATCCACTTGAAATTCTCGTATTCAGCCGCATTCGGTCAGACTGGAAGCTGACCCCAAAATAGTTGGTGAAAGTCTAAATAGATTGTTTTTTTTTACTGTGGCATCACAGAAGATCCGGTCATGGCAACAATGTAATTTGAAAATTCTTTATGGTATTTTAAGGGTTCCCTACCATAAAAGGAAATAATAGAATCCCATATCTGTCAGTCTGTCAAGACCTTTACCTAAGGAATGCGGGAACATGTTTGTCGTCCTCCGTAGCGCAGCGGTCAACACGCCTGCCTGCGACGTGGAGGCCCCGGGTTCGATCCCCGGCCAGGTCATGATGGGAAACGATCTTTTCCTGATTGGCCTGGGTCTTGGATGTTTATCTATATATGTATCTATTATAAAACATAGTATCGTTGAGTTAGTATCCCATAAGACAAGTCTCGAAATTACTTTGGGGCTAGCTCAATCTGTGTGATTTGTCCGTATATATTTATATATACAATATGTAAAGAAAACCCTGTCCGATCCGTGAAGGTATTGTTAGGTATCGTTAACTGATTCTAATAATGCCTACAAAGCCGGGCTAAACTTAAAAAAAAATCCCCAAAAAAAAATATTATTTCGAAAAAGCGAGGTAACTTAATGCATGTGCGGTAGGCAACCCGATAGCCCCGCCCCCCTTCACCCGCGCATGTATGCGCGGGTGAAGGGGGGCGGGGCATGCGGCACGTGGTCGCATCGCTATTCGCTCCGTCACAAATGGTGTTGTCAGTTTTTTAAAAATTACCAAATTTCGGGGAAATTGGAATTAATACCCGGGAAAAAAGATTATTTCAAAATTCATTATTATTGTTACTGTGATGATTATGTAAAATTTTATATTATATTTGGTCAAGTGTTTACCTAACCTTTATTATCCTTATGGGTCGGACAGGGTTTTCTTTACATATTATATATATATATATATATATATATATATATATATATATATATATATATATATATATATATCTAAAATCGTGAAATCGTGATGTATAAAATAGAGTAAGTTGAAGTTGTTATTAAAAAGAAAAATCGGCCATGTGTTGTGTAGATAAAGTTGCTAAAGTGGATAAAATATGCGTCGGCGTGAAATACAGATTATTCCTTGCATAACAATAGTCTATCCTCATAAGACATGTACTGTATTCACGTTTTTCAAAATGAAAACCTGAATGCAAAGTATTGTAACGTTAGATGTCTAAGTGTAGAGCCATTGTCATATTGTTGCAGTTTTAATTATTCAATCGCGATGATCGTAGACTGCCAGTACCTTTATTGTCTAAAAATATTAATGTAAAGCTACTATCGTATGTTTTCGTTTACTTTTTTTTTTACATATTATAAACCAGCGCTTGACCGCAATCCTGCCTGAAGGTAAGCAGTGACGTAATCGTTGATGGTAAAGCGCACTAGTTTATTAAGAGCCTATTCACTCTAGCCTTGAAGACACTCAAATTGTAGTCCGACGGAAACACCGCCGCGGGCAAATTGTTCCAGTCCCTCGATGTACGCGGTATAAAGGAGGAGGCGAAACGCTGTTTGCTTCCATTTCAGTCATGAAAAGCCCATTAAAGAGCAGCGGGAGTCAGTTTAGGAAAATAAGCATAAAACTTTAAAAAATAAATCGATGGCTGGTATCACGGACCCAATTCAGTAGAAGCATTTCGCGACAACACTATTCACGCGAATGTTAACCACCACAATTTTCTAACCACGAAAATTGTCAGAGGACTATCGTAAAAATGGCGCTTTTAAAAATCAAATTTACAAAAATCTGTTCTGTTCATTTGCATAACGCGAATTTATGTTAAAAAACGGAGAGTCGCACTCTTTAGGTATATAAATCAAGAGGAGCACATTGCAGCAGGAAATATACGCCAGCTTTTAAAACTACAAAAGCATACGGGTTGACTATAATACATATATGCTAGTATTAACACCCGCTGTAATCGTATAAATGTCAAGTTTTCGTATGTTTGTGGTGCTTAATACTTTTACTCCGAATGTATACTTTCTTCGCTCGTACATTTTGAATGTGCTTGAATAGTTTTTGCTTGTTGCTTGGCTGTAACCTTTTGATTCAAAAAAAGTCGCATATTTATATATAAATAAATCGGATATTTAAAAAAACCAAGAATGAGAACGGTTTAACAGATTAAGATCCTTAATTGAAAAACAGATGCTTCTGAGGTTGATGATGATGTCAGGACGCACAGATTGTTTGCTGGGTCTGAAGAGTCAAATTTCGTCCTCGCGTCCTCGCGTCAACGCATCCGTCCTATCCCTTGCATTTCTGTGCGCTCAATGCTCTCTTGGATGCTGTGGAGGCCGACTCAGAGAGGACCTTGAGTATATTTTATTGGGCTTAAAAAGTTTTCCGTCATTGAAATAAGGATAAGAAATTCCTACATGTGTCATGTGTGTGTGTGTATGTGTGTGGGTGTGTGTGCTTGGGAAATTTATCGTCTCAAAATCGCCCATAATTCTTGAACCTTTAAATAATCACTACGGGCTCACTGGCAAGGAGCTAAAAATACTCGAATAAAAGGCGAAATGATGATATATCAAAGCGGCTTGTGCATATCGAGGGCGAACCCATAAATTCAGTCTAGCCTAGCCGTGACGTCAGAGTGAAATCCGTACGACTCTCCGGTTACGGAATTCGATATTTTTAGGATGCTTTACGGGTGACTTCATTATTTTACGCATCATTTAATGTGGGATACTGGAGTTTTTCATTTAATGTGGGATACTGGAGTTTTAGAGAGTTGATTTCTAAGTTATGCTATGATATATTATAAAGAGGGAAATAAAAATTGTTAACTTCGCACAAACAAAACGCACATTACAGCAGATAAAAACAGATATAAAATATATATAATAGAGTCGAAAGCCTCGTAATTCAATTCAATTCAATTCAATGTATTTATTTGCTTTCTGAGTGTACAGTCAAGACCAAAAGTCGAGTTACAATCTCACAAAACTATGGCCAAGCAATACTAGTTGTAGTTACGACCTTCTTCTATAATAAAGTTTGATACACACTCATACACTTTGACAACTTGCTGCCCGCTTATGATTGTTAGGTACTACTTACTAATTTCAACGCTCACAGTAAGTCTTTAAATGGCCTAGCGGTTCTCGCCTTGATAGACGTTCAAGGTGGTTCGAGTTCAAATCTAATAACTTACAAATATTTTTGAAATGTTTATTGGTAAGTTATGAATGCTGACAACAAAAATATGTAAAAATACCGATCCGCAACTTAACGATGATACTTTATTTTAAGATTTTTTCTATATGAGAGTCATTATAAAAAGATGACGGTAGATTTGAAATAAACTCAACAAAAAGTATTCCACTACCTACAATAACTATTATTAACTACAATAACTCAAATAATATGACTTAGCTGTTGTTGGTTGGTGAACATATAGTTACGAGTTCGTGTTATTAGTTTTACTTTTTTAATCAATATGCAGGCATATGCAGGAATATATCTTAAATATCATAATATGAAACCGGCTTTTGTGTAAGTTGTTTTTATTATTATTTGGGTAAGGTGCAAACCAATCGCTTGTTGCTAGTGTGTAATAAAATTGTCATTGTTTTAGAGAAATACTGTAAGCCAAAGTCAAGAGGTTGGAGGACGAAGGTGGCTTATGTGTCGAGACAAGTGGAACGAAACAACAATATTTACCGTTGAATAAACCTTTAAATCTTGCGAAGAAGAGAGGTTGCATTTGTGGTTTAAAAATAAACTGGCGATACTGGTGGAGACTTATCGAGCTAAACAAAAAAAAAAAACAATTTATAACAATCACAGTGCAGAAGTGTCCTACAAAGTGTTTTAAATATATACCATTATATATCTTAATAACGGACTCTAAACCAACTCGTAAAGTAATTTAGCTAAGTGACAGTAATATGTTCGGTTGGCTTAATGGCTAACAGATGTCGCCTTTTGCAATTTCAATACAAATTACTTTTGGTAAATTATAAAAACAATAATTTCGGAATTCGATAAGAAATAAGTTCGTTTACTTTTGAACTAAGAAAGCGCTTGAAGATTATAATCTCATGCCTTCAAACTCCGAAAAAAGGCACTGCAGGATGGCAGCACTAGTACCATGCTATACACGCAAAAAAAATGTAAATGTAATAAGCACTATTTTGTGTTCTAAGTATATAGATTATTTTATGATTGTAATAATATTCAGGTTAAGCTTCAATCCTCTTTTCTTTAAGAAAATGAATAATTAAGCTATAACCTCTTTAATGATAACATATAATACTATAACTTTCATATCTATTAACCAAACATGTTTTTTATATTTTTTACCATAATAATATCATAAGTTTGTCAAGGATTACTTTTATATAAAATATTACAATACTGCCATTTCAACGTTTGTTTCATTTATTAGTATAAGTATATCTATACCGAATAATATATTGCATTATAATATGCTTATTGTTTTATTTTTATATTACATCTATAGTAAACTTTACTTTGTTAAAAATATAATAAAAACCTATTTTGGTATAAATATTCAGTAAATTTTCCTATTCGTTTAAATATTATTTGCAAACATTTTTACTTTAAAATACAAATCAGTTATCATAATTTTAAATTATATGAAACAACAAAAAGATTTGCCATTATTAAGGATCGAACCCACAATCGCTTGCTAATGATAGACCATTGTTAAGTGCGGCCGCTAACTTAACTTCAAATGAAGTAACGAAATTTTGCATTACTTTAAAGAAAGACGAAGACTGCGATAAAAAAATAATGCGTATAGCTGATGTATACAGCTGATAGTACATTAGTGGTCTTATATTATAATATGACAAGTAGTCCTTACAACTTAGCGGCCTTTTTCAGGCATTGCGAAATTTGAGGTTTCAGAGGCTCATTATCATCATCATCATCATCATTTCAGCCGAAAGACGTCCACTGCTGGACATAGGTCCTCCACGACGACCGGTCCTGCGCTCCCGCATCCAGCGGTTTCCCGCGACCTTCACCAGGTCGTCGGTCCACCTTGTCGGGGGCCTACCCACGCTACGTCTTGAGAGGCTATTAATATTTTAATATACAATATGTAAAGAAAACCCTGTCCGATCCGTGAAGGTATTGTTAGGTAGCGATAACTGATTCGACTAATGCCTACAAAGCTGCGCCAAACTTAAAAAAAAATCTCCCTAAAAAAATTAATATTATTTCGCAAAAAGAGGTAACTTAAAACATGTGCAGTATGCCATACAGGCGCGGGCGAAGAGGGGCAGGGCACGCGGCACGCGGCCGCATCGCTATTCGCTCAGAATTATACCGTCAAAAATAATGTTGTCACTTTTTAAAAATTACCAATTTTTGGGGAAGTTGGAATTAATTCGCGGGAAAAAGAGGTTATTTCAAAATTCACTAGTATTGTTACTATGATGATTATGTAAAATTTCATATTTTATTTGGTCATATGTTTACCTAACCTTTATTATCCTTACGGGTCGGACAGGGTTTTCTTAACATACTGTATATTTAACATGTATAATTATGTTTGATAGTAACCAATTTATATAAATCGATATTTCTTCTGATCGCCATATTAATTTTATAAATGTGAGTAGGTGTATTTTGGTGGGTGCTTTCATTAATTTATTATGTTGTAGTACTATGGTGTTGCTATGTAGTAGTATTTATAAAAGTGTAGGTATATATTGTTAATGTTGTGTATGATCGTGTGTGAGAGAGAGAGAGTGAAAGAGCGCAAATATGTGTGCGTGTGAGGGAGATAATGTGTGTACGTGGATCAAATTATCAAGGTTTTTGATTTAGGTATTCTTCAATAGAGTAATAGCAGTTTTTTTAGTAAAAAGGATTTTAATATATTATTAAATGGGACAATTCTGTTTTCGTCTTTAATTGCTCGCTTCAGTTTATTATATATTTTAATTGCCATGTATTTTGGATTGTGGTATAGCAATTTTATTTTGGATGGGGGTTGGTATAATTTATTTTTATTTCTAGTATTGCAGTTATGGCTATCTTTATTTCTGGTAAATGGACAAATATCAAGCAAATATATGCAAAGTAGTGTGAGTATCCATACTAATATTATAAATGCGAAAGTAACTCTGTCTGTCTGTCTGTCGGTCTGTCTGTCTGTCTGTCTGTCTGTCTGTCTGTCTGTTACGCTTTCCCGCTTAAACCTCGCAACCGATTTTGATGAAATTTAGCACAGACAATCTTTGAACCCTGAGAAAGAACATAGGCTACCCTTTATCCCGGAAAAATATGACGTTCCCGAGGGAAATCTAAAAAGCGAGATATAACCGAACTCCACGCGGGCGAAGCCGCGGGCGGAAGGCTAGTAGGTTATATTTTAAGAAATAGGGTTTACAGCTTTGCTGTTGTTTATTTGGGCTATAATTCTAATACATTTTTTTTTTGTAATACGGACAGTTGATGTTTGTTAACGCTATTTCCCCACAACATGATGCCATAGCTTAGCCACGAGTAGGCATAAGCATAATAAGCTCGTAGAGCTGTTTTTTTTTTATTATTTATAAACCAGCGCTTGACCGCAATCCCGCCTGATGGTAAGCAGCGATGCGATCGTTGATGGTAAGGCGTGCTAGTTTGTTAAGAGCCTATTCACTCTACCGTTGAAGACACTCAAATTGTAGTCCGACAAAAACACCGCCGCCGGCAAGTTGTTCCAGTCCCTTGATGTACGCGGTATAAAGGAGGAGGCGAAACGCTTCGTCCGGGTCGTAGTAGTGTTAACAACGTATGGGTGGAAACTCGCCGTACGACGGGTCGTCCGATGGTGGAACGGAGATGGGGGAATTAAATCATGCAATTCCCTCGCACACTCCCCAAAATGCATCCTATAGAACACCGAAAGGCTGGCTACTCTACGCCTGGTTCTAGGCTTTGGCTTTTGTGATTGTGCACTTTTTTTTTGGAATAGTGCGTAGGTAAATTTTAATAGTTTGGTTTTTAGTTCTTCTATGTGACATTTCCAATTGATATGTGTATCAATTTGTATTCCGAGTAGCTTTATAGTGTCTACTATAACCCGCGCAGATAAAGAAAAGATCTGTAAATGGCGTCCGCTCGCATGCGTTCTCACTCACTCTCTATCCCTGTCTATACTCACACACTGAAGTAAGCGCTGCAAAAAATATCATCGATCAGGAATCCAGGATTCGCTTTCCAAACTACTGAAAATACTTTGACGCACTCCGAGTTATCGTTAATTTTGTTCCGCTAAAGTCTCTGTTATTTTGTTGTTTTTGTTGATATTGCTGTTTTTCTTCAGTTTGAACAAACTCAACAAAAACAACAATAAAAACAAAGGCAACAACAAACAAGTAAAATGTCAAATTTACGTTGTAAATAACAATACTTACAACGTAAATTTGACATTTTACTATCTTAGCTTTTGGTTTGTGATTGAACAATGGCATGTTTTGCCAACCGTACCATAAGTATCCGCCGCCATTTTCAGATCTTTTCTTTAACTGCGCGGGTTATAGTTCTATTGGCTCATTTTGAAATGTGAAGGTAATTTGTTCAGAGGGTGATTTGTGAGATCTAAATTTTATTATTTTTGTTTTCCTGTAATTTATTTCTAAGTTATAGTCATAGAGCCAATGTGTGACTGTCCTTAATGTTTCTTCTAGGATAATATTGATGTTTTCTGTGTTTTCACGTTTGATTAATAGTGATATGTCGTCTGCAAATAAGACAGGTAGGATTTGTTTTCTGTTGAGGCACTTAGGTAGGTTGTTTATGTATGTTATACATAATATACATTCTAATACACTTCTTTGGGGAATTGAGCAAGTTAGCGTTTTAGATTGTATGTTCTCTATAGAGATTAGTGTGGGTTTTGTTATTGTGGTACTTTATTTGTACTATTTGTTTTCGGTTGTATAGGTACGATTTAAACCATTTGTATGCGGGTCCTCGTACTCTAGAACCATAAAGTTTACCTAACAGGATATCGTAAGACACTTTATCATACGCTTTCGTCATATATTATCTAAAAGTATTTCTAAAGCTGTTTTTTTATCATTCATATGTTGAAATTTTCATTTGAACATATGTACTTATAAGCTGCGGTTGTAGTCGAACTGCATTTTCTAAACCAATTTTGGGAGTCATCTGATAATTTATATAATAACAAAACACGAAAAATTATAAACAATTAAGGGAATAGAGTAACAGCAGCACAGGTCGATTAAAGTTTAGGCTACGCTTGCTTCTGACCGTTCATGGATTGGTAACCATACATTACACACTGAAACCCTTTCGCTACCCAATTAACCTTCAACCTTATTATTTAAAGGATAAAGTGAAATTCTATTCAAGAAATGTGTAGTGGCATACAAGGCCTTACTCATTTCCTCTATTTAAATATCTAAGTAACTAAAGTGGCCTCTTTAATCATCTCTCGATGGCTGCAGCCATCTTTAACAAGCCTCAATGATCATTGGTCAATTAGCATGCAAGAGGTTTCAGATGAGTAATGGGCCGTTCGAGGGTAAGTATTATGTTTTCCATCGGGCGTTTTTATGGGTTATTAAACCATTGGAAGTTTGCTATAAACGCTAACTTTTCCATTGTGTAGGTAACGTCTATCAAATTACGTAACTAAAGGTCCAATTTTGTGATCATTATTAACATTTTAAATATACAGTGAATACACAGGTTATGACACATACAGGTTATGACGACGCTGGAGGGACCTTTTTTAATGTCGTCGCTATATCCGGAGGTCTCTATATCCGAAATAATAAAAAGTCATGTACATATATATGTATTTATTCTTTATTTATTTTACTATGTTATACACGGGTGTTAGTAAAATAACGTTTTTGCAGGCTCATTTCGAGGCTAGAAAACGTTCTCGTCCACTTTTTCTTTCACAGTTGGTAAATGTACAGACGACAGCACATCAAGCTACTACATTTTGTTAGATTTCCTTATTAGATTTTTAACTTTATCTCTAGAGCATTAAAGCTCAAGGTTGATTGGGGTCATCCGTACGTCGAGGAGTCATTTTTACAAGTTTAAGAAACACTGTTCACTCACTGGAATTTGCTATCTAACTGATTCAAAAGCTTAACTTCGTACACGTGCTAAGCAGTCCTACATACAAACAAAGCATTTGTTTGACCATTTGTGAATGTAAACAAAAGATAAGAAAATGAATTGATCTATGAATGAGTTTTCCCGTCGCTCCCTTTCAATGTCCATTTGGTCATCAAGATCCTCGGTAACATAGTGTCCCAAATACATATTTAAAATGATTTACCCGCTTGAGTTCGAGTGGAATAGGTTCTAAATAATGTATTTCTAAATTGCAGTGGCTGATTGTGGAATTATGTTTTTTGAATAAAGTCAACTGTATACAATCTGTTTCAGAAATATGAAATAATACTTTCAGTATATAAAATATATGTATATTGCATACACATGGCACCGGTGTGAGGTACCTAAGTGCATGGGTTTTTTAATTATTTTGCTTTGAAGTTTAGTGCCAAAACTTCGCAGTGATGACCCTAAGAAATAACTTTAAAATTCAATTTTAATGACTATAAAACTGAGTCGATTTTTAAGGACAACTAAGTAAGTACCTAGGTACATATTCACGTAAGTATATTTATTGACGCGAACCAGTAGGTAATGTATGCCGATAGGTATTTAGCAGCCGGCCTCAGCTGTAACGTAGGTTTAGGGTTGTCGACAAATGTTTAATAAATATTTTTATTTATTTTGTAGGAAAAAAAAATCTTAGTATTTCAAATTTATGACTAGGTGAAGTTGAAGTTTATAAGGTATACTTCAATATCGGAAAGTATTGTTTCACCTTTCTGAAACACGTTGTATATACACACATCAAAAGTGTCTAGGGATCAAGCATTTTTATGCGGATTTCTTGAGATTGAGATGTGGCTTTGTAATAAATTTATGATTTTATAAATTTATATGGATCCTTTTTGGTGCATTTCATAATTTGAATCAGGAACTGTGAATCAAATTCGAGTAAAAGATGAAAATCAGCTGTCAATATTTTCCCTATAAAAACATACAACGCATTGAAGACATTATTAGTGCTACTGTTTCCCTACTAGTGATTAAAACCAACGTTATTATGGAGCGGCGACGTCATTTAAGCAGGGAAGAAATGCTCAGAGCCGTGGGAATGATAGAAGCTGGTTCCCGGCAACGTACTGTGGCTTTAGCTCTGAATACAAGTCAGAGTGTTATCAGTCGACTTTGGACACGTTACCGAAGCACTGGTACCGTGGCTGAGCGCCATGGAGGACGGTATCGCTGCACCACACGGAGACAAGACCGATACATTCAAATCTTAACTCGAAGAGCTCCAACAATAACCGCCATGATGTTAGCCGTGAGGCTTCATCACTCTTCAGGGAACTTAATTAGCGACCAAACAGTCAGAAACCGCTTGCATGAAGTGAACCTTCATTCCCGAAGACCGCTACGGGTACCACCTATAGCAATGCACAATCGTAGGATTCGATATCAATGGGCTCTTGAACACAGAAATTGGGCAGAAGAACAATGGCGTTTCGTGTGCTTTTCTGATGAGTCTCGTTTTGGTATGAGACCGGATACAAGACGTATACGACACTGGAGAACCCCTGGACGCCAACAGCGATTAAAATCCTGCCAGGAAGTCCATCCTTATAGTGGTGGAACCATCATGGTATGGGCGGGTATTTGGATCGGCGGAAGAACTGAGTTGATTTGGATCAGAGGCAACCTCAACGCTCAAATTTATGCTGAAACGATTGTATCAGACGTCATCGTTCCTCTACAAGTGCAAATCGGTCCCTTATTTCAGTTAATGCATGATAATGCACGACCGCACACCGCAAGAGTTGTAAGACAGACTCTCGCCGCAGCTAACATCAATGTCCTGCCCTGGCCTGCTCAGTCGCCAGACTTGAACCCGATTGAGCATGCATGGGATATGCTACAGAGAAGAGCTCTGCCGAATATGGAGGGTATCCAGTCGCAAGAAGACCTTTTTTTTGTTGTTGCAACGAACATGGGCGGCCATTCCACAGCGTGATTTGGATGAACTCATTTTGAGTATGCCAAACCGATGTTCTTGTGTTGTTAGTGTTCGCGGTAGAAACACGGATTATTAATTGTTTAAGTTACCCAATAAAATTTTAGAGAAAACTGTTATTTCAGTCTTTTTTTCGAACTTTTGTGTTAGTGGTTCAAATGTCAAATATCCCTTTATTAGGAAAATGGCAAATTTCTTTATTAATGCAAAGGTGACTTGGTTTATCGTTACTGTGACAAACGAAAACACTTTATTTGATGAATCCTTAAAGAAAATTTTAATTAATATCAATCAGGAGAAAAGTTATTGCAAAAATATATGTTGATCCCTAGACACTTTTGATGTGTGTAATATGCAGTTGTTAAAATAGTCAGCGTGTGACGTAATTTGACGAATTTTTAGTCGCCATGTGTTAATCACGTCTAAAATATCTATGGATTATTTTAACTTGACAGAACTTAACTAATATTTATCTTCTGTCGTTTTCCAAACAGAAATAGAAAGAAACAGATGGACTGAACCAAATAGAGTGGAAAGAGAAAAAAATTGTTTGTGAATAAGGCGATCTATCGGGGCCAATAACGCCCATTCTTTACATATAACAGACCAAGAGATTACGAAGAAATATACCTTTCTCCCTAATTAAATATTATTTCGCGATTCACGTTCCCATTACTTTTAATAGAGTTTCATCGAACGATCATAAGCACACGTTCATACCAGCTAGGAATCTTCCACGGACATTTATGACGTCATAAAAGCTATCGCCAACAAAAAGGTGTGGTGTATTTATTGTCCTTATTATATGGATTCCAATAAATAGATGAGTTTCTTTTTGGAAATTTTGTTATTTTCGTGCGAAATTGTATGTGCTTTTGACATGTACATCATTACCCCTATCAGGTTCTCAAACCTCATAAGGGGGTCACCGTTTCTTTAAATCATAGGAGGTTTTTAATAATAATAATAATAATTAGAGAACAATAAAAGAAATATATATATGAAGAATAGATGTTGACAAGATCTGCCGCTCGACGTGCACGCCCACCATCTCCGGACTCGTTGCTCGGCTCCGCCTCGTCGCCGCCGGTTTCCAGCGCCACTGCAAGCGCTGTGACAACCCCGGCCGCGGCACTTGCGTCGAGCTCGAGCGACGAGTACTTCTCTCCGCCGACGACGCCACCACCTGCTCGCCGACGGGGAGGACGCCGGCCGCCGGACCGCTTAGGACCTCGAGGCCCATCGGCTTCTGACAGGGTCCCAGCTCCCGGCGGAAGTGTGCAGCGCATGAGATGGACACAATCCATCAACGAAAATGTCATGCGCTCATACTATGGGGTTACAGAGGGAGGGAAAAACCTGACCGCGTACCGTGTTCGAATGCTCTCTCTGTTTCAGGTGCTTGAGCCAGCTGTCAACGTGTCGGCGCAACGACTGTCGGATCAGGTGCGGGTCATCCAGCGTAACCATATGCTGGGTGATGTGGTACTTGATCGCCTACGCCTCGAGTCACGGAATAGTCATGTTACGCCTGCTTCGTCACTGGTCGCGGAACAACTTAACAGTGTTTCACCGCGACCCAACCACGTTGATGAAGAGGATGATGATAGGGCTATATCCGTGAGTCCCCAGTGCAATGAAAAATTGAGGAGCGCTTTGGAGGATGCTTTCCGTGAGTACCGCTCTATTTCGCCTGAACTTAGACCACGTTTGCCTCGATTGCCCATGCATAAAAAAAACAAGGCGCTGGTGTGTGCTCTAGACTCTCAGCTGTCTAATTATTTAAAGGACAGCAAAGATCTGAATGATACACATTCAATCTTGTACTGTGGAGCTGTTGCGATATGTCGTGTGGCTAATGTCAAATTCCCAGACAGTGACAGAGCCACACGACCAAAATCAGCTGTACCAGCTTGGCAGTGCAGGATTGAGCGTCGTATCGGAGAGACTAGAGCACTCATTGGCAAGCTTATTAGTTTCAGGGAGGGCAATACACGCCCTAGAGTGATGCGCTTTGTGAGGCGGGCGTTCTCGGGGACTGATATTAGTACCCGAGACTATTTGTTCCGCGTCACAGAGCGCATCGACTTTTTTAAACAGAAGATTTATGCATGGGCAAACCGTATTCGTCGGTACAAGCGAAGAGTGGAGCGGTATTCTCAGAATCGCAATTTCCACAGCGGTGAAAGGCAGGTCTATAGAGCTTGGGAGCGATCAGACCAAGGTGTCACTGACACGTGCCTACCGGATGATGGTGCCACGTGTTCATTCTGGCGCAATATCTGGTCGGTGCCTGTCAGTCACACCGAAGGTGTTTGGACTCGGGATGTTGAGCGAGCCTGCGATCCAATACCAGAAATGGGGGCTATTACCATCTGCCCCCAAGATGTAGCTCGTGCAGGCCGTCCGTTGCCTAATTGGAAGTCTCAAGGGCCGGACGGGCTGCATAACTTTTGGATTAAATGGTTTTCCAGGTCGCACGCTCTCTTGGCATCTCAATTCCAGACTGCTTTAGAGTCTGGTTCGCTACCCCAGTTTCTAACAACAGGAATAACCCACCTGCTCCATAAATCAGGTAGCACCGCGGAGCCCAAAAATTATAGGCCGATCACGTGTTTACCGACGGTCTATAAAGTTCTTACGTCCATTTTGAAAGCTAAAATTAACACGCATATTGACAGCAACTCCATCATGTCTGCCTCTCAAAATGGATGTGGGAACGGGTCCCGCGGTACTAAGGAGCTACTCCTTATTGATATGGTCATTAGCCAACAGGTTCGTCGTTCCCGAAAGGATCTGTCGACATGTTGGATAGATTATAAGGCCTATGACTCGGTGCCACATACATGGCTCATGCGGGTGCTAGAGTTGTATAAAGTCCATGCAACTCTACGCACCTTCCTGTTGACATGTATGGCACAATAGAGAACGGTCCTTCTCTATCCAGGATGTCGAAATATTCAGAGGAATAGCGAACCGATAAGGATCGAGCGTGGTATATTTCAGGGCGATAGTTTGAGTCCACTTTGGTTTTGCTTAGCGTCCTTGAATCCTCTAAGCACATTGCTGGAGAATTCAGGTCTCGGCTATAGGCTGAAGAGAGGTGGTCAGGTTATATCGCACCTCCTCTACATGGATGACCTAAAACTATTGGCTCCCAACGATTTACAACTGAGGGAGCTACTGAAAATTACTCAAACTTTCAGTAGCGCCATCAGGATGGAATTCGGTGTGGACAAATGTGCGGTCATGCATGTACAGCGAGGAGAGATTGTGGAATCCGTGGGAACCCAACTCACTGGTTCCATAAACCTTAGATCCCTCTCTACAGCCGAAACCTATAAGTATTTGGGTATGTCGGAAGCGTTGGGTATCAATATTACTGACATGAAGCAATCGTTGAAGGAACGCTTCTTTGGCCGTCTGAAAAAAGTACTTAATAGTCTTCTATCAGGCGGAAACAAGGTGCGCGCCTTCAACGGTTGGGTTATGCCGGTTTTGATGTACTCTTTCGGCATACTCAAATGGACTCAGACCGAACTTGACGCCCTGGATCAGAGGGTCCGTACGTTGTTGACTGCAAATCGATTGCATCACCCACGGTCATCGGTTATGAGACTGTATATCCCGCGAAAATGTGGAGGTCGAGGCTTTTAAACGCTAAGACACTCCACAATCGCGAGATATGCAGTCTCAGGGAATATTTCCTGAAAACTGACGTGGGAATGCATCGAGATGTGGTCGCGGTTGACAAGGGCCTCACTCCGCTCTCCTTGGCTAAAGAGAACTGGCGCAAACCAGTAGTGCTTGAAACTAACGATCGCATGGAGGTATGGCAGAGCAAGGAGCTTCACGGACGCTTTTTCCGAGCCTTACATGGGCCCCATGTAGATTTTCAAGCGTCCGTAGCCTGGCTACGTTTCGGTGACCTCTTTGGGGAAACCGAAGGTTTTGTCTGTGCAATTATGGACGAAGTTATAATGACGAACAATTAGCGGAGATTCATTGTGAAAGACGGCACAGTTGACATCTGTCGGGCATGTCACCGGCCGGGAGAATCAATCAGACATATTATTTCCGGGTGTTCTCGTCTAGCTAACGGAGAGTACTTGCATAGACACAACCTTGTAGCCAGGATAATTCATCAACAACTTGCTCTGAAATACAACCTTGTGGAATCGGAGGTACCGTACTACAGGTATGTGCCCGACCCAGTTCTCGAAAATGGCCATATCACATTGTACTGGGATCGATCCATCATCACTGACAGGACTATTGTTGCCAATAAGCCTGATATAGTGATGGTGGATCGATCAGAATGGCGTGCAATGATTGTTGACATAACCATCCCGCATGATGAGAACCTCGTGAAAGCCGAGAAAGATAAACAAATCAAGTATCTTGACTTGGCTCACGAGGTTGTCGACATGTGGGAAGTGGATTCAGCAATCATTGTACCGATAGTCGTGACAGCCAATGGCTTAATAGCCAAGAGCCTCGACCAACACCTCAGGAGGCTCTCGTTAGGCAGCTGGATCAAGGGCTTGATTCAGAAAGCGGTACTGCTGGACACGGCTCGCATCGTCAGGAAGTTTCTCTCTCTGGAGCCCTGACCGCCGGTAGCTTGGACCCTGTTCCCGATACCGGTGGGCTACTATTTTTTATATTTTTAAATGTTTTTTATTTATTTATATAAATATTTAAAAATGTAAAATAATATGTACATATAGAGAAATAAAGATAATAATAATTTATTTCGGACAGTAAGTATCCATATTCGGTTAGTACTACAAAAATCTTAAGCCTATGTTAGTAGTAATAAAAAGTAAGACAATATACATTTATTTACAAGCTCAGCCAGACACTCCGTACTGTCTAACTAGGACCCGCATGAAACACTCCATTATTTTGGAGTCGCTCCTTGTTAGAATAAGAAATTGGCTGTATGAGTATATTCCCTTAGTCTAACAAATGTGTAAACTGTCAGATGTAAAACTAGCAAGAGTGGTTAAGTTGCCGCCATTAAAAGCTGCGTATCATCCCTTCTGCATTTCTGGGTTTTATTCTCGAAATCCTTTAAAACCCGGTTCACTCCTATCAGCAACTACTTTCAGAATGCTGCTAGTGCTACCCCGTACTCTACGTAGCAAGGAGACGATCCTCTTGCGTAAAATGGCATGACAGCCATCAACACGGGCTTCCGCGAACATGCCAGATGCACTACAGAAACGGGGCAACCCCAGCAATATCCTGAAACCGTTGTTGTAGGGCACTGAGCGATCTCTGTGTATAACAGAGCCACACAGACTACTCGTGTAAAAAGTCTGGCAGTACGCTTTAAAAAGAGAGATTTTAACATTATCGTTGCAACGAGCAAACCTGCGTGCCAGCATGTTATTCTTAACCGCCAGTGCCCTACGCTCCCTTTCAATGTCCATTTGGTCATCAAGATCCTCGGTAACATAGTGTTCCAAATATTTAAAATGATTTACCCGCTTGAGTTCGAGTGGAATAAGTTCTAAATAATGTATTTCTAAATTGCAGTGGCTGATTGTGGAATTATGTTTTTCTGCACACACTACAATTCCAATGTAGGGAAGGAGGTGGTTTTCCAAAAGGGCTGTAAAAACAAACCAATCATAAATGTAATTTAATTGCATACAAACACATTTATCAATTATGACAGTGGTTTCGATATTGTCTAGAAGAAATCAAAATATTCTTAAACGTTACTGATAATTCAGAAAAGTGTAATATATTAAATTACGAGGTTACAAGCCGAAATGAGGACACCCGCACCCGCATACTAATTGTGTATCGTGCGTTTATAGTTGTAGTCAGTCATATAGATGACGACTTCTTCTACTCTCTTCATGAGAGGAGACCTGTACCCAGCAGTGAGACGATAAAAAATGTTGATGATGATGATGATATAGATGAGTGACTATAATTATAAAGTAAGGATTCAACAAAAATTATGGACAACAAACAACATTCATCATTCATAGGTATTTAGGTATATAGGCATTAACATTTCTAGATATAAAAAAAAATAAGTTGTATATACGTACATTCAACAGATTGAATGGGATAAAAAGATATTAAGTTTTTAAGAGTAATATATAAGTATCTTTAACAATTCTACTTTAATATTACAACTGATCATTTTAGAAAAATCGAACCAAAATTCGTAATATTTGAATTCTCCACTACAACCTTATAAATAAACATAATTTACATCTGACTATATATTTTTAAGTCTATCTAAGATACTTTTTGCAAAACCCGTGTATAATAAAATTTAAACAATTGAAATCGGAAACTGCTTAACCCATTTTGTTAAAGATATTTAGTTTATAATGTTCTGTGTCTTGGCAACATTAAACATTAACTAAAGTGTTGTCTTATAGCAACAGCGCCGTTTCAAACTGTTTTGGACATCTCCCTCGGTCTTTTTATGTAAATGTTAGTATAAGTTATAAAAATACGCTAAATAAAATAAAAATATGCAGTGTTTGCAAATTTAAATAACATGATTAAACTGTAACAAAACAATAACATAGTTGACAGTCAAAGCAAGTACAACTGGTAGTATGCACATCCCAAGAGGGAAATTGGACAATAGCTTGATTTCTATCGCATTATTTTTAATCAAACGTAAAAAATCCTTTAACAATTTCACTTCAGCTTCATTTGAAACTGAAATAAAAAACACAAATTATGATATTAAAAATATAAGTCGCATCGAAACATAGTTAAAACAAAAAAAAAAGTTATTCTTACATTCAATAACTGTGTTATAAAGCCGTGCCAATACTCTGTGGAATTTCACACCTTGGTTATGAGTCATCTGTCCAGCGACTGTTGGTAATATCATTAATGAAATATAAAAACATAGCGTAAAGACTATCCTCTTGAGCGTATTTATATGTTCATTCTAAAAATGACAAGAATTATCAGATTATAAAACGGACAAATGTTAACATTTGGATTACAATCCCACTTAAGTGGGATTGTATTTGTTTAAAATATCAAAACTTACTTCCAATGCAATCTGGTAACACATTCGATATGAGATCAAAATAACTTGAGATAGTAAGGTTGAAAGCGTAAAGAAAACCTGTAATAAATTAATTATTGTAAACAGATAAAAGTTAGATGATTAATAAGATGATCTCAGAAACATTATAGAATCAAATAAATACCTGGCGTCCAAAACAAAGTGTTACATTTTCACAACAATTTGCTATATCTCGATACAGTTCAACCCATCCTTGTATCTGTTCTTCTGTGATGTTATATTGCTCATCGATGCCGATATTAAATTTCTTTTCTGTTTTTTGCACGTCTGATATCAACAAAGTCATAGATTTGAGTGAATTCACCACCGTCATAATAACAACAAACATCGTGAGGTGCTGAAATACTATGTTAAGTCGAATTATTACATGTGATATCAAAACCAACACCAAATAAAATTGACCAGTTTGAAAATACTGCATGACAACTGTTGCAGATCTATATACAATAAAAGCAATGGACAAGGAGGTCAAAAATAAGCTAATCCGATATATTTTTTGATGAGAGTTATGAAATTTAGTGTCATCTTTAAAGAACTGAGAGACACGATTGATACTTCTGTAACAAGACGTGAAGCAGTGGCTGTAATAGATGCTGGTCAGGACGAATAACAAAGAATTTAGATATGCACAAGCGGCAGTACAAGCAACAATGATATTGAAGGGACCATAGTCATGTCTGAGTATCATTTGACCATAGATGACAATAGCGTGCAATATAGTTTGCGTGAACAACTGTAAGATAACAAAACATTTTTTAATCTTTGACTGGTTGCAATAGTTCCTGTATATTCCTAAAATATTCTCTATAAACATTATAAGCTTCAAACACTGTATTGGGCACATTTTGTTTTTAAAGTGTTGTGTTTTAGTGACAATGATTAAAACTTTACTGGTTGGTAACATTTTGTCAGTATAAAAGAATTGTTTGTTGTTTGCCCATTACGTTGATCATCGTGTCGTGTTAATATATTTTAAGTCCAAGTCAATATACTGTTGCGTTGTTTGAACACAATCTTCAATAATATATTACGACTAGCTTTTACCCGCGGCTTCGCTCGCGTTAAGAAGTATTTATTATTAACTAGGTATAGTTTTGCAGCTTGACATTTCTTTAGCGTGTGTAGAAAATTAGGGACTACAAAACTTTTCTATACACAATATTCTTAACCAAGCTGTCATTAGGCGCTAAAAGAATCAAGCTTTTGGGTGAACTTACTCGTGCGCAAGCAACATAAAACTGTCTATGAGAGAAGCAATGTTCTCTCAAGTCAAATCCCGCAAATTTGAGAGTTTGTTCCTGAGACTTGTTTATTATCATGGCTAAAACGGAATTTTAGGGGCTAAATCGATTACAGTATTGTAATCGTTTAAATTCGCATGGGATATCATTAGATATTAATGGGATTCGTGTAATAAATACTATTTCCCCGTTCACATACCCAGTTTCGAACCGTTTCAAAGTTTTGGTATTTCGTAACAACATAATTGGATTACCCACATGCAGAATTAGCTTATGATTAGGCAAACCTGGCGGTTTCAATTACTTTTAAAATTTTCACGGTAATTAATAGCGTCATTTGTATTAACCACAGTATCAATCGAAATATAGACCATTTCCTCGCTCTCAAACGACATGAACACCATACTGTTGATAGCTGCGTCTTGACCGTTCTTTGGGGTAAGTATGGCATGCTCACATAACCATTTAATAGGACTGTCATGTATATGTATAATGTTTGGATAACATTTTGACTACAAATATTGAACCGTAGTAAGAACTGTGCACTATTCTTCTGGGATGGTAATCATTCCATCAATTGATGGAAAATCACCATAATCGATTTTAAGAAAGAAATCTGCAAATTTTCCAGCAGACTCGTCCCCGCCCAAATGCATTCTTATATTTTTAAAAAGCTTAAGAATATTAATCTGGGGCCACAAATTAGAATTCTTAATGCATGACTTTGCTTCGTCAGCTCTGGTTCCTTTTGACACCACGGGTTGAGTCTGCCGAAAGTCTCCAGCCAGCAAAACTGTTACGCCACTCATTATTTTATATTACCCCTTATATCATTTAGTGATCTGTTTAAGACTTCAATACCACCTTTAGGGGCCATCGTTATTTCGTCCCACATGATTATTTTTGCACTTTTTAAAACTTCAGCAAAATGATTTTGTTTGAAGATGTTGCAAATGGGAGTCTCAGCAGTGATTAAAATGAGTGGTTACTTAAAAGTAGCATGAGCAGTCCGACAACCTTCGAGTAATGGAGCAGCTATGCCGGACGAGACCAGCAGGGCAATGCCGTGAGTACTTCTTACTTTCACCAATGAAATGAAATGAAATCGTTTATTAAGCAAGTAGGATCACTGATCACTTTTACACGTCATGTTTATGTTTTATTTTATTTTTTTAACTAGATCAAGCCGGCTTTTCCTAGCTGACTACCTCTGAGAAGAAATAGCCGAAACAAACTCAGGGATCATCGTCTTTTTTCAAGTCCAGACATTAAAAATGAAAATGTTTACAATAATTTACCTTATAATTACGCATATTGCTTAATAACAATTAACAATGCTTAACAGAGAGAGCAGCTCAGTCCCAAGCTTTTTTATCTTCTAAATAATCTGTGATTTTATAATACCCCTTTTTGCAAAGTTTGGCCTTTATATGGTTCTTAAATCGTTTAATGGGTAAGTTTCGAATGTTCATGGGAAGCTTGTTGTAAAAGTGTATACATTGACCCATGAACGAGTTGCCTACTCTGTGGAGACGAGTGTGATGTAAAGCAAGATTGTGTTTGTTCCTGGTATTTATATCATGAATATCGCTTATTTTCTTAAAATTCGAGATATTTTTATGAACATACATAAGATTTTCAAATATAGTCTCAAAGTTGGTAATATCGATATTGGCCGAAAATTCGTGGGATCATTTGTACTACCAGATTTGAACAGTGGAATTACTTTGCTTAGTTTCATCAAATCAGGAAATACACCAGATGTGACACAAGAATTAAAAACAATTGCTAAGAAAGGTGCGATAACATCTATTATTGAAGCTACAGTGTATACTGATAAACCCCAATGATCGGCAGTTATTTTTACATCAAGATCCTTAAAAGATTCTATTTGTAAAGTGATTGTCACATTCTGGAACACATTCTTTTAGTATGGCATAAGCAGAAGTGGAGGAAGAAGACAAAGTTTTTGTTGTCATTATTGGAATATTAGTAAAAAAATTCTCAAACTCAGTTGCTACCTCCAAGTCCGCCTTTATATCTTCATCGTTAATTTTAAGATGGAAATCGCGATTTTGTACTTTGGTTCTTCCAGTTTCAGAATTTATAATTCCCCAAGTTGTTTTGATTTTATTGCCAGAAGATTTTATTTTATTTTTAATGTGTATGGCTTTTACTGAGGAACAGGCTCTTTTAAAAGTTTTTGAATAATTTTTAACAAATTCTTGAAAAGTTTCATCATGGTTAAATGTTTTTTCCTGATACAATTCATACATTTTTTCCCTGCTTTTATAAATACCTGGGGTTGCCCAGTCACTAAATATAATACGGTCGCTAACTGTTTTTTTTGTGAAAACTTTCATAAATTCACAATTAATGAGGTTAAATAGTACCTACACTATACGCATGATCCGGATTGGTGTGATAAGGCAAGTCCGGTGGCTTTTCAATTAA
Source organism: Sesamia nonagrioides (assembly GCA_017933935.1). Taxonomy (NCBI): domain Eukaryota; kingdom Metazoa; phylum Arthropoda; class Insecta; order Lepidoptera; family Noctuidae; genus Sesamia; species Sesamia nonagrioides. The sequence goes on along the minus strand of JADWQK010001442.1, from coordinate 310,907 downwards.
ATTATTTTTAAATTGTCTTAAACGATTTTCATTTATAGGAACAAAACTCACAAGTTTTCTTTCTTTGAGTTCTGACTTCACTTTTCTGAGTAAAAGTAACTAACTGGCCACAGTGATCAGAGGCTAACTCGTTTATAATTAAATGGTCAGAAGGTCTTAAGTTAGTAAAGATGTTGTCTAAACAGGTGGCACTCGTGGAAGTTATTCTAGTCGGCTCAAAGAATCTTGCGTACAAGTTATAAGACTTGAATAATGACATAAATTTATTAACTGTAGCTGATTTCTCTAGAACATTAATGCTGAAGTCTCCACAAACGACAACTGTTTTGTTACTGTGACAAGTCTTTAATAAAACTTCCTCCATATATTTCTCAAAAATATCATAGGAAGCACTTGGGGGCCTGTAGACACTTATTACAATGAACCGCTCAAGCTCGATGCAAGCAATTTCAATAACTCGCTCAACAGAGTGGCTTACAATATCAGTCCGTTCTATAAATTTGAAATTGTTACGAACAACTATTAGGGAGCCACCCCTTATCATATTCACTCTGCTGAACGAGCTAGCAATCTGATGGTTATTAAAGCTGAACATGAACTGATGGGCTTTTAACTAATGTTCAGTAAGACAAAAAATATCAATGTAATTACAGTTCATGAACAACTCCAATTCTAATTGTTTATTTATCACACCCTGTATATTTTGATGAACAATTTTAAGGTTATTATTACTCATTTTATTTTGAAAATTATTTGATGGGTGTGATATTAATACATCTTGGTTGACGTTTATGCTAGAGTTTAACTCTGTTACCTTAATGTCCCTTGATAATGGGTACAAGTCTAACTTGGTATTTAAAATAGTGCTAGTGGTTGACTCTATTATCTCTAGTTGTAATTTAAATAGATTGGAACATATTCCAAGCTCTGCTCATTACCACTAAGTGTATTACTTAACTGCTCAATAGAAGCAGTATAGTTAGCCAAACACTTGGCTGACTTATATATATAGTATGATAGCGATTCTGCTACCTGTCCTTTAAAAAAATTACAAAGATAATAGTTATCTTTGGTCATAACATAATTTTGACTAATAATCGTAAATTAATAATGAAGGTATTACCAATTCCACCTGGAGCGTCTATGAAGAATATTCGACCGTCAGTTGCATCTACTCTTGTGACTTGCTGTTGCTCGTCATTCGAGGATATTTTATTTTTTCTTACTGTGTCTTCCTAGGCCACTTTATCGTAACTGGTCTCTATTTATAAAATTTATTGATGTTATTGGCTGAGGTAATCCATAATCTTTAAGAAGACGGCCACCTAATTGATACCGACAGGCATTTGTGAAATATCAGGTCCGATGAGTTTATTCTACATCCAACGTCAACTTGCCTTTCCAGATGTTTTCTAAAGTCTTCAGAAAGGTATTCTTTGTATTTACAATGAACTCAAAGAAATAAGGGGTCGAAAACCTGCCAAAAGAATAAAATGATGGCAAAAAGCTCTCGAATCATATGCGATGTTTGACAATGTGCTGCCTCTTCAAGAGCTGAATCCAAATGCTGATCATCTTCGAGTATCCCTACAGCCTTGCACGCGGATCGGAAAGTGAGTTGTAAGTGAACATCTACAGTTTTCAACACTTCAAATGAAAATGAGCCTCTGAGTTCATGTAGAAGTATTCGAAGGTGGTAGCATTCTGACAGTTGATTCTTAACCAAGGGGTGATATTTCACCCCTTGGTTAAGAATCAACTGTCCAGTAACGATTGGAAATATCATTCCATAATATAACTTACAAAACTGCTAAAGGATATTACACTCCTGAAGCAAAGCCAGACCGAGATGCAGCATCAACTGGAGGTTTCTAACAAAACTATCGGCGATCTATGGGCAGAAGTAGTGTTGTTGCGCAATGAAATAGGCACCTGCAAATAGGTCACCGACCGATGACGCCGCAAATGTGAACACCCATCGTGGTGCACAAAACGCCTCTATCTGCAGTTTCGAGTCGGCGGGCTCGAAGCGTCACCAGTTGCTGAGAACGCATGCATTGCAACGCGCGCCGCCGCCGTTCCTGCCTCGACACCGGTGGTGACAACGACGTGTGTAGTTTCGTCAACCCCCAAACGAGCCTACGCTGCAATAACAGCCGTTAAAAGCCTATTGAGCCACAAAACTCGCAGGTAAAACGAACGGGAAAAACGATAGGGGGTAAACAGAGCCCGTCGAAACCAAACCTGGTTTCGAATAAACTGAGTCCAGAGAAGGACACGTGCGATAAGAATGGTTTCATCAAGGTAGAGAAGAAGAAGAAGAAGCCTCCTTGTCGGAAACAGTGCGGTACTGCGCTGGCAGGACCTAACATGCTGCTACGTCCAGCAATACCGACGACGACGCTGTACGTGTCCAGACAGCATCATTCCACGAAGGCTGAGGAGATAGTGGAATATCTGCGTGTCAAATCTAAATGGACTGTGAGGGTCGAGGTGTTGGAGCCGGCCCACAGCACGTACTTCAAGTCGTTCGTGGAACGTGTTCCGACGCATGATCTCGATAAGTTCCTGAATGAAGAGCTATGGCCGAAGGGTGCTGTGTACCGCCGGTTTCGTGGCCGGCTGCATGACACCAGTTAGCGAAACACGACGCCGATGATCCGTGTACAATAGTTTTAGTTGTTATGTTATGTGTATTTATAGTATTTTTTAAGTTTTAATAGTATGTAGTTGTATAGTATTTGTTGTGATATTTGTTATGTATTAGTTTATAAGTATTTTTATGTTATAGTTTATATTATATTTTATATGGGCCCTAGTGGTTTGAATTAAATGAATAAATAAATAAATAGCGATTGCTATTTTCTTATCTTGTATCTGTAATTTATTAAATTAAAAATAATGATAGCAACAATAATCACAATAATAACAACACACACTCAATAAACAAACAGCGTCGCCATGATCCCAGAAGTAGTCTCAACCACAGATGCCACTCCCAAAGAACTCCAACAAATTAAAAAAAAAAAAAACAAGTAATAAGTTAATAATAAGTATAAGTTATTTTTCACGTTGTAGAGTTTTTTTGAAAGTCGGTTGCTTTATTTTTGTAAAACAAGTTTTTATTTTACAAATTTTAGTTGTGAAAAGCACTGTTCAGCTGCATTCGGTCAGAATGGACGCATCCATATAAATGAATTAAGCCTAAACACAAGGTATCTGCTGTGAATCGTTAAAGAGTTCCCTTACCTATCTCTCGGATTCATCATCAGATCTACACCAGACCTTAATCAAATTGTAGTGCTTTATAATACCTAATGAAAAAACTTACAAATACACTAGTCGCCCCTTCAATTTTTGAAAGTTACCTTTGATTTCTCTGGTCTTCCACCATCAAACCCTAATGTCCTTATCATAGGACCACAGCAGAAATATCTTCTATCCAACAAAAAAGAATTATCAAAATCGGTTCACAAACGACTAAGTTATCCGCGAACAAATAAAAAAAAAACATACGGTCGAATTGAGTAACCTCCTCCTTTTTGAAGTCAGTTAAAAAACAGACACAATTAATTTGAAGCAAACATTTTATCTATAATCATATTATATAATTTTGATATTGACAAGAAGAAAACAAAATTTTGGAGTTTCTTGACAGTTTCTATCCATAGATGCGTACGCTGCGGAATTGACAACTATTATATAACTCGCGAAAGTTACCTGTGGACCTCACTCTGTGACGTCATTTGGACAATGCCATTTGCAATAAATGAGAATTATGCTAAAAAATATAAATTACATTTTTTTATGTTAATAAAAGGATTTTTTTTAAAACTAGCGCTTGACCGCAAACCCGCCTGATGGTAAGCAGTGGTGCAATCGAAATCGAAGACGGTCGTCTTGATGATAAAGCGTCGTAATACTAACTGATTTGACTCATGACGTTTAGCAATTAAATTGATACATATGGAGCCTGTTGGTGCAACCAACAGGCTTCACTATCGCGTCGAAAATGTAATAAACAAAAACAAACTTAGCAAAGCAAAAACTCCACAGAAACAGTAATAACAACAGGGTATTTAAACTGAATTTAGACAATTGTAACAAAGACGCTAACGCTACGAAGCGCTTTGGCCGCTGCCTCGAATCTTGCGGGCAGCGGGGCGGCGGCGGCGGCGGCGAGTGAGAGGCAGGATCTTATGCGTAAAATCAAGCGAACCGGTTCTTGAAAACAGCGGCGCAGGAGCGGGGCGGTGGCGGGCAGCGAGCGGTGTACTTCTCGCACTCGAACCTTGCGGGCAGCGGGCGGGCAGCAAGCGTTAGGAATAAAAGGGAATGCCAGGTTTAGGCCCAGACGTGCACAGGGATTTGGTTTACAAAAAAATATGTTGATATTTTTCAAATATCTTCCACGTACTCATTAGTCTAAGCATTGCAGCAACATTTTTACAAAAATATTAAGCACTATACCGACTAAACTAATGGAACTTGAACTGACTTGAATAAAACTTGAGCTCAAAATGTTGCCTTTACAAAAAAATGTTGCAGGTATTAATCGAATAATCAGTTTTCGTTTATTATAAACCGGTCATTTTCTTCTAAGCAAACATTTATTAATTCCCAAAATCTCCTTTAATAATAATTATTATTCCAATTACTATTAATAAAGAAATATGTATATCTATAAATCGACCTTTTCGAAAAATATATAAATACTTTTTATGGCAACTTGCTTTTGTTATGTCAAAGTCTTACTTGTCACTGTCAGCTGGCGAAAAACATAATCTACGTTGTGTAAACGGCGGTTTGAATATATCCAGAATGCGCAGATACTTTGGAAATCACTGAAGTTCGATGTCTTATACAATGATGGATTGGTCAGTAAATATAATTACTTAATGTACTTACGTATTTATTAGAAATCTTATTTAACAATACTATTCTAGACGTATTTTAAGAGCTGACTTTAAAACTTTACTCATCTTTTTAAGATTGTCTAACTAAAAACACAAAATAATTTGGTATAATATTTCTTTACACCAACTGTTTACTTTTGTTGCAGTTAATAAGAACACTTCTCTGTTATACATATTGGCAAAGTATTGACAGAGCAACATCACTTTCTGCATATGAATGTGAACCTGAAGCAACAAGACATAGTCCTCTCTAGAATCTGAGGCATGCACTGTGACTTCTACCAAGCATGAAGAAAGAAATGCAGATATACATACCAGTGATCAAATAATACTGCCAAATTACATTTGGGCCCCAAGTACACAATGGCATTGTTTTTCCCTGATTGTAATGGTGTTGAAAGACTTTAGTCCTAGTATCACTACGCGTAAGTTTACTTTGAGATTATATACATATAATTACTATGTCTTCAGATTGTAGAATCTGATCATATCACTTGACCGGTATTAATTGTTGCTAATCAATATTGAATCCTATTAGAACATTTAGCTCTGAACAAATGGAAGAACTACTCTCTTTACTGAAAGATAATATGATAATGCATTTAGATTTTGACAACATTCAGACTATGGCAAATCATATTGTTCAGTATTATTTCGGATTTTCCAAACAGCAATTTGAGAAAATTCCTACAGAAATACCGAGATAGCATGGAGGAACATTTGCACTTGCAGCCTATTTAATTATATTATACTATTTAAATATATTATTATTGAAGTGCACTAATGCTACAAATAGAACCTTGAATGGCAATATATTTGGACATAACTGTTCACTGGCGAGGTCAGAATCGCTAGCTATTATGTTAGTCGCAAAGTATACTACATGTACCTATGTTTTAGAACAGCACTGCTAACACAGGCACACGCAGCAATACAGCAGTTCTGCTGTAACTGTATTGTCGGCCGCCGCACTGTAGGATGACGTGCCCATGTTATAACAGTATGGTACTTAGGATGGGCACGGCATCAGAATAATATTTTTCCACCGGCATAATTTTTAGTGATATATGATGATGAACAAAATGAATAAAGATGTGAAACTACAATGAATTTTGTATTATTTGACTCCGAGTGTATTGATATAAGCAGTATTGATGGAATATAAGAATCTTAAATAAATTTGAAATGCTAAGTTTTTGTAAAGCATTTCTTTTACTAATAATTATTAGAATTGCCCTATTATTATCATTATTTTAAATTTGTGTGCACAGTGGGCCTAAATTACTATGGCGACTTGGCATTCCCCTTTGAATCAAAAAAGAGTTGCCGCCATAGTTCAGACATTTCTTACGCGATTCTTGCGTTTTATAAAAACAAATATCTGGTCGACACAATCGTGAACACAACACTACGCGGCTATAGTGACGCGCGATCTACCCGCTATTTTCGAGAACGGGTCTTCGATGCCCGCTCGGCTCACTCGCCGCCGCCGCCGCCGTCCCGCTGCCCGCAAGATTCGAGGCAGCTTACGGTGAATGCGGGACGTCGCTCGGGGAAGCGGGAGAGAAGTCGCATTCCAGCGAGATGCACAGTTAACTTACGCGAGTAGGTGCTTAATCTATTTGGCTGATTGACCCTTAGACAATCCAAAAGTATCTGTAATTTCATTTGAAATAAATGCATTGGTTTCTTTGAATTTTAATGAAATTAAATAATATGATTAAATTGTAATATAACAATGACATAGTTGACAGCCAATGTAAGTAGGACTGGTAGCATGCTCAGCCCAAAAGGGATGTTAGAATATAACTTGATCTCGATTGGATTTTCCTTTATCAAACGTATGAAGTCCTTTATAAATTTAGCTTCAGTTTCTTGGGAATCTAAAATGTAACAAAACTTGTAATATTGCAAATAATCTAAGTAATATAATGTAAAAATTGCTGACATATAAAAAAAAAAATACTTTTATCAACTGTATTGTAAAGCCGAGCCAAGACTCTGTGAAACTTCATCCCTTGATTACGAGTCATCTGTCCAGCAATGGTTGGCAGTATCATCAATGAAATATAAAAGCATAGAACAAATACCATTTCCTTGATCTCATGTAAATCCGTATTCTAAAATGTAAAAAAAAAACAATGTTACAAAAGTCACCAATTTTAACAATAGGACACAATAATTAGAAACATCCAAAACTTACTTGCGAAGCAAACTGGTAACATATTAAATACGTCAATAAGATATATTTAGATGTCGAGACAGTTATCGAGAACACAACCTGTAATAAAAAGTATTTACTTAGACACAAATAGAAAGCATATTACAACGTGCATAAATCCAATAAAATTGTAGAACCAAATATCTGGCTTCCAAAATATAGTGTTACATTTTCACAGCAACTAGCGATATTTCGGTACAATTCGGACCATCCATGAATCTGCTCTTTTGTGATGTAACATTGTTCTTCTAAACCAATGCCATATTTATCTTCTTTTTTTTGTACAACTGATACCAATGAAGTTAATGATTTCAATGAATTTACCACCAACATAATGACAACAAACATTGTGAGGTTTTGGAATACCATATCGAGTCGTATAATTGCTTGTGATACCAAGAGAATAATCAAAAAAAATTGATCTGATCCGGAAACTTGTATTAAAAGCCCTATTCTGTATGCAATAAATGCTAGAGACAGCAAAATCGAAGATAAGCTTAACCAAAATATTTTTTTATGAAAGTTAAGGAATCTAGAGTCGGCTTCTTTAAAACATTCAGAGACATGAATGACACTTCTGTAATAAGACATGAAGCCGCGACTGTAACGGATGCTGGTCACAGTGGATAACAAAGCGTTAACATATATAGAAACAGCAGAATAAGCAATAATCAAATTGATTTGACTATAGTGATCTCCTCCTAGCAATTGTTCCGTTCGATTAATGAGGACAATAGCGTGCATTATAATTTGCGTGAATATTTGGAAGGCAATGAAACATTTTTTAGCGTTCGACTGGTTACAATAATTTCTATATATTCCTAAGAGGTTCTCTATAAACAACATATAGTTCAACCACTTTATTGGGGACATTATGTTTTTAATGTTGTATGTGTCGCTGACGACGGTGAAAGTTTTACTGAGTGGTAACGTTTGATTATTTTAATTTGGGCTTTTATTATTATCATGTCATGTCAAATTATTAAGGCACAAACAATCACTAAACTAAAGACTGTACACAACTTAATGTTTACACGTGTCTGTTAATAACTTGAAGAGTAGGTGCGATTAAGTAGTAGTTAGTATTGATTGGTTGTTAAAACCATAATTTTTTATTGGGTAGAAACTTTTTGTTATTTTAATTTTGGTAGAAAGTAGATTTCAATCGTAACTTTGAAGTAATTAAAAGACACGCGGAAGGGTTCAGATATATGCATAAAAACGAATGAAATATTGTAGTTTCCTTTATCTATTACTAGCTTTCCGCCCGCGGCTTCGCCGCAGTGGAGTTCGGTTATATCGCGCTTTTTAGATTTCCCTCAGGAACATCAATTTTTTCCGGGATAAAAGGTATGTTCTTTCTCAGGGTCTAAAGATTGTCTGTGCCAAATTTCATCAAAATCGGTTGAGCGGTTTAAGCGGGAAAGCGTAACAAAGAGACAGACAGACAGACAGACAGGCAGACAGACAGACAGAGTTACTTTCGCATTTATAATATTAGTATGGATTGTCATAATTGTTATTATCATAAACCATCAATCTTTAAATCATGACCTACTACTTCTTGTCGCGTAAAGGCATATGAAGAATCCATTTTGGAGAGTATGTGAGGGAACTGCATGACTTAATTCGTCCATCAGCTTTCCATCATCGAACGACCCGTCGTACGGCAAGTCTCCACCTTTATGTTGTTGACACGATCCAGACGAAGCGTTTCGCCTCTCCATTTATACCGCGTACGCGTGTGTGAAATTCATCGATATGAATAATTTTAACAATTTGCCAGCGGCGGTGTTTCCGTCTGACTACATTTTAAGTGTCTTCAAGGCTAGAGCTCGCCGCCCGGTAAGGACCAGGCCCGAGTCGACGGCGCGTCGTGTTTCACGCGCGCCTCAAAGTGATGTCAGCACATTGTGACGGGGTCCACGAAGACCGATGCCTCCTGGGACAGGGTTGCGGGTTGGTTAAACAAGAAACCGTGGCCCTGGCCGTCCCACAGGCAAGTGAAGAAACACGGGTGGGTTTTAGTCAGTAAAAGTCTGACACGCCCTTCCGCTCCGCCCAGAGCGGAAGAAGTCATTTGATGATTTCCCATCCTAACAAAAAAAAAAAAGAAAACAAAAGGCTAGTGTGAAAAGCTCTTAATAAACTATCGCGCTATACCATCAACGATTGCATCACTGCTTACCATCAGGCGGAATTGCGGTCAAGGCCTAGTTCAAAAAATAGGCCAGCCCTCTGGACACACGAATCGTCGACCAAGCCCTAGGCAATTCCTCGAAAAACCTAAGGTTTTGAATGTTTCATAAAGATTGGAATGTTTTAGGCGTTTTCGGCAACCTTTTTTTTCCTCGGGGTGGAAAATCCTCATGGATCTTCACTACCTTGGGGTAGGCGGTGGGATGTGTAATGCTGTAACTGACTAAAAACCACACCTGTTTCTGGTTTCATCTCACACCTTAGCCTAACAATATGACTGCCAATACCGCCGTACCCGTATGTACCGTACTATCAAGTGCCTCTTTGCGTCCATCACATCATTGGGCTTATCTGTTGCAAAAGTTTTCTGAACCTGCAGCAGCTAGCAAACAAATGATATTTGTTTTCAAAGATCGTCTAGCGGAATCATCACTGGTGAAAGTGAGGCGGCCACCTTTGTGACTTTTGTATATTTCACCTTACTAAAATATTAATAGCTACTGATTCTTGTAACGTTTTCGTACTTTTCGAAATACAATTATTATTATTATTTTAAATCAAGATCCGTCAAAGCACTACGCACTCGAGCATCGCTGTATAACCACGTCATCTTTTATTATTTTTCATTCAATTCGTTACAACATAATTATTAAGTGTTACCTTAAAGTGTAGTTCAGTATTACTTTGTTAATTTGTGAACCGAGAAATAAAACATTTGAAGATCAGTTTGAGACTGCTCGAGTACCTGACCCTCGTTAAATAGGTTATCCTGAGTCTATGAATTGAAGTGAATAATGTAAAAGAATATTTGAAAAATATTCATTTAAAAAAATCCTGCTCTACTTCAGGCTACACTTTTCCTTTATATTCCCACGAGTTTCCCCTTTAAAGTATGTGCGTAAATAACGTTGTATATACGTACATACAATAGATTTAATGGGATAAAAATAAACTAAACCCACTCTACAACTCTCTCTCTCTCTACTCTTAATAAACTAGTGCGCTTTACCATCAACGATTGCGTCACTGCTTACCATCAGGCAGGATTGCGGTCAAGCGCTGGTTTATAATTAGTAAAAAAAAAAAAAAATTTTCGTTTCTAAGCAATTCTTTTTAATTACAACCGACCTTTTTAGAACAAATCGAACCAAAATTCGAAATATTTGAATTCTCAACTACAACCTTATACATAATTCAGATCATACTATATATTTTTTAAAATTCTATCTTAAACATTTTTGCAAAAAATATTTATAACAAAATTTTAACAATTGAAATCGGAAACTTCTTAACCCACTTTATTTAAGACATTTAGTTTATAATGTTGTGTGTCTTGGCCACGTAAAACGTAAAATTATAGAATCAAATAAATACCTGGCGTCCAACACAAAGTGTTATTTTACACAACAATCTATCTAGTTCAACCCTTCCTTGAATCTGTTCTTTTGTGATGTTACATTGCTCATTATAAAAAATATTAAATTTTCTTTCAATTTCTGCATGACTGATATCATATCAACAAAGTAATAGATTTGAGTGAATTCACCACCATCATAATAACAACAAACATCGTGAGGTGCTGAAATACTATGTTGAGTCGAATTATTACATGTGATATCAAAACCAACACCAAATAAAATAGACCTGATGGAAAATACTGTATCAAAACCGTTGCAGATCTCATCATCATCTCAGCTTTAATCCCAGTCGCATCCGTAGCTTTCAGCTTTGGAATCTGTGGTTCGCTAAAACCGTTGCAGATCTATAAGCAATAAAAGCGGTGGACGAGGAGGTAAAAAATAAGCTAATCCAGTATGTTTTTTGATGAGAGTTATGAAATTTAGTGTCATCTTTAAATAACTCCGAGACACGAATGATACTTCTGTAACAAGACATGATGCAGTCGCTGTAATAGATGTTGGTCACAACGAATAACAAAGAATTTAGATATGCACAAGCGGCAGTACAAGCAAAAATGACATTGATTCGACCATAGTCATGTCTGAGTATCATTTGACCATAGATGACAATAGCGTGCAATATAGTTTGCGTGAACAACTGTAAGATAATTTTTTTCATCTTAGACTAGTTCCTGTATACTCCTAAGATATTCTCAATAAACATTATATGCTTCAAAAACTGTATTGAATACATTTTGTTATTAATATTATATTGAATACAACGATAAAAACTTCAGTGTTAAGAAATATTTTGTCAGTAGGTATACAATAAATTGTTTGTTGTTTGCCCATTACATTGATCATCGTGTCGTGTTACTATATTTTAAGTCGAGTCAATATACTGTCGAGTTGTTTGAACAGGGTCTTCAACAATATATTACGATCGGCTCTTGCCTGCGGCTTCGCTTGTCTTAGGAAGTATTATCATTAATTACGTATAGTTTTAACGGGTTAGGTATAGTTATTGGGTGATCTTACTCGGAAGCACGCAACATAAAACTGTCAACGAGAGAAGCAATGTTCTCTCAAGCCAGTACCAGCAAATTTGAAAGTTTGCCCCTGAGAGTTGTTTATTGTCATGGCACAACAGACTTTTAGGGGATACTGTAATCGTTTAAATTCGAACGAGACATCATAATATATTAATGACATTCGTGTTATAAATACTGATTCCCCTTTCGCACACCCAATTAATATAGTGGTTTTCTCTATATTGCGTTTATTATCATTTCCAGTCCTATACCGTTACAAAGGTTTGGTGGTTTTAAATTTCGCAATAACATAACTGGAATGCCCACACGCAGTATTAGCTTATGATTAAGCAATCCTGGCGGTTTCAATAAATTTAAAAATTCTACAGGGTAATTAGTAGCGTGATCAGTATTAACCACAGTATCAATCGAAGTATAGACCTTTTCTTCTCCCTCGAACGACATGAGCAGGATCTCGTTGATAGCTGCTGCTTGATCGTTCTTTGGAGTAAGTATGGCACGCTCACATAACCATTGAATAGGCTGGTCCTGTATATGAATAAAGTCTGGATAAACTTTGGTCTGCAATTCTTGAACCGTAGTAAGAACAGTGCACAATTCTTTTAGGATGGTTATCATTCCATCAAACAATGGAAAATTACCATTATCGATTTTAGGAAGGAGATCTGAAAATCTACCAGCTGACTTATCCCCGACAAAATGTGCTCTCACATTTTTAGAATGCTGTCGAATATCAACCTGGGGCCACAAATAAGATTCCTTAATGCACGACTTTAGTTCGTCAGCACTGGTTCCTTTTGGCACCACTGGCAGATTCTGCCGAAAGTCTGCGGCCAGCAAAACTGTTACGCCTGCCATTAATTAAGGTATATTACCCCTTATATCACTTAGGTCCGTATTACAGAACGTCACTCAAGCATTGATCTCTGCTTAAGCATTACTTAAAACTAGTTTCAACCAATCAAATGGCTTGAAACGAGACATAAGTAGAGCTTGAGTTTTGAGTGACGTTCTGTAATACGCACCTTAGTGGTCTATTTAAGACTTCTATACCACCTTTATGAGCAATTATTATTTCATCACACATGATTATTTTTGTACTGTTTAAAACTTCAGCAAAATTATTTTTTTTTTGCAGACATTGTAAATGGGAGTCTCGGTAGTGACTAAATTCAGTGATAACTTATGAGCAGTTCGACCACTTTCGAGTAATGAAGCAGCAATGCCAGACGAGACCACAGTCAGGGCAATGCCGTGAGTATTTCTTACTTTCGCCAAAGGTAACAATTGACATAACAGATAGCGCTGCCATACGGTCATACAGACTTCTTGTCAATGGTTTTTTTTTGAAAATCATTCATAGTTAATTTACCATAGTTTTTACTGAAGTTCCGAGCTTAAAGCAATAGTGAAGTAACAAGAATTCGGAGATACTGTTATCTCAACACAGAGAGTCAGTGATTCGGTTGCAGATGTACATACCTAAACAATTATTTGGTTCAGTGACGTGAGTGAAGTGTTCAACCTGTTAACAGCTGACGTAAACAAACTCTGAATAATGATAGTTTTACCTATAGATAGCGAAAGCTTAGTGAAGTGAAGAAAAAGTTCTTACAAACTATAATATTTGCATCACAAAAAAAGAAAAAGAAGAGTACCGTCAACAAGAAATAAAAAAAAATAAAAAATAAATAACGACTTCTGATTAATATTTTCGCTACCGTATGTTAAATTCATTCGGTCAATAGAATACGATTAGTAGCTTCAGCAGGTCCGAGTAGTAGCTTAATCTATTTGACTGATTGACCCTTTGACAATCCAAAAGTATCTGTAATTAGTTTATTTGAAATAAATGCATTGATTTCTTTGAATTTTAATCAAATTAAATAATATGATTAAATTGCAACATAACAATGACATAGTTGACAGCCAATGTAAGTATAACTGGTAGCATCCACAGCCCAAAAGGGATGTTAGAAAATAACTTGATCTCTATTGGATTCTCCTTTATCAAACGTATGAAGTCCTTTATCAATTTAGCTTCAGTTTCTCGGGAATCTAAAATGAAACAAAAATTGTAGTATTGCAAATAATCTAAGTTATAGGTATAATAAAAATATTGCTGACATATAAAAAAAAATAATACTTTTATCAACTGTATTGTAAAGTCGAGCCAAGACTCTGTGAAACTTCATCCCTTGGTTACGAGTCATCTGTCCAGCAATGGTTGGCAATACCATCATTGAAATAGAAAAGCATAGAACAAATACCATTTCCTTGATCTCATGTAGATCTGTATTCTAAAACGTGAAAAAAAAAAACAATGTTACAAAACTCGCCAATTTTATCTATAAGACACAATTAGAAACATTCAAAATTTACTTGCGAAGCAAACTGGTAACATATTAAATACGCGAATAAGATATATTTAGATGTCGAGACTGACATCGTGAACAAAACCTGTAACAAAAAAAATATTTACTTACCAAAAAATACAAAGTATATTACAACGAGAATAAATATCCCAATGAAATTATAGAACCAAATACCTGGCCTCCAAAACATAGTGTTACATTTTCACAGCAAATTGCGATGTTTCGATACAATTTGGACCATCCATGAATCTGCTCTTTTGTGATGTGACATCGTTCTTCCAAACCAATGCCATATTTCTCTTCTGTTTTTTGTACAACTGATACCAACGAAGTTAATGATTTCAATGAATTTACCACCAACATAATGACAACAAACATTGTGAGGTGTTGGAATACTATATTGAGCCGTATAATTGCTTGTGATACCAAGAGAATAATAAAAAAAAATTGATCTGATCCGGAAACTTGTATTAAAAGCCCTATTCTGTATGCAATAAATGCTAGAGACAGCAAAATCGAAGATAAGCTTAACCAAAATATTTTTTTATGAAAGTTAAGGAATCTAGAGTCGGCTTCTTTAAAACATTCAGAGACATGAATGACACTTCTGTAATAAGACATGAAGCCGCGACTGTAACGGATGCTGGTCACAGTGGATAACAAAGCGTTAACATATATTGAAACAGCAGAATAAGCAATAATCAAATTGATTTGACTATAGTGATCTCCTCCTAGCAATTGTTCCATTACACTAATGAGCACAATAATGTGCATTGTAATTTGCGTGAATATCTGGAAGGCAATTAAACATTTTTTAGCGTTTGACTGGTTACAATAATTTCTATATATTCCTAAGAGGTTCTCTATAAACAACATATAGTTCAACCACTTTATTGGGGACATTATGTTTTTAATGTTGTATGTGTCGCTGACGAAGGTGAAAGTTTTACTGAGTGGTAACGTTTTTTATTTTAATTTGGGCTTTTATAATTATCAGACATTTCATATTATTAAGGTACGAACAATCACTAAACTAAAGACTGTACACAACTTAATGTTTACACGTGTCTGGTAATAACTTGAAGAGTAGGTAGGGTTAAGTAGTACTTATTATTGATTGGTTGTTAAAACGAAATTTTTTTACGGGGTGGAAACGTTTCGTTATTTTAATTTTGGTAGAAAGTAGCTTTTAATCGTAACTTTGAAGTAACTAAAAGACACGTGGAAGCGTTCAGATTTATGCATAACAACGAATGAGATACTGTATTTTCCTCTATTTTTATTATTGTCATAATTATTATTATCTCACTCAATCTATCTTTAAATCATGACCTCCTACTTCTTGTGGCGTAAAGGCATATGAAGAATCCATTTTGGAGAGTATGTGAGGGAATTGCATGATTTAATTCCCCCATCTCCGTTCCACGGCCGGACGACTTCTGATTAATATTTTCACCACCGTATGTTAAGTTCATTTGGTCAATAGAATACACGCTAGTACTGCTTAGTCGGATGGTCGGATGAAATACATTTTCTTTTTTGATAGCGTTTTTTGTATTTGGATGAAAGGGTTTTGTTTTTTATTATTTAAACGTTCTTTGTTACATTTTGAATGGTAATGGCACCTATTAATGAATGTGTGGGCTTTCGAAATGTCTTGCCAAGAAGAGATTTCTTAAGATATACAGTATGTAAATGATAATACGATCTCGAATGTGCCAATATATTGCCTAAAGCTAACACACTAATGACGATTAAGCAAAGAGCTGTTTGGAAGTGTCGACAGTGTTGCAGCAAGATACCAAAACGAGATAACTCTAACACCCCTTTGCGTCCTGGTCAGTACAGTGAAATTGAAGGTCCTAGCGTGGAAGAACAAGAATGTGTAAACACATCCTTAAACACTAAACAAACTACATTACCATAAAAAGCTAACGAGATCAACAAGTTGGACCAACAAAATTATTAAAAAAAAGTATTTCACAAAGTGAAACGAAATCCAGCAAGCCGCAATTGACGGATGAACATTCTTCCCCTAAGTCCGTTGTGAAAACGCTAGAACCCAAAGTTGATTCGCTATTAATTGCTGCTGAATTGAAATCACCTTCACAAACTCGAGGTCCTGAAACACTGGTGACAGAGTCTTCGTGTAATTTTGCAACAAGAGATCACCATTGCTCTGAAGTCCCTTGATGTCTCGAAGACCTTCGACCGGGTATGGCACGCTGGCCTTTTAAGTAAGCTTCCAGCGTACGGCATTTCCCCTAGCCTGACTGGCTGGTCCCTCCGAGTTGTTGTTGACGGATGCTCTTCTGATCCCATGTCAACTAATGCCGGTGTTCCTCAGGGGTATGTCCTCTCTGCAACTCTGTTCCTGCTGCTTATTAACGATCTGCTGATGCCCGGTATTTATGGGTATGCAGATGACAGCACAGTTGTAGAGAGATACCTGCCGGATGCTCGGGCTAGTAGGAAATCAATCCGGTCCGAAAGAGAGGCCATGGTTGAGCGAACGAGTGTTGCACTGCAGGCAGTCTCCGAATGGGGCAATGCCAATCTTGTAGCATTCAATGCCGCCAAATCACAGGCGTGTCTTTTCACCGCCAAAAGGAGCCCGTTCACCTTGGCTCCTACTTTTCGAAATGTGTCCTTGGAGTGTTCCGACCGCCTTCAGCTTTTGGGAGTTGAGAGTTCCTCGAACCTTAACTTTGGGCGGTTCATTGAGTCCAAGGCCAAGGTGGCTTGTTGTGGTAACTTGTTGTTATCGCAAAGGTCCGGTAGTACTTCACACCTGGGCAGCTTCTAATGTTATAAGCACAGGTCCGTTCGTGTGTGGAGTACTGCAGCCACATTTGGGCTGGTGCTGCTAAGTGTCACCTGGCCACTTTGGATTCGATGGAGAGGCGTGCGAAGAGGCTGATTGGTGACCCTGATCTAACTCGAGATGGTCTCCAAAGCCTAGAGCACAGGCGTACAGTAGCCAGCCTTTCGGTGTTGTATAGGATACATTTTGGGGAGTGTGCGAGGGAATTGCATGATTTAATTCCCCCATCTCCGTTCCACCATCGGACGACCCGTCGTACGGCTGGTTTCTACTTTTAAGTTGTTAACACCACTACGATCCGGACGAAGCGTTTCGCCTCCTCCTTTATACCGCGTACATCGAGGGACTGGAACAAATCTAATTTGCCAGCGGCGGTGTTTCCGTCGAACTACAATTTGAGTGTCTTCAAGGCTAGAGTGAATAGGCTCTTAATAAACTAGTGCGCTTTACCAGCAACGATTGCGTCACTGCTTACCATCAGGCAGGATTGCGGTCAAGCGCTAGTTTATAATATATATAAAAAAAGTCAACTCTTGAGAAAATAGTGGCGGCAGAATTTAGTAACATTCACAGGAAGATAGACAGCTTTCAGGAACCTCTTGAATTCATGAACGTTAAATTCGAGGAAATGAAAGCAGGCTATGAGGAAAAGCAGCTCTAAATTATGATCTCAAACGTGAAAATGAGTTCTTGAATTCAACCGTTTGGAATATCTCAGCAAGATTGAATACAATGGAGCTTCAAATGCGTGATTCTAATTTGGAAATTAATGATATTCCGGAACATCGTTCAGAGAGCCTACCAACCAGGGTAGCTCAAATGTCAAACGATAACGACAGGCCTCGCCAGTAATAGTGAAACTACGCACTGCTCGCCTTCGTGGTAATATTCTTGCTGCTACTACAAAATTTAGTCGGAAGACCTCTGATGATAAACTGTCAATTCAGCATCTCGGTTTAGGAGGTCCAAGAAAACCGGTTTTTGTAGCGAAGCATTTGACACCGGCAAATAAATCGTTACACGCTGCTGCTCGGAAAAAGGCCAAGGAAATGTCATATAAATTCGTCTGGATTCGTAATGGGCGAATTTTTGTTCGGAGTGATGTCGAATACCAGTCAATTGTGATCAGAAATCTTGACAGTCTAAATCTTATAGTCTAGATCTGGTTGTGGTTTTCTATATTGTTGATATTGGTTCGCCCGACCCAGTTCTCGAAAATGGCTATATCACATTGTACTGGGATCGAGCCATCATCACTGACAGGACTATTGTTGCCAATAAGCCTGATATAGTGATGGTGGATCGATCAGAGCGACGTGCAATGATTGTTCACATAACCATCCCACATGATGAGAACCTCGTGAAAGCCGAGAAAGATAAACAAATCAAGTATCTTGATTTGGCTCCCGAGGTTGTCGACATATGGGAAGTGGATTCAGCAATCATTGTACCGATAGTCGTGATAGCTAATGGCTTAATAGCCAAGAGCCTCGACCAACACATCAGGAGGCTCTCGTTAGGCAGCTGGATCAAGGGCTTGATTCAGAAAGCGGTACTGCTGGACACGGCTCGCATCGTCAGGAAGTTCCTCTCTCTGGAGCCCTGACCACCGGTAGCTTGGACCCTGTTCCCGATACCGGTGGGCTACTATTTTGTATATTTTTAAATGATTTTATGTGTTTATATAAATATTTAAAAATATAAATTATATGTATGATAAATGAATAAACGAAATAATTATTATAATAAAAAAAACCGGCCAAATGCGAGTCGGACTCGCACACCGAGGGTTCCGCCGTACAAACGTAGCGGTTTACAATTTATGACGTTCTAGCTTTCCGCCAGCGGCTTCGCCCGCGTGTAGTTCGGTTATATCGCGCTGTTTAAATTCCCCTCGGGAACATCAAATTTTTCCGGGATAAAAGGTAGCCTATGTTCTTTCTCAGGGTCTAAAGATTGTCTGTGCCAAACTTCATCAAAATCGGTTGAGAGGTTTAGGCGGAAAGCGTAACAGACAGACAGAGTTACTTTCGCATTTATAATACTAGCATTGATTTAGAATTTTTCACAGTTTAGAGGCAATTAGATTTAAGAAGTGTTTGATATGAATTTCAACTTTAATATCTCTACGCGTTCATGTGAAAAAGGGTAGGTACTAAGTTTATAATTATTAAAAAAATATTTTATGTCATGTAAGCAAAAATAATATTTTAATATTTTATGTAACTTCAAATTTATCATTTTCACAATTTTTCCTTTATCTGTCTGTACTATAATATAACGTTGCTTCGTGCCGAATTTCAAGATTTTAAGTTCACGGGAAGTACCTTGTAGGCAAAGAGATTTAAGATATATAGAGGGCATGTGTCAAAATGGCATAGAAAAACTGTGATCCCATGGCTCAGTTCCGCCATCTAATACAATATAGCAAAATTAGATCGACAATTGGAGACATCAAATAGTAAAAATGAAATAAGTTTATATAAAATATATTCAGCTATTGCCCGGTAGGTGGCCAGTGTGGTCTATGTTGCCACATCCGATTTAATACCCTAGTATAGTTCAAATCGGGTAAATAAATATTGAAAAGTAAACAAATTAAGTGAAACTTGTCTTGTACAAACAAAAACTGTTTTAGAATTTTATTCGCTACTATTCATTTACTGTGACACCGTCTATTGGCATTTTAGATGTTTTATGCTTACGAATTATTTTAACGCTCAGTTTATTGCGATTTTTGAGTGTAATAGACCTTTTAGGCCATAAAGCGCGTTTTTAGCAAAATTATTCTTTTTACACGTTTGGTTGCAAATATTTTTAAATGGCAATGCAAAAAACTGTGGTAGGGTTTGTATCATTTCGATATAAAGTTATCGATAATATTCAAAGAAGTTACTACGACGATGTTTTTTCGCATTATGATAGCTTGAAACAAAAATTAGGAAGCAGAATAATTATGGGTAATTTCAAGTTTACAAGTTTCTTATTTATATAATTCTTTTAATATAATAGGCGTTAAAGTTTAAAATTGCCGATTAGTACTGAAAATCTAAATAATTGCTTATTTTTTAATTTTTAAATAATTCATTTATAATTAATATATAGGAAGGGCGTTTATGCCTTTGTGATAGAACTCTGAGGATCTAGACTGCACAAACTGTGTGAAAGCAGAACTGCCTCCTGGGAAGAAAACTTCTTGTCACGTAGATAATTGTCCAAATCACGACAAAATGGTAGTCTGCTGGAGCAAGACCTTTACCAGATACGTACGCCATTATCTTTAAAAACGGCAAAAAAATCACGGTTATTGTATGGGAGCCCGCCTTCAGTATTTATTTTATTTTAATTATTTATTTGTAATTTGAATATATAACCAAATATTCTGTGAACATTTTAAGCGTCTATATGTTTCCGTTATTAATATGGAGCAAAAAACGGCAAAAATTCACGTTTGTTGTATGGGAGCCCCCTTAAATATTTTATTATTTTTATTCTTAGTACTTGTTGTTATGGCGGCAACAGAAATACTAACACAATCTCTGGAAATTACAACTGTCTCGCTATTACGGTTTATGAGATACAGCCTGGTGACAGACGGACAGACGAACAGAGAAGTCTCATGAATAGGGTTCGTTTTACCTTTTAGGTACGGAATCCTCAAAATCACAAAGTAGCTCTCAGTACAATGAGTACTACATATACGTACCTACATATTTTATGCATATATTTCATTATAAATAAGTTATGTAATCTATGTACTTATCCACTTAACCGTAAATTTTATCCCAATTTTTACGGTTAAGTAGAAAAGTACTGAAATTAATAACTTACTATTTCATTTCTAATACAAGGTACCGATTCTTTTTTTTTTTAAATTTGATCGACAAGTCTTTCCAAAGTAGATAACTTCTCTTTTAAAATGCATTGAGCATAATTTCGACGAATGAGACGGAAGCTAATTTTCTTCTCTACGGTCTATCTGGACAAATCGTATCCACTTTTTTCCTACAACATTATTTTTATTCGGAAACCAAAAATAACAAAAACCTAGATAAATGAATAGTAATTGTTCATTCAATTTTGTTTGTTAATATGATATGATTATGTTTAAATAGAGTTAATAATAAATAAAATTGAAATATAGTAATATTTTAAGTTTATTTAGCTATATTTTAAATGTCAATAAAATACAACAAAATGTATTCATCTTAATAAGTATGTATTATCGATAACTAAATCGATAAACAACATTACTACATCTCTACAAGAAAACAGTAAAACTACTCAAGAATAGAGGGCGCTTATTACAATAATGGAAAATTTTCTAGAACTATTTAAGATTTTTTTAAATTTGATTTGCAGACGAAATATAAATAATTCATAGAAAAACATTCCGAAGTTAGGTCCAGTTCGTTTTACTATATACGAGATGTACAGTAACACAAAGCGCAACATGGCATATTTCCTTAGAAAATGTTTATTCTTGGTGGACACAAATTACGTCCTGACGCGCAGACTAGACTGAGCGACTTTTAACCAAGTCGATAAAATATTGGCTTACGATTTTGTTCGTGATGTCCTGTCTATTGTAAATATAATTTTAATGTCTTTGCTTGTAGGTTTTGATTCCCTAGCGTGTGACGGAAATTCGTCTAAGGTGTCGGTATAAACTGCTGTATCTTTTGATCGCTTTAACTTAGAAGTTTGATTTTTTCACTGCTTAAAGGGACAATAGACCTAGGTATTTGGTATAAATTTCAATTTGATACCTTTATTAGTTCGTGAGAAATAAGGTAGTAAGTTTCATTTTATTAAAATATGTTTATTATATTATATAACTAAAAAAATGTGATTTTCGCAATTTTTCCTATATTTGCATTATATGACAATCCTTCATGCCAAATTTCAAGATTCTGAGTTTACGGGAAGTATCCTGTAGGTTTTGATTCCTTTGCGAGCGTCGAAAATTTGTTGAAAATTTGAAAATATCGACATATAGGCTGTATCTTTTGATTGGCTTGGCTTAGAAGTTTGATATTTTCACAGCTTAAAGGGACAATAGACCTAGGTATTTGGTGTAAATTTAAATTTGATAACTTTATTCGTTCGTGAGAAATAAGGTAGTAAGTTCCATTTTATTAAAATATGTTTATTATATTATATAACTAAAAAATGTGATTTTCGCAATTTTTCCTATATTTGCATTATATGACAATCCTTCATGCCAAATTTCAAGATTCTGAGTTTACGGGAAGTATCCTGTAGGTTTTGATTCCTTTGCGAGTGTCGAAAATTTGTTGAAAATATCGACATATTGGCTTTATCTTTTGATTGGCTTGGCTTAGAAGTTTGATATTTTCACAGCTTAAAGGGACAATAGACCTAGGTATTTGGTGTAAATTTAAATTTGATAACTTTATTCGTTCGTGAGAAATAAGGTAGTAAGTTCCATTTTATTAAAATATGTTTATTATATTATATAACTAAAAAAATGTGATTTTCGTAATTTTTCCTATATTTGCATTATATGGCAATGCTTCATGCCAATTTTCAAGATTCTGAGTTTACGGGAAGTATCCTGTAGGTTTTGATTCCTTTGCGAGTGTCGAAAATTTGTTGAAAATATCGAAATAATCGGCTGTATCTTTTTATTGGCTTGGCTTAGAAGTTTGATATTTTCACAGCTTAAAGGGACAATAGACCCGAGTATTTCATGTGAATTTCAGCTTGATACGTCTACGCGTTCTTGATTTAAAGGGTCTTGACAGACAGACAGACAGACAGACAGACAGACAGACAGACGGACAACAAAGTGATCCTATAAGGGTTCCGTTTTTTCCTTTTGAGGTACGGAACCCTAAAAAATATTGTTTTATTATTATTAATGAACTCATAGATGACTGGTGGCGGAGTGATGTTGGCTGTTTCCAGAGACATACCATCAGCTAGAGTTACTAATTGGGAAAGTGGAGTGGAAGATTTGTGGGTTATCTTAGACCTAACAATAGGAAAGAAAATAAAAAAAAACTATCAGTATGCGTTGTGTATTTGCCACCGCCTGTAAAGTTGGAGGCGCTTGCAATGTTTCGTGACAAAGTGGAACTTGTTAATAGTCAAGCTGATGATCTGGTCATTTTGGGTGAATTCAACTTGGGCTTTATCACTTGGAACGCCACGGTGGACTGCAAATATTTGAGCCCATCTAACTACGAAACCACTCTTGGACACTTACTTGACGACTTTTTTAACATGAATAACGTCTACCAGGTAAACGGTATTAATAAATGTGACAATAAAATATTGGATTTGACTATTACTAGTTTACCTGACTCTTATGTTACAAAACCTTTAAATGTTCTTAGCAAATGCTAACCAAACCATCCTAATGTATTGCTTAATATTCCATATAACAGTTTAACATATTTGCGATCTAAGCCTGTAAAAAAATATAATTTCTACAAAGCTGACTTTAAAGCCATCGTTAGTGAGCTAAAGAGTGTACAATGGCAGGAGCGAATTCTTCACTGTGATGACGTGGATAGTATGGTTGCGGAGTTTTACAATATTCTGGAACTGTTATTGAAAGGTTAGTGCCTAAAACAGTAGTTGCCAGAGCTAAATTCTTCTCGTGGTTTAGTAATTCTTTAATTAGTTTCTTTAGATTCTAGTTCTTCTAGATTCACTATAGTCTGTCTTGTTTGTATTAGTGTAGCGTAATGTAGTTGTCAAGGCAGCAAAATATATAAATCAATTCTATGTACGCCGTAATTGTCATGTACGTCCTTTAGTTATTAAGATTACTCTAGCATAAGTTTAATGCATGGGATGTGGTTGTGTTTTAAATAAATAAATGAATAAAAAGGTAAATTAATAAGGAAGGTTCTGGGCGGGGCGGTGTCAGACTTTAACTGACTAAAACCCACCCGTGTTTCTTCACTTGCCTGTCCGCCAGGGCCACAGTTCCTTTTTTAACCAACCCGCAACCTTCACCCAGGAGGCATCGGTCTTCGTGGATCCCGTCTTGATGTGCTGACATCTCTTGGAGGCGCGCGTGAAATACAACGTATCGTCGACTCGGGCCTGGTCCTTAGTGGGCGGCGAGCTGCCCACTGCTCACCGTCCGCAAGCCCGTGCCTGTGGTGGCCGGGAATTCGATGTTGTCTCCCGACCCGGGCGTTTCGTGATAAATTGGAACAAACTCACAGAACAACTATACCATCCATAGGGTATCGATGATAGTGCAAATTCGATCTTCATTATACTTGCTTGACGATGACTCAGCATTCAGCATTTGCAAGGGCCGTCGTATGACCACCCCTGGATCACATCTTCCTCTGGGCGGGTTGTGGTAGCAGTGCGAAGCCACTCAGACGGGAAATTGATGACTCCTGCCTAGAACTGTCGCTGCTGAAGACCGTTACTGAAGAGCCTCGAGTTTAAAATTTCTCCAACACCGTTACTTTTTGATTCTTTTAAAACAAACGGCGAGATCCTTGAACCTTAGACCAATGTATATTTAATTTAAGAAGAGGTGTGTGTTGCGGCGGGGTCCGTGGAAGCGAGTGAGGTAAGGTCCGAGCCGGTCCTCTCACTCGATCATGTTCCCCGCCCGCGTCCCGCTCCCGCTGCCGATGACGACTGCTCACGCCACTGGCGGGTGCAGACCGCGACCATGTTGGGTCTCATTCCTAACAGAACTGTGCACCTCACTCTGTGACGTCATTCGGACAATACCATTTGCAATAAATGAAAATTATGTAAAAAAATATAAATTGCATTTTTTTATGTTAATAAAAGGATTTTTCTAAACTAGTGCTTGATCGTAATCCCGCCTGATGGTAAGCAGATAAAGCGTCATAATACTAAGTCATTTTACTCACGACGTTTTGCAATTAAATTGATACATATGGAGCCTGTTGGTGCAATCAACAGGGTTCACTATCGTGGTGAAAATGTAAAAAACAAAAACAAACTTAACAAAACAAAAACTCCACAGAATCAGTAATAACAACAGGGGATTTAAACTGGATTTAGACAATTATAACAAAGACGCTAAGGTTACGAAGCGCTTAAGGCGAATGCGGGGCGTCGCTCGGGGAAGCGGGAAGGGGGTTGCATTCCAGCGAGGTGCATGGTTAACTTGCGCGAGTAGTAGCTTAATCTATTTGACTGATTGACCCTTTGACATTCCAAAAGTATCTGTAATTAGCTTATTTGAAATAAATGCATTGGTTTCTTTGAATTTTAATCAAATTAAATAATATGATTAAATTGTAACGTAACAATGACATAGTTGACAGCCAAAGTAAGTATAACTGGTAGCATGCACAGCCCAAAAGGTATGTTACAAAACAACTTGATCTCTATTGGATTCTCCTTTATCAAACGTATAAAGTCCTTTATCAATTTAGCTTCAGCTTCTCGGGAATCTAAAATGAAACAAAAATTGTAATATTGCAAATAATCTAAGTAATATAATATAAATAATGCTGACATATAAAAAAGAACCTTTATCAACTGTATTGTAAAGCCGAGCCAAGACTCTGTGAAACGTCATCCCTTGGTTACGAGTCATCTGTCCAGCAATGGTTGGCAGTATCATCAATGAAATATAAAAGCATAGAACTAATAACGTTTCCTTGATCTCATGTAGATCCGTATTCTAAAATGTAAAAAAATAATGTTACAAAACTCGCCAACATTTACAATAGGATACAATAGAAACATCCAAAACTTACTTGCGAAGCAAACTGATAACATATAAAATATGTCAATAAGATATATTTAGTTATCGAGACTGATATCGTGAAGAAAACCTGTAACAAAAAATATTCAGTTACAAACAAATGGAAAGCATATTTACAAGGGGCATAATAATATCCTAAAGAAATTATAGAAACAAATACCAGGCCTCCAAAACATAGGTTTAAATTTTCACAGCAACTCGCGATATCTCGATACAATTCGGACCATCCATGAATCTGTTTTTTTGTGGTGTGACATTGTTCTTCCAAATCAATGCCATATTTCTCTTCTATTTTTTGTACCACG
The DNA here is from genome assembly GCA_017933935.1 of Sesamia nonagrioides. Classification (NCBI taxonomy): domain Eukaryota; kingdom Metazoa; phylum Arthropoda; class Insecta; order Lepidoptera; family Noctuidae; genus Sesamia; species Sesamia nonagrioides. Next base: position 284,869 of record JADWQK010001442.1, on the reverse strand, counting down.
GATACCAAAGAAGTTAATGATTTCAATGAATTTACCACCAACATAATGACAAAAAACATTGTGAGGTGTTGGAATACCATGTTAAGTCGTATAATTGTTTGTGATACCAAATGGATAATCAAAGAAAATTGATTTGATATGGAAACATGCATTAAAAACTCTAGACTTCTGTATACAACAAAAGCTAGGGACACCAAAATCAAAGATAAGCTTAACCAATATATTTTTTTATGATAGTTAAGGAATCTAGAGTCGGCTTGATTAAAACATTCACAGACACGAAATACACTTCTGTAATACGACATGAAACCGCGACTGTAACGGATGCTGGTCATGGTGGATAAGAAAACGGTAACATATATAGAAACACTAGAATAAGCAATAATCAAATTAAGTTGACTATAGTGATTTCCTCCTAGCAATTGTTCTATTCGATCAACGAGGACAATAGCGTGCGTTATAATTTGCGTGAATATTTGGAAGGCAATTAAACATTTTTTTGTGTTTGATTGGTTACAATAGTTTCTGTATATTCCTAAGAGGTTCTCTATAAACAATATACTGTTCAACAACTTTATTGGGAACATTTTGTTTTTAATGTTGTATGTGTTGGTGGCGACGGTAAAAGTTTTACTTAATGGTAACGTTGTAATATTTTAATTTCAGCTTTTATAGAAAGTAGTAGATCTTAATCGATATCTTTAAGTTATTATCAGTCATGTCAAATTATTACGGTATGAACAATCCCTAAACTAGTGACTGTACACAACTTGAAGTTTACACGTGTCTGGTAATACCTTGAAGACTAGGTATGATTAAGTAGTAGTCAGTATTGATTGGTTGTTAAAACGATAATATTTTACTGGGTGTAAACGTTTCGTTATTTTAATTTTGGTGAAAAGTAGATTTTAATCGTAACTTTGAAGTAATTACAAGACATCTAGAAGCTTTCAGATATATATAACAACGAATGAATTATTGAAGTTTCTTCTATCTTAATATGATTGTCAGAACTGTTATCATCACAGTCAATCAATCTTTAAATCATGGAAAAGCGTCCATGAAGCTCTTTGCTATTCCATACCTCCATGCGATCATTTGTGTCAAGCACTACTGGTTTACGCCACTTCTCTTTAGCCAAGGAGAGCGGAGTGAGGCCTTTGTCGGCCGAGACCACATCTCGATGCATCCCCACGTCGCGTCGGTTTCTAGAAAATATTCTCTGAGACTACATATCTCGCGATTGTGGAGGGTCTTGGCGTTTAAAAAGCAACGACCTCCACATTTAATTATTATTATTATTTTAAATCAAGATCCGCCAACGCACCACGCACTCGACGCATCGCTGTATAACCACGTGATCTTTTACTATTTTTTGTTTAATTCGTTACAGTATAATTATTAAGTGTTACCTTAAAGTGTAGTTGAGTATCACTTTATTCATTAGTGAACCAAGAAATAAAACATTTGAAGATCAATTTGAGATTGCCCGAGTACCTGACCCTACTTAAATAGGCTAACCTGAGTCTCCACATGAAATGAAGTGAATAATGTAAAAGAATATTTGAAAAATAATAATAATAAAAATAATCCTGGTCTACTTCAGGCTACACTTTTCCTTTACATTTCCATGAGTTTCCCCTTTGGAATGTGTGCGCGGGGATTACATTATAACACAAAATTTCTAACATTTCTAGATATAAAAACTAACGTTGTATATACGTACATACAATAGATTTAATGGGATATATAATAAATAAATCTTTGTTTCTAAGTAATTCTCTTTTAATTACAACTGGCCTTTTAGAACAAATTTTTGCAATATTTGAATTCTCAACTGGAAACATATGGATATAAATAATTCACATCTTACTATATATATTTTTTAAATTCTATCTAAAACATTTTTGCAACAAATATTTATAATCAAATTTTAACAAATGAAATCGGAAACTTCTTCATCATCATCATCATCATCAACCTTTTTAAAAAAAACTTCTTAACCCAGTTTACAACTGTCCTTACAGGTCTTACCCTAATGCGACAGTGCAGTTATCCACTAATACTTTAATATGCCTACATACACTAATTCTTAAATACAAGTAACAACATTTAATAAAACTCTTGCGAGTTCACTTAAAGAAGACGAAAATATGTCCAGTCTATCATGGACTTCATTCACCATACGGATTGCACGGGTGAGGGGTGCTTTCGCCAGTAGGTTGGTTCTGACCACAGGCACGTTTAGCAGTTGCGGGCGTCGCCGCCTCCGCACGTACCTCCGTATATCAAAACCAACACCAAATAAAATAGACCTGATGGGAAATACTGTATCAAAACCGTTGCAGATCTCATCATCATCTCAGCGTTAATCCCAGTCGAATCCATAGCTTTCAGCTTTGGAGTTGGTGGTTTTCTCGGTGATAGGCCATAACATCAGCTGCCGGCAGAAGTTACCAGCCCACCAGACAAAGTCTTGCCGCCAAGCGATTCGTCGTGTTCCGGCATGATGTCTGGTGAAGCCGTACGGAGGACGGGTCTGAGCAGTTGTGTTGCGATGTGTGGCGGGTACGATGCGCCAAATGTTGTAATGTCGGGAGTTTGGTCGTGGAGAGTCTCCAGATTAATCTCCCTCTAGCGCAGCTTCGTTTGGTCGTGTTGGTCTTGGGTTTAACTTTGCATCACCTCGCTCAACTGCCGTCATCCTTCCTATTTCTTAGTTTTTTAAGTGAATAGGCTTAATAAACTAGTGCGCTTTACCATCAACGATTGCATCAGTGCTTATCAGCAGGCGGGATTGCAGTCAAGCACTAGTTTATAATAATAAAAAAAAAAGAATCTGGGGTCCGCTAAAACCGTTGCAGATCTGTATGCAATAAAAGCGGTGGACGAGGAGGTAAAAATTAAGCTAATTCAGTATGTTTTGTGATGAGTGTTATGAAATTTAGTGTTATCTTTAAAGAACTCAGAGACACGAATGATACTTCTGTAACAAGACATGAAGCAGTCGCTGTAATAGATGCTGGTCACAACGAATAACAAAAAATTTAGATATGCACAAGCGGCAGTACAAGCAAAAATGACATTGATTCGACCATAGTCATGTCTGAGTATCATTTGACCATAGATGACAATAGCGTGCAATATAGTTTGCGTGAACAACTGTAAAATAACATTTTTTCATCTTAGACTGGTTCCTGTATATTCCTAAGATATTCTCAATAAACATTATATGCTTCAGACACTGTATTGAATACATTTTGTAATTAATATTATATTGAATACAATGATAAAAACTTTAGTGGTAAGAAATATTTTGTCAGTAGGTATACAATAAATTGTATGTTGTTTGCCCATTATATTGATCATCGTGTCGTGTTACTATATTTTAAGTTCAAGTCAATATACTGTCGAGTTGTTTGAACAGAGTCTACAATAATATATTACGATCGGCTCTTGCTTGCGGCTTCGCTTGTCTGAGGAAGTATTATTATTAATTAAGTATAGTTTTTAAGAGTTAGGTATAGGTATTGGGTGAACTTACTCGTAAGCGAACATACACACACATATTGCAGGAAGGAATGGCAATGTGTAATAAGTCTCGCTTGTCCCAGGTTGAAAGGTAAAAGTCCGGGTCCTTCGTCTAGACTTTCAAGTTTTATCTCGAGCGCCAGTGCGGGGAGAGCGATCATCGTCAGGAGTACACTGTAACAATTTTAAGTTTTTAGGGGTACGTTTGAGTCGCGATTTGGCAACGGGGCCTTTTTTTAGTAGTGTATATGTGAATTGGAACGTGTATGAACGTGTGATGTAACGCGATGCTAATTTTTGTCGGTTAGCTACTGGATTACTAATGAACGCTTGTTGTTCCGGTTGATATTCTGTTTCGGGCCCTCTTTCTTGGTTCATATTTTGAATTATGTTCGTACGGTCGGTTAGTGTGAAATAATTAATAAGGTCGTATACAGTTTTCATCTGGTCTCGATGTGTCAAGATGTATTGCTGCATAAGATGTTCGGTCAAGTTAATATCAAGAGGGTCTCTGGGGTCAAAATGTCCTCTAATTATGTCGTGGGGTCTACACTTAGTGAAGCTATGAACTGAACTATTGTAGGCTAATATGGCATAAGGCATGAGAGTAACTATAGGTTGTGAAATCGCTCTACTATTCCATTATCGTTAGGGGAGTGAGCTAGAGTTCTATGGTGGTTAATTTTATGTAATCTAACGAATTCAGAGAAGAGCTGATTTGTGAACTCAGTACCATTATCGGTTACTATCGTTAGTGGGAGACCATGGTGTGTACAATAATTTAAAACTGCCTGAAGTATAGTAATTGCTGTGCCATCTCTCAAATGGTATACCTGTCCGTATTTTGAGAATACGTCCACAACTGTAAGGTATTTTTCATTTTGGGCCGTAAAGAGATCCATATGCACTAATTCAAAGGGTTTGGTTGCTGGAGGTACTAAACTGAACTGTGGTCTAACTGGATTCCTATCGTACTTACACTGTCTGCAAATGATACACTCGTTAATATATTTCGCTATCTCATCCTTCATCCTAGGCTAATAGTATTTTCGGGAAAGAGTGAGGTAACACTCGTTTATTCCTCTATGATTTGTTTTGGCTTCATGATATTTTTTTTTATAATTTCTTGCTGTCGTAAGTAATCTTTAACATCTTCTAATTCGGTTTTAACTAACACTAGATTGATAGCTGATCTCTTAAAGTTATTCTGAATGATAGGGATGATCGAGTACATACCTAAGGGTGGGGTAATTTTTTTAAGCGGTTTTAACTTTGGGGTTGACATATTCTTTTTAGCGTTTACAATGTCTTGTTCTAAATTCGATTCTGAAACTTGAATATGTGTGCGAGTGTGTGTATCAAAAGGTTTAGTAGCTGTCGTTTTGCGTTTAATGTCGCCTACTATAGTAATACACAGCTGTCGATGAAATTTATTCAAGGGTTCATCGGAGATGGGGACTTCTAGTATAGGGTTTTCAGTACTAGTATGTGCAGTGACTGTTGTGGAACCATTTCGAGAAGGTGGTCGCTCTGAAGGGTTGGCCAACATAGACTCAGTCTCCTCATTATTGAGCTCTACTCGAGATAAAGCGTCTGCGCTGGTGTTATACTTCCCTTTTTTATAGATTATGGTGTAGTCATATTCACTAAGTTTAAGTCGCCATCTAGTTAGTCTTTGGTTAGGCTCCTTAAGGTTCATAATTTATTGTAACGGCTTGTGGTCTGTGTATATTTTAAATTTACGACCAAATAGGTACGGCTTAAAATATTTTGTAGCCCATACTATGGCTAATAGCTCTTTTTCTATGGTACTATAATTAGTTTCGCTATCGTTAAGGGTTCGTGAGGCGTAACAGATGGGTTTATCTGAGCCGATAGTACCTTGTGAGAGTACAGCGTCTATAGCTACATTTGAGGCGTCCGTGGCTAAAATGAACTCTTTATTAAAGTCGGGATATTGTAAGATTGGGTCATTCGTTAATAAAGTCTTACATCCGTTAAAACAGTCAATGTAGTCAGAGTCAAAAGTTATCTTACTTGTCTTTTTCAGGCATTTTGTCATAGGCTTTGTAATGCGAGCAAAGTCGGGGATAAATTTCCGGTAGTAACCTAGTAATCCTAGGAACTGTTTTATTTCTTTGGTGGTTTTGGGTAGAGGGTACTTTTCTATCGCTGCTATTTTTTCAGGGTTAGGCTTAACGCCTTCACCACTGATAATATGTCCTAAGAACGATGTTTCCAATTTAAGAAACTCGGACTTATCCATTTGAATCTTGAAATGAGATTTTTGCAGCCTCTTAAATACTTTTTCTAAGTTAATCATGTGCTCTTGCAATGACGTACTAAAAATGATGACGTCATCAAGGTACACGAGGCATATTTCGTTCTGTAATCCTCTGAGAACATTGTACATAACGCGTTTAAAGTGGACGGAAAGTTCTTTAAACCCATGGGCATGCGTAGAAACTCAAAGTGCCCATGCTCTACATTAAAAGCTGTCTTAGGAATGTCGTCGGGATGCATTTCACATTGATAAAATCCTGAGGCAAGGTACAGGGTACTGAAATACTGGCACTTACCAAGCTTGTCAAGTATGTCATTAATCTTAGGAATGGGGTATTTGTCGTCTATAGTCTTGTCATTTAATTTACGAAAGTCTACTACGATGCGCCAATTCTGTTTGCCTGATGCGTCGGCTTTCTTAGGAACTACCCAGATAGGTGAGCTCCAAGCTGATTCTGAAGGTCGTATAATACCTTGGTCTAACATCTTAGTAATCTGACCCCTAACTTCTTGGCGATGTACGAAAGGGTAGCGGTAGCTTTTAGTATAAACAGGAAGTTCGTCAGTCGTTCTAATACGGTGTTTAATTTTATTTGTAAAAGTTAAGGGCTCTCCCTCAACATAAACACGTCAGCATACCGGGAACGCAATGTCTCTAAGTTAGTCTTTTCTTCGATATTTAAATGGTCTGTGCGCAAACGAGACAGGACCTCTTTAACGCGCCTAGGATCTTGTTCGGTGCTAATGCACTCCGTATTAAATATCTCGGCGTGTGAAGGACGGTCAAAAGTAATATTTATATTGTATTCCGTAGGGTTTACAACTTCTATAATGCCCGTACAATCGGTAACGTGAGTAATGCACTCGTGAATAATGCAATTACAATATATTTGCTGAGCAATCGAAACGTCACCGTCTGGGCTATTAATAGGAATATTAATTAATTTAGATGAGTTCGCGGGAATGCTTTCCTGATAACTTGGGATTTTACATTGATATAAACGTATGGGTATGGTAGTATAATCTGTTATCAAATAATTATTCTTAAGATCAATCTGTGTTCCGGTGAGCAAATCTAGACCTAATAGACCATCGAAATAATTATGGAATCTATAGATGGAAAACTTAACATTTACAGGATTATTAAATTCACTAAAATGCGGGATAGTAATGGAATGGTCATGCTTACTAGTTCCGCGAGCATTATTGACTTCAAAAGGATCAAAGGTGTATGTGAAAAATATCGTTTAACTGCCTCAGGGCTAATAAAAGACTGGTTGGCACCGGTGTCAACTAACAGCTTAAGTGGCGGGTTTGATATTTGTACGTAGCGTAATTCTCTTTTAGCCTGAATGTTCAACTCTATTTTAACCCTTTCTGATCCGTTTCCTTGTGAAAATCCTGATCGGGTTTAGAAGAGTTAGATGGTTGTGGAGCGTCTAGGCATTTAGCGTTTGATTGAGAGTTATCTTGTACGTATTGGTAATTTGGGTCGTTTTGATCGTGGTTGTAATACTCAGAATAGTAGTAAGGGTCATATTCATAATAATAGTCGGGTTGGTCGTAGTAATAGTCAGCGCGATTATAAGCATCGTCATAGCCAGTCGTCTCGTTATAATTCTTTTCACGTGTCCTTTTTTCTTTTTTGGGGACAAAACCCGCCACACTGTTCCCAACCCTCTGCAACTCCTGAAAGCCAGAATCAACAGTGGAGACCGCCAGAAAAACGCTGGCAGCAATGAAGCTCGACGAGTCCCGGAGAAACGATTCAACTGTCTTGGGTCCCGCAACGAAATTAATCAGAAAAGAATAGCGGAGGAGTAAAAAAAAAGATATTTTTTCCACTTCCCTCCATAATAAGCAGGAGACAGAACAGAACTAGGCCAATCGGCACAAAGGGACATTATTGCAACAGGGAGAAGCCCAGATTGCCAAGCACCACGGAATAACATTTGATTAAGTTAATGGGTCCTAAGTAGGTATTTGCTGTTACAATTGATTCCAATAATAGTTATGGCAAAAGCGCCTGAACGCACGGAAATTAGTTCTAGTTTCTACAAGGTCCGTATAATAAACAACTCCGGATGTAACTTGTACACTATCCAACATAATATTGCGTTCATGCGCCAAAGAATGCACTCCCACAAGATGTGATGTGCGGACTGTTCAAATTCACAGTTCGATGTAGAACACTGACACAAAGGCAAGATTAAAAGAATACAGTTTACTTTTAAAGTTGCCATGACCTGTGAGAAAATGAGCAACGCAGTGGTCAACCTCCAGCCATGTCTTAGCCAGCCGATCGCCAACGGATGGAAACAACAGATGGAGGTGCCGGCTCTTGATGGAATTATCCCACCTACTTTGCCATTCGGATAAAAGGTCCTACCAGACGTCAGTCTGAGAATAATCTAGAAATTCTATTGAAGTCGCATTGTGTAACGGAGTTAGTGTCCATGGGCTCCCCCCTCGCGGAGTAGTACATTGAAGCACGTCACTGTACTTCAAGATCGACTGGAAGTACACCTGCCAGAACGGGTAAGGCTTCAGTACTGACTGTTCTATACGCCTTGCATAAAAATATCAATGCCAAACGTTGGCTTTGAAGCAGTTTACGTCGCGCCGCCTCTATGCTGGCCCTATCGGCCCAAACAGGTGCACCGTAGCACATACATCCTAAGTAGGTAGCTCCATATATAGTTTTTAAAGTTAGGAATGATAGACCCCAAGTTGCTTTGGATATTCTAGTTAGGGCATAAAAGTTCCTTTTAGCTTTTTCGCCAACTATTTTTATATGTTCGATAAATTAAAAATTCCTTTCTAAGACCATACCAAGGTAGCATACGGATTGCTGTTTTTTAACGGGAACGTTATTAAATTTAATAGTAGGCAATGATTTAAGATTACCTTTCAGTAGAAGTTGATAGGTTTTATGCGGCGCAAACGCTAGGCGGTTACGATCACCCCACTGAGATATTAGATTTAGGCAAGTATTGGCCAAGTTCTCAAAACCAGCTCGGGTACTTGACTGAATGAGCAGTAGGCCATCGTCCGCGTAACCAGTAAGTGAACAGCCGCAAGGAAGCGGGATCGCGAGGAAATCATCAAAACCCAAATTGCATAAATAAGGACCGACAACTGAACCCTGAGGACATCCCATGGTTAGTGCTTTAGTACTAGGAAAATGACCGAGCTTAAGGTCACGTGTCCTAAAGTAATTGCTAGGTGGTGGGTTCCCTGAATTAGTCCAGTCATGTCTCGGAAGCCCTAGAGGTTTTGGAGCAAAATGACTAACACCGCTCATCGGTTTCGGACCGGTATACTGCGCTGGAGAGTTACTATTTGGCAATTTAAACACGTTACTTTGCGGGTTATAGTTCGGCGGGGGTGCACGAAACATTTGCTGAGTATGCGTAAATTGATTAGGGGCACGATGACCTACCTGGTTATGTTGGAACGGCGGCCTCCCCTGTTGCTGCTACATAGGCATAGGTTTACGCCAGCTGGGACATTCTAAAGGTTTGCTGCGTTGAATTACGTCGCTCGGAAATACTCTCGTTACGTTGCTGTAGGTACATAACATTTAATTCCTGTTGTACAAATTCCAGAGCCTTTTCAATCGTTTCGGGCCTCATACATCGGATACGGGGCCCTAAAGGTTCTTTAAGACCTCTGACGTACGACTGCAAAGTTAACTTTTTATAAAGTTCGCGCTTCGCTTCTATGGTAGTGGTTAAATTTTCGTGCAATGACACATAGGTCATTATAGTGCTAAAAAGGGTCTGGCATTTATCGTAATATTCTTGCGGTGTGCTATTTCCTTGTGTCAGCAAAGACATATTATTGTAAAGGGCGGTCTCGTCCCTTTGGTCAGAGAAATTATTTATGAAGCCATCACGAATACCTTGCCAATTGTCTGCTATGCCATTGGAATTAATTGTTGAAGATGCGGAACCTGTGATTTAATTTAAAATACCGTTTATGAGGCACAGATTTGTTAACTCGTAATGCGGGTCATTCTTGACATATTGTAATACGAGCTGATCGCATATTTTAATAAACCGTGTTAGAACATTCGGATTGCCATCAAAATCGGGGGCTGCACGCAAAGCTTTATAAATAGTATCGGGGTCAACTGCCATTTTGTTGCTATCGAATAATAAATCTAATCCTATATTATCTGAATCTATTAACCTATTAGAATCTACTTCCCTAATCCTAATTATCTGTCTGGTAGAGACAGATTTCTTCCTACTTTCTCGTGGTTGAAAAATCTTGACTTAATGAATATAATATAGGTAAAAGGAAGGACAAGTTAGCAACACTTGAAGAAAGGTTCAAGGACATACATAAACATGGTTTTCTTCCTTGTATCGATGCCTGGATACGTCTTCAGCTGCGTCTTCTTAAGTTCGGATATTCGACGAGGTACTTGGAAATACCGACAGCGACTATCGGAGTCAGCAGATTAACGATTGTTGGAAATCTATACCGTGGCGCGCGTGCCTCGAATATCTTGCGACTACCGACTGCGCCAATTATGAAGGTGACAGCTGAAGGACTTAAAAAAAAACCGAAATTACTTGAATAATTATTTAATTTAACGAAAATTACAATATTAACTTAGGCTAAATCTTATGTCTAAACTTGGACGATGCTAGTACCGAAGTGTCGAGATTTTATTATTGATTTATTAAGATTTAATAATCGATTGCAAAATGGAGTAAAATGGGCTGCGGCGTCAGCGTGACGAGAGTAGGTGATCGGAGACACGAGGCGTCGAGTCAGCAGAGTGCGGTGATTGCAGTTTTATGTGGAAACATCCGGTTGACGTAAATAGCAATCTTGTCGCTATGCAGCTGATTTGGTATAGGCAGAGCACGTAACAAGCGTGTCAATACAGGAGACAATCACAACAATCGCTGGTATACCATCTGAACCACTAGCCTTTTCCACGTCCAGACGACACAGTACTCTCAGAACCTCCTTGTTCCTAATGCAAACCTCAGGCATTGAAGCTCCGCAATTAGGTAAATTAGGTGGAGTAGCACTGCCAGTATCAAGACGCGAATTATGGGCAAAGAGAGATGCAAAGAGACCTGCTTTCTCTGTCGCCGTATGAGCCAGTGTTCCATCAGGCCTAACCAGCGGAGGCAGTGAGGGCCGACAGAAGTTCGCCTCAACCGATTTGGCAAGGGACCAAAAAGATTTGCTACCGGATGTCTGCGCAGATAACTTGTTGCCAATATGGGTAATACGGTCGAAGCGAGCCTTCTTGAGCGCCTTTTTGTAGGACTTGGCAGCACGGTTAAAGGCTCTCTTCCTTGAGCTTAGATCCGCTCCGCGGTCACGAGCGTCAACCCAGGCGAGAAATGCCGTGTGCTTACGCTGTTCAGCTTGGACACAATCGGCATTGAACCATGGGCGAGCCGAGCCACCGACGGGCACGTCATTGAATGGGATAAAGTACTCCATAGCTTGTTGCACCACATCGGTTATAGCGTCCGCACAGGTCGACGGATTGTCAGAAGAGAAGCAGACCTGCTGCCAAGGATAAGATGCAAAGAAGTGGCGCATCTCATCCCAATCCGCTGACCTGTATCGCCACATTCGCCGTTCACCACGAGAGTCGTGATCTGGTGGGGAGAAGGACGATACAGACTTCACCAAACAGTGGTCTGAAGTTCCCAACGGTGAGGAAACTGTTACAACACATCTGTCCGGATCAGTGGTCAGCAGAAGGTCTAAACAGTTGGCAGTATGGCCAGCTACATCAGGCACCCTAGTCGCTTGCTCTACCAGCTGGGAAAGGCCCATAGAAAGCGCGAAGTTTCGCGCTTCTCTCCCAGCGTGGTCGGTCCTCTGGTATGGGAAGAGCCAGTCCTGGTGGCAGGCGTTGAAGTCCCCCAGAGCGACGAACTGAGCGTCAGGGTGCCGTTGTAGCGCATTGTCAGCAGAAGCAGCAGCAGCTTTTGTATACATTAATTCCAACTTACATGGGTATGATCTTGTTGAACGAACAAATTTTTGCCTGATTACTTTGCTTTTGCTTACTTTATATATTCAGTATGTATGTATTTATTCATATATGTATAATTTTTAATACTTATGTATGTATTTATTTTAGTGTATTTTATGTGATTTGCACCAACCACAGTCCCATTTAATGTTCAGGTAAATCTCTGTTCATTCTAAGGTTGCCTGGAAGATATTGCATTCACGATAAAGCTGTCCATTATCTATTTTGTAGTGTTGAATGTATTTTTTAATCAATGTATATTTTTTAAGATGAGAAGCTTTAATAAACATACTGTAAGTACTTAGTACATCGGCCTTAAAAAGAACTGTTAAACTGTCTGTATGTGTCTCCTACTGTTGCAATACAAGCCTCAACTTCGTCAGCCTTCTCGGAGTCGGTTGTAATTCACCACGAGGACCCAGAACGAGTTGGTAAATTTCAAATCAAATCAAAATCAAAGAAGGAACATTCTAGGATATGCCGATTCCCTCAGAAAGTTTTCCGTCACATTTTGGCAATTGTGAAACACTGGGTCACCGTTACTCTAAAATGCGGGACGAGTCTATAGATACCTCTGCTAAAAGCCTTCGGGGAAACTAGGTGTGATATTATCCATACTAATATTGTAAATGCGAAAGTAACTCTGTCTGTCTGTCTGTCTGTTACGCTTTCCCGCTTAAACCTCTCAACCGATTTTGATGAAATTTGGCACAGACAATCTTTAGACCCTGAGAAAGAACATAGGCTACATTTTATCCCGGAAAAAAATTGATATTCCCGAGGAAAGAGCGCGATATAACCGAACTCCACGCGGGCGGAAAGCTAGTAAATTATATTTTGTAGTTTTACAGCAGTCAAAACATTTTTAATACCGATGACCAGACAGGCATCATTTTTCTTTTTTTATTCGAATTTTAACATTTTTCGAATCGCAGTACTAGAGTAAACTAAAAAGGTTGGTTTTCTGTAAAACGAACAAACCTTATTTTCAACACACCGCCTTGAGTTTTATAGAAAAACATAAAAACATAACCTACACGAATACACAACAATATCACATTCAATAAACAATCAGTATCATTAAATTACAATTTCTTAATAAACGTTAATCAGTTGTGTCAGTTTTTGAAATTTAGATTTGCCCAACGCCTTTGTCAAAATATCTGCCAATTGATCATCAGTGTTTATCTTTGTCACATCAATTACTTTCTTTTTTTCATAATCATTTACACAGTGATAGCTTACGTCAATATGTTTAGAGTTTTTACAAAATTTACCGTTCTTTGAAAGGGATATGGCACTAATATTATCTTCATAAATTTTAACTGGTTCGGAAATTTTAACCTCTAAATCACCTAATATGCCTATCACTGGTAAAACTTCTGTTACACAATCGGCTAACGCATAATATTCCGCATGAGTTGATGCTCTTGACACTATTCTTTGTTTATGAGTCTTCCACATTACTGGATTAATAAACACTCTTAATATAATTCCTGTAGTTGACTTTCTGTCATTTTTATCCGCAGCCCAATCAGCATCTACAAATGCATCTAAGCAATCATCATATTCCGCATTAAAATTAAGTGCCAAATTTCGGGAATGATATAAATACTTTAGAATCCGTAATGCATAATTATAATGTGTGACGCTACAATAATTTTGAAAACGACTCATAAAGTTTACGCTATACGAAACATCTGGTCGCGTCGCACTAGCAACATATAATAAAGCTCCAATCAAATTTCTGTACTTCAAATCATAATTTATTTTCAATTGATAAATTCTGCTCCATCGGTGTCTCATATTTCTTAGAATCTTTTATATTATATTTTGCTGCCAAACTTTCTATATATTTGCACTGACTCAAAATCATTCTTTTAAGTTCCGGCTTAATATAATCAATATCAATACCTAAATATTGTTTTACTTTTCCTAAATCCTTCATCTTAATAGTGTTCTCTTTTTCGGCACAAATCAAAATGTCATCGACGTATAGACATAGGTATACTTTTTCACTATTGATACACCCTGTATACAAACAATAATCATAATCAGATCTTTTAAAATTAATGCTGAGCATAAATTCATTGTAACACTCATACCAGTCTCTTGGACTCTCTCGCAATCTATATAATGCTTTTCTTAGTTTGCATACTTTGTTGTCTTTAACTTTGTAACCGTCTGGTGGATAAATGTAAACTTCTGATTTAATAGTTCCATTCAAGAAAGCTGTCTCTACTTCCATACATTCTATATGCCAACCTCTTACACAAGCAGTTGACATCAAAGCTTTCATTGTAGTCATTCTAGCAACAGGCGAGTAAATCTCTTCATATTCATCATAAACTTATTGAAAACCTTTTGCTACTACGCGCGCTTTATATATGCCATTAGATTTTATTCGAAAAATCCATTTTACTTCGATTATATTTTTATTTATTGGTTCATCAACTATTTGCCATGTTTCATTTTGTTCTAAACTATTAATTTCATTGTTCATTGCATTTTTCCACAAATTTGCTTGAGGACTACTAATTGCTTCCTCGTACGTTTCTGGTACACTTACATCACATACATTTACATATACTATGTGATCGTTCAATCTTGCAGGTAATTTTCTTTCCCTTCTTGGGCGACTTGGTTCGCTCACCTCCTCAACATTAGATTTCTCTCTTTCATTTTCTTCACCTTCAACTGTATCAAAATATTCATCATTATTATCAGTATGTTCTCTTAATTTCTCATTTTCATTTATCTGTGTTCTTTCTTTGTCTTCATTCATGTTCCTATTTTCACCATTACTATCCTCATTATCTGTATCATGATTTGGATAAGACTGATATTTAATTACTTTTGCTTCTGAATCAATAAAAATAACATGTCGACTAGTAATAATTTCATTATCTACCAACACCTTGTACCCTGTATCTGTATAGCCTACTAAACATCCTTTCATCCCTTTTGGGTTTAACTTTGAAGTTCTTTTTTCTTCAGGTACACGGACAAAACATTTACTACCATATAATCTCAAGTACCTCAAGTGTCAAGGGTCAAGTCTCAAGTGTCTGGTTTCCTTTTATAAAATATTTCAAACGGGCTTTTCTTTTCCGCAGTATTTGTCAAAATTCTATTTCCTAAATAAGCTGCTGTAAGTACACATTCAGGCCAGTATTTTTTATCTAATTTTGCTTCTGTCATTAAGCATCGTGCTCTATCCATAATTGTTCTGTTATATCTTTCAGCAGTTCCATTAAGTTCGTGAGTATAAGCTGGTCCAGGATTCAAAAATATTCCGTTTTCTTTTGCAAAATTATAAAAATCTCTATTGAGGTATTCACGGCCTCTATCACACCTTATTTCCTTCACTCGCTTTCCTGTTTGGTTTTGCATCCGATTCACATAAGTACTGAGGCAATCAAACACTTCACTTTTATTTTTAATCACACACACTGCAGCATGTCTGCTGTAATCATCAATAAATGAAACGAAATATCTTTGTTCATTATAACCTACCGGAGTAATTGGTCCATTCACACCAGTATGTACGATTTCTAAAATTTCCGTAGCTCTACGTCTATTATTTTCGAAGGGTAAATTCGTCATCTTGTTTTGTAAACAAATTTCACACTGTATGTAATTCCCGTTTAGTCTGTCAGGTAATCCGGTTAATAATTTATGCCTACACATTTCTTTTAATTTTGAATAATTAACGTGACCAAGCATTTGATGCCATTTCTCTTTCAACGACATTTCTTGTACATTTGTATTTACATATTTATCGCCACTTATTTTACCTTCTAGTTCATACAATTTATTCTTTTTTCTAGCTACAGCTACTAACTTATATTGCGAACTATATATATTAGCAATTTCATTTTGGAATTTAATCATGTTCCCTCTATTCACAATACTGGATACACTAAGCAAGTTTCTTTTATATTAGGAACATAATAAACATTGTCAATATCAATTTTGTGCAATTGATAGTTTGCATAACAATGCATTGTAATCTTTCCTATCTTTTCCGATTTTAAAGAAAAACCATCACCTACTCTAATATTTACTGGATTGTCTAACTTTTTATACTCACAAAAGTATCTGTCATCGTTCACGATGTGGTCACTACAGCCGCTATCCAGGAGCCAATTCACTGTATTTGCTTCAGCTGTCAGCACTTCGACGTTGAAGCCAACCGACGAATTTCCTGCTGTAGGATCGTTATTATAGTTATTACCTCGCATTCCTCTATAACCTCTGTAGTTACGTCCTCGGTAGCTTCGATAACCTCGTCCACCTCTATGGAATCTTCCACGGTATTGTCCACGCTGACTATTTTTCAATTTAGGACTATCTCTTTTAAAGTGTCCTTCTCTATTACATTCGTAACAAGTTTGTTTGAACGAACTGGTACTTGCAAATGTCTGCTCACTACATTCAACGTTCTCTGTTTCTTTCTTTTTATACTCCAGTAACAGTTTTAACTTAACATATTCGACAGTTTGACTTTCTTTAGGTAAAGCGTCTACAATATTCACAATGTTTTCAAATTTGGATGGTAGGGCCAACAATAAATAGTTTAATTTGTCTTCATCAGTAAATTTTTCTCCTGCTCCTTTTAAATCATTTATTTGCTTTTCAAATGTCTGAAAGAATTCCAGCGGGTTCCCATCTTTGAATTTCGTTTGCAATATCTTTCTTTTAAGTAACAATTTGTTGTCACATCCTTTAATCAAATACATCTCATCTAGTTTTTTTATCATTTTATATGCAGTTCCTTCAGCTATTATAATATCTAGCTGCGAGTTACTGATACTGTTAACTACATAGTTTTGAGCCTTCAAATCTATCTTTTTCCAATCATTTTCCGTCATAGGCTCCGTGTTTACTTCCTGCTCTATGGCCTGCTCGCAGTTCTTTAAATGCAGTAACAATTCAATCTGAATTTCCATTGCTCATAGTTAGTACCATCAAATATAGGTAATCTCAATTCTTCCTTTCCTTCCATAATTTAAATCTATCTAATATACTCCTTCCTCTCTATTTCAGCAACCACGCTCTGCTACCATGTTAAAACAGAAGTAATATTCTAGACTATTTTACCTCTTATGTATTCTGCCTTAGATCGTCCGAAATACGAGAAGTAAAGGAATGAAAATTGCATTAAGCTTCAATCATTATATTTTCATATTTAAACACAACTATCTAATTACAAACCACTTTCTTTAATATTAATAAATTATTTTTTGTATTTTTACAGCTGTCAAAACATTTTTAATACCGATGACGAGACAGGACATCATTTTTCTTTTTTATTCAAATTTTAACATTTTTCGAATCGCAGTACTAGAGTAAACTAAAAAGGTTGGTTTTCTGTAAAACGAACAAACCTTATTTTCAACAGTATCCAATATTTTCAAGTGATTATCATCAGAACGTATCATCCTACAGAAACTGTATCGTCCTCCTCCCCTCCTGATTGCGACTCGCGTCGTGAGCGGCGAATGTGGCGATACAAGTCAGCAGATTGGGATGAGATGCGCCACTTCATTACGTCTTATCCTTGGCAGCAGGATAAGACATAATGAAGTTCGTCTTTCGTTCGTTCGTGTGTGGAGTACTGCAGCCACATTTGGGCTGGTGCTGCGAAATGTCACCTGGCTACTTTGGATTCAGTGGAGAGGCGTGCGAAGAGGCTAATTGGTGACCCTGATTTAACTCGAGACGGTCTCCAAAGCCTAGAGCACAGGCGTAGAGTAGCCAGCCTTTCGGTGTTCTAAAGGATGCATTTTGGGGAGTGTGCGAGGGAATCGCATGATTTAATTCCCCCATCTCCGTTCCACCATCAGACGACCCGTCGTACGGCGAGTTTCCACCCTTACGTTGTTAACACTACTACGATCCGGACGAGGCGTTTCGCCTCCTCCTTTATACCGCGTACATCAAGGGACTGGAACAACTTGCCGGCGGCGGTGTTTCCGTCGGACTACAATTTGAGTGTCTTCAAGGCTAGAGTGAATAGGCTCTTAATAAACTAGCGCGCTTTACCATCAACGATCGCATCGCTGCTTACCATCAGGCGGGACTGCGGTCAAGCGCTGGTTTATAATTTATAAAAAAAAAAGTCTTGATACTAACAGTGCTGCTTCACCTAAATTACCTCATTGCGGAACTTCAATACCGGAGGTTCGCTTTAGGAACAAGGAGGTTCTGAGAATACTGTGTCATCTGGATGTGATTAAGGCTAGTGGTCCAGATGGTATACCAGCGATTGTTCTTAAGGCATGTGCGCCCGAGTGGTCTCCTGTGTTGACGCGCTTGTATCACCTCTCATTTAGGATTGGTATGGTGCCCAAGTCCTGGAAGCTTGCTAACGTGCAGCCCGTGCCCAAAAGCGGTAGTCGTGCCGATCCTACCAACTATCGGTCGATTTCAATAACCTCCATACTCTGCAAGATTATGGAGCGTGTGTTCAACACGCGCCTCTTGGCTTAACTGGAGGGCTCCTCAGTGACCGACAGTACGGGTTTCGCTGCAATCGGTCAACTAGGGACCTACTAGTGTATGCCACTTACTTGTGGTGCGAGGCCCTCGGGAAAAATGGGAAAGCGATTGCCATCCCCCTTGATGTCACGAAGGCCTTCGACCGGGTATGGCACGCTGGCCCGAGTGTTATTGGTGCTCATCGGAGCCCATGTCGACAAATGCCGGTGTTCCTCAACGTTCTGTTCTCTCTGCAACTCTGTTCTTACGGCATATTAACAATCTGCTGATGCCCGGTGTCTATGGGTATGCAGATAACAGCACAGTTGTAGAGAGTTATCTGCCGGCAACTCGGGCTACTAAAGAATCAATCCAGTCCGAAAGAGAGGCTTTGGTAGAGCTTACGAGTGCTGCACTACAGGAAGTCTCTGAATGGTGCAAAGCCTACAAGATTAGCTTTCAAATTCAATGCCGCTAAAACACAGGCGTGTCTTTTCACCGCCAAAAGACTATTCACCTTGGCTGCCAGGAAACTTTTGTTTTGTTTAATTATAAACTTGTGCTTCATCGCAATCCCACCTAATGATAAGCAGTGATACAATCGTTGATGATAAAGCGCGCTTGGACAAAAGATAGTTTTATCCAAGGTTCAGCAGCTCCAACAGTGTTCCCGAATACTAAGTTTAGCTCCTGTGTAGCTGTACCAGTGCCGAACACCCCTGTCAGCGTTGCAATTCCGTAACGTACAGTATGCTGCATTAATGGAATTATTAATAGACGTGCTATAAGTACCTTCTTAGATATTAATGGCAAAGTTATTTACCAAAGTTTTAAAAACTTTTGTGTGCCATTTTAACATTGTGATTAGTCAAATATATGATTGTAACAAATAATACACCTATGTTTTATGTTTTTATTGTAATATTTATGTTTTTTTTTTTATTTTATTTTATGGTTCCTATCATAAGTATTAGTTGTTTCCTACGAGCAAACATTTGGTTTTCGAGAAGTTTAAAAAAACTATGGCGTCTATTATTGATCTCTAATTTTAATCGTGATAAGTATTTCATGATAATGATAGTCTCTTTTAAATGATGAATATTGTTTACCTTGTAGTACTATCGGATTTACCTTAATAATAGACGTGCTATTAGTACCTTCGTGGATAATAATGAAAAAGTAACATACCAAATTTTTAAAAACTATTGTGTGCCATTATAGCATTACGATTGGTTAAATATTAATTATCATTGTAAGAATATATTAAGAAAATTAGTAATTTTCGTTTTTTAACGCTAATTGATTTAAAAACTCAACTGAAAAATTATAATTAACAAAATTAGTCCAACATAAAGAATTTTAGAAAAAAATATACAATCTTGTTTTATTTCTACAACTAATCTTCAAACTATTTTTAACATACTTAACATTAGTTGTGAAACTAGGTTACACAGGTAACGCGTAGTTCTCAAACTTAAATATAAAGTATTTTTTATTATTATGAAAATATATGAAAATATCTATACCCCTGTTAAATATTTCGTCGTGCAATAAAAAAAGTTAGTCTCATACATAAAAAAATCTTTATGAGTTATTACTCCAACAAAGAATTACATACACTTACTCATTATTTATTTTAAGAAATAATCATACAAAAAGTACTCAAAATCAAAAACATCGAGGTTATGTTAGAAGAAAAAAACAAGAAATAAAATCGTATTAAGACTGCATTTATTTGTATATCTGAACAGCAAAAAAGACGTATATTCATTTACTCACTGTAACTTCATGACAACTCCCATACAATAAATAGGTGATTGTTTATTTTCCATGTAATATGAAAATAGTAAATCCATCTGGAACGTCACTAAAGGCACATGAAAGAGCTCAATTAGACGCATCTTTTGATATACGATACCACATGAAATCATTATTAGTTTTAGAAATATTTCAAAAACAAAGTGTTTTTTCGCTCTCCTGAAAAGTTGGTGTTTTCCACATACGCCTTTATTGTCGGTGGTGTGCGATATTACGAGTGGTCAACCTTTCGGGACTTGTTGGAAGGGTTGATACAAAAAATAGTAGATTAGGTAATGCTCAGAAGCTGTATTATCTGAAAGGATATTTGACCGGCGAAGCGTAACTATTATTGAGAAACAGAAATGTAACATCAGACAATTACTTGGAAAGTTGGAGAAAATTAGAGTCAAGTTATAATAACAAAAGATTTTTAACTAACTCGATTATTAAACGTTTGTTTAGTCAAAGATCTTTAACTTTCGAATCAGCCAGTGAAATAAAGAAATTAATTAGTACTACTTGTGATTGTTTAGCCTCCATATAGAATTTAGGGATAGATGTCTCATCTTGGGACATACTTGTCATCTACATAAATAGTACCAAATTATATAAAGAAACCAGGAGGGCTTGGGAATTAAAAATATCGTCCGATTCCTCGGAAGACCTTCCTTCATTTGACGAGTTTCGAGAATTTTTAATAGGACGTTATAGGGGTTTAGAAAGCATTGAAAACAGACCTAAAGAGGTTCATAAAGGTGCGCAATCTTTCCATGTAGTAGAAAAAAAAGGGAGCGATATAACTTGTGCATATTGTTCTGCCGCTCATAAGATAACTAATTGTAAATCGTTTATACATCAAAGCAGTGATGACCGCCGTAAGTTTGTACATGAAAAACGCTTATGTTTTATTTGTTTAGGCGACAGTCACTCTGCCAGATTTTGTCGAAATACTGGAAAATGTAATGTGTGTAAAAGGCGTCACCATACACTACTTCATTCTACTGATGGTTCAGAGTCGTCCAAGAAGGACACGTTAAATTCAACCGCGGATACGTGCAAGAATAGGTTGCCTGAGGAGGATAAAACGGCCTCTCCACGAGCGGAGGGATCTGATAGTGCGATCGTTTCATGCCTTTCTACAGGAACATGTAAGAAAACCGTTTTATTACCTACGGCATTAATAAATGCGGAGGCTAGAGGAGGAACGTATAGGGTAATTCGTGCATTAGTAGACCAAGGATCTCAAGGGTCTTTTATCACAGAATCTATGGCTCAGTACTTAGGGTTGAAGAAATCTTCAACAAACCATTTAGTAGCAGGTGTAGGGGGTCACAAAACTGTCAATTGTAAAGCCACTGTTAACGTAAAAATACAGTCTAGAGTCAATCCTACTTTCAACGTGCAAGTCAAGGCTTACGTTTTAAAATCTATAACCTTCCTTCTACCAGCTATTAAGGGAACCAGCATAGAATGGGTCGATTTAAAAGAGACTGACTTAGCCGACCCTGAATATGACAGGCCTAACAAAATAATTTTTAAAAATTTGGTATATTATCAAATAATTTCTGACATTTCTAGATTGTACGATTCTCTAGGATGGTTAGCCCCTAGTATAGTTAAAGCGAAAATATTGATTCAAAGGTTATGGTTAGCCGGAATAGCTTGGGATCAAGAGGTACCAGACCAGTTATTAAAGGAATGGTTAACTTACCGTGAGAAGATGTCTCAGCTGGCAACCATCAGAATCCCACGATGGATACATGTCACTTCCACAAATGTAACTACGGAGTTGCACGGTTTCGCTGATGCTTCGAAATCAGCTTATGGCGCAGGTATACAGTATGTTAAATAACAGAGGGCGTTCCCTTAAACTCGTTAATATATATCATTAATAGATTAAAATAAAAATATCAGCATAGAAAAATAAGCATAAAAAAATCCGAATAAAAAAAATTCTAATTGGAAATAAATTTGAAACTCCTGTTTTAAATCAAAATAGTAGTCGTCATGTATAAATAAATTGCGACGTTGCCGTCTTTCATGTTCGCGTGTACAGTGTGTTTCTTTTACATGTCAATTTAAAATTTTTATTGAATATTTTCTTATTGGAAAAAATTTTAAAACATTTTGTTTTCGAATGGAAATATTTTTTTAGCATGTATGTATGCTATACTATTTCGGGTTAACGGGAACGCCCTCTGTTAGTTAACATACTGTATATTTAAGAGTAGTGGATGTGACAGGGAATGTATTTGTGTCATTAATCGCTTCTAAAACTAGAGTAGCACCGGTGAAACAGGTGTCTATTCCCAGACTAGAGCTTTGTGGGGCTGTACTCTTGACTAAATTGCTTCGAGAAGTGGGTGAAGTGATGGCCATTCCAAAGACAGATTGGCACGCTTGGACAGACAGTGAGGTGGTACTAGCATGGTTAAACAGTCATCCTAGTCGTTGGAAGACATTTGTCGGCAATCGAGTTTCGGAGATATTAATTTCTTTGGATAGTCATCACTGGGCTCACGTACCAACGAAACAAAATCCGGCAGACTGTCCTTCGCGTGGAATTTGTCCTTCCGAGCTTGAGAATACTTCTCTGTGGTGGGATGGCCCGTCATTTTTAAGGGATCAAGTGATTGAATATAAAAGGCCAAAGCATTTAGTGACTCAATTAGAAGAAGTAAAGGTTCATACAGCCACAGTGGATAGTTCATTTTGGAGTCAATTCTCATCGTTATTGGATTTGGTTAGAACTATTGCTTACGCTCGACGCTTTCTATTTAATTTAAAAAAGCAAGGTCAGATTTCGCAGGAGCAAGCAGCTCCGCAACCTCTATCTAGAAAAGAACGAGAAAAGGCTCTAATTATATGCGTAAGAAAATGCCAGCAAGAAGGATTTACTGAGGAATTAGACCTGTTGAAGACTAATAAACCTCAAAAGATACGCGGCACGTTGAAATCACTTAATGTATTTCTAGATTCTGAGGGAATTATGAGAGTAGGGGGTAGACTTGAGAAATCGCTGTTAGGATATGATAGAACTCATCCTATTTTGATACCGAAGGAATCTTTTTTGACGGAGCTTCTCATATCTGATGCGCACAAAAATACCTTGCATGGTGGTCCACAGCTCATGATCACTTATTTGCGGTCTCAGTATTGGATTGTAGGATTAAAACTATTAGTTAAAAAGTATGTTAGATGTTGTGTAAAATGTATTCGTTACGCAGCAACGATCAAACCCCAATTAATGGGACAATTACCCAATCCTCGTGTAACTCCATCGAAGCCATTTTTATGTAGTGGAGTGGATTATGCCGGTCCTATTAATATTAGGGTCTCAAAGGGCCGCGGTAATACCTCGTACAAAGGTTATATATGTTTGTTTATATGCCTAGCCACAAGGGCTGTGCACTTGGAGGCAGTGAGTGAATTGAGCTCTAAGGGATTTTTAGCCGCCTTTAAAAGGTTTGTTGCTCGTCGTGGTCGGTGCTCAGAGCTGCATAGCGACAACGGCACCAATTTTGTGGGAGCTGCACGCGAGTTGCTTTACTTATTTAATAAAGAGAAGTCTAACTGCAATCCCGAAATAGCAGAGATTTTAGCGGATAACGGTACGGAGTGGCATTTTATTCCTCCTCACGCACCTAACTTTGGGGGTCTTTGGGAGGCTGGGATTAAGTCCACTAAATTCCACCTCAAACGGGTCATAGGCAATTCCACGCTAACCTTTGAAGAAATGGCTACTGTGTTAGCTCAAATTGAGGCATGTCTCAATTCGAGGCCATTATCTTATAATGAGGATCAGGATAAGTTAACGATTATGACGCCTGGCCACTTTCTGGTGGGCGAAGCCCTAGTTTTACCGCCTGAGTACAAATACGAAGCATGCAATATTAATAGTTTACAAAGATGGCAGCTACACCAGAGAATGGTACAGGACTTCTGGCGTCGTTGGTCACAGGACTACCTCCATCAATTTTTGCAACGTCGTAAATGGCATCACGTGAACCCTGAACCATCGGTAGGAGACGTAGTCTTGGTAAAGGAGGACGATTTACCGCCTGGCAAGTGGTTACTCGGTCGGATAGAGCAGAAACATCCAGGTGCGGATGGCATTACGCGGGTTGTAACCTTGCGCGTTAAATCGTCATCCATAAAAAGACCTGTATCTAAATTATGTATCCTACCTATAACTTAATTTTAAGATTAGTGTTGTATATTCTCATTGATTAAATGACCTTCGTAGAACAAGAACTTGAACTTGTCACTTGGAGAACTTGTCTTGTCCTTTTCCACGATCAGCCGTAAATAAATTTAGTATATCGTCTAATACGAGGAAACAGTGCTGAGGTGAATGCCATTGGTGGAGACCAATGGTATTTTACCTCACCACTGTTTCCTGTGGTGGGCGGTACTGAAGGACATTTCGTAATATTTCCTTGGTGGGCGGTATATTTACGGTGTTGAACGGAGCCGTAGCGCGATCCAACAAGTCGATGACGTAAAGTTTGAGCTTTACTTCCCTAGATGGCGGTGGCGTCAAAATAGATCTCGCTATGGTTTCGTTACCGTGGAAATTATAAGTAGTGTTTAATGTTAATTTTTGTTGTGAGAGTGATATCGTTGTAAGCGTTTCGCCTCCTCCTTTAAACCGCGTACATCGAGGGACTGGAACAATTTGCCAGCGGCGGTGTTTCCGTCGGACTACGATTTGAGTGTCTTCAAGGCTAGAGTGAATAGGCTCTTAATAAACTAGTGCGCTTTACCATCAACGATTGCGTCACTGCTTACCATCAGGCAGGATTGCGGTCAAGCGCTGGTTTATAATATGTAAAAAAAAAAAATGTTTTGTTTGCACGATAATCTGTATATGTGTGAAGTGATAAATTACAGTTATTCGGGAGCGCGTAATAGTCTTTCATTTCTCCAAAATCGAAAAGACCACCGTCGTACAACCAAGTACAGCTTCTTGCAGTCGGTTATGAAGCAGCCACATAACGACAATTATTTCGACATGGAGAAGAGGAAAACAAAATTTTAGAATTTCTTGACCGTTCCTCTCCATAGACACCTACACCTTGAAATTGGCAACTACCTTAATCTATTTGACTAATTAACTGTTTGACAATCCGAAAGTGCCTGTATTTAGTGTATTTGAAATAAATGCATTGATTTTTCTAAATTTTAATCAATTTAAATAATATGATTAAATTGTAACATGACAATGACATAGTTGACAGCTAATGTAAGTATAACTGGTAGCATACTCAGCCCAAAAGGGATGTTAGAAAATAACTTGATCTCTATTGGATTCTCTTTTATCAAACGTACGAAGTCCTTTATCAATTTAGCTTCAGCTTCTCGGGAATCTAAAATGAAACAAAAATTTTAATATTGCAAATAATCTAAGTAATATAAATATTACTGACATATGAAAAAAAAACCTTTATCAATTGTATTGTAAAGCCGAACCAAGACTCTGTGAAACTTCATCCCTTGGTTACGAGTCATCTGTCCAGCAATGGTTGGCAGTATCATCAATGAAATATAAAAGCATAGAACAAATACTATTTCCTTGATCTCATGTAGATCCGTATTCTAAAATGAAAAAAAAATTTGAAAAACTCGTCAACTTTTACAATAGAACACAATTAGAAACATCCAGAACTTACTTGCGAAGCAAACTGGTAACATATTAAATATGTCAATAGGATATATTTAGATGTCGAGACTGATATTGTGAACAAAACCTGTAAAAAAATATTGAACTACTTACAAGCACATTACGAGGAGCATAAACATCCCAATGAAATTATAGAGCCAAATACCTGGGGTCCAAAACATAGTGTTACTTTTTCACAGCAACTTGCTATATCTCGATACAATTCGGACCATCCATGAATCTCCTTTTTCGTGAGGTGACGTTGTTCTTGCAAACCATTGCTATATTTCTCTTCTGTTTTTTGTACAACTGATACCAACGAGGTTAATGATTTCAATGAATTTACCACCAACATAATGGCAACAAACATTGTTAGATGTTGGAATACCATGTTAAGTCGTATAATTGTGTATGACACCAAGAGGATAATCAAAGAAAATTGATTTGATAGGGAAATTTGTATTAAAAGCCCTAAACTTCCGTATACAATAAAAGCTAGGGACAGCAATATGAAAGATAAGCTTAAAAAATATATTTTTATATGAAAGTTACGGAATCTAGAGTCGGCTTCTTTAAAGCATTCAGAGACACGAATGACACTTCCATAATAAGACATGAAACCGCGACTGTAACGGATGCTGGTCACGGTGGATAACAAAGCGTTAACATATGTAGAAACAGTAAAATAAGCAAGAATCAAATTGATTTGACTATAGTAATCTACTCCTAGCAATTGTTCCATTTGATCAATGAGGACAATACTGTGCATTATAATTTGCGTGAATATTTGGAAGGCAATTATACATTTTTTAGTTTTTGACTGGTTACAATAATTTCTATATATTCCGAAGAGGTTCTCTGTAACCAATATATAGTTCAACCACTTTATTGGGGACATTATGTTTTTAATGTTGTATGTGTCGCTGACGACGGTAAAAGTTTTACTGAGTGGTAACGTTTTATTATTTTAATTTTTTTTTTTTGGAAGTAGTAGATTTTCATCGTTATCTTTAAGTAATTATCAGACGTCAAATTATTAAGGTATGAACAATGACTAAACTAGTGACTGTACACAAATTAATGTTTACACGCGTCTGATAATAACTTGAAGAATAGGTACGATTAAGTAGTAGTTAGTATTGATTGGTTGTTAAAACGATAAAATTTTAGTGGATGGAAGTGTTTCATAATTTTAATTTTGTTAGAAAGTAGATCTTAATCGTAACTTTGAAGTAAGTACAAGACACGTGGAAGCGTTTAGATATATGTGTAACAAAGAAATGATTATTGTATTTTCCTCTATCTTATGATTGACAGAAATATTATCATCATAGTGATATAATGATGAATCAATACTTAACTCATGACCCCCTAGTTCTTGTGGCGTAAAGGCTAGAAGATGCATTTTGGTGTATGAGGGAATTGCATGAATTTATTCCCCCATCTCCGTTCCATCATCGGACGACCCGTAGATGCCGTCACTTTGATCCAGATGAAGCGTGTCGCCTCGTCTTTCATACCGCGTAAACCGATGAATTTGAACAATTTGCCAGAGACGGTGTTTTCATCTGACTATAATTTAAGTGTTTTTAAGGCTAGAGTAATAATCCGAAATGCCCATGAGAAATCCCTATGGAAAGGTCAAGTATTAGTGAGAGCTGGTTGGACGACCCGATTAACAATCGGCGCTGCTCGATGACCGGGCCGGATAGTGTGAAATTTGCTACCGAAGCCGCTGACAAGGTGCGTCACCAAGGTCTTGTCAGCGGAAATGTTACTAGTGTCACATACAATAAAATATCTATACGCCAACAACGACGTATTAGCACATAGAATATCCAAGGTCCGCTGACCCCGGGAAAATTGGAGATGGTGGAGAAGGAGACAGAGTGCCACAACGTCTCTCTCACTCCTTGGTGTGACTGAAACCCACATGCGGGGTCAGGGCCATTTCGAAACCACGAACGGGAACATATTTTATTTTTCTGGTCCAGTGGATACTAGCTATAATGGTGTGGCTGTATGGTTATCTCGTCGACTTAAAGACCACGTTCTCGGTTACAATCCTGTATCTGAGCGAATAATGACCATGCGTTGTATGTTAGAGTTGAGGAAACTTTGTCAAAGATAAATACCAGGTCGAGAGATGACAATGATTATAATTGGTAATTTCAATGCCAAGGTAGACAGTACTAAATATGACAATCACATACGTAGCACGGTCCGAAAATTTGGTCTTGGTACCAGAAATGATAAGTTTTTGAAGTCACTTAAAAAGAAAATTGTACATAAGAACAAAAGGGGAGAAATTAAAAATAAATACATATTTATTTCTTAAATTTTTTTATTTAACTAAAATGGTACTTAAGAACTAAAAGAGAGAGAGAAAAAAATAGAATTATATAAATATTTTAATTTTTTTATTTAACTTTAAGAGACGGAAACTCTAGGGGTAGAGAGAGGTGTGACATCTTTGTTACAAAATGTAGATGACAATGCTTTCCGTGGGTATATTTTTTAATCTGCTGTACGTGTGTACGTCACTGAAGTCCTCCTGAAGGCCTGGTCCCTTTTGAATGAATTTTTTTTATGCGTTTAGGTGATGCCCTGGATGGTTTAGATTTACAAATCAGCCTGGCAGATGGCGCTGCAGTCGGTATATATGTTATTTATCCCTTACGGCTGAATCGATTTGAATGAATTTTTGTTTATGCATTTAAGTGGGGGCCTGGAAAATTTACATTCACAAAAAAACAATTCAGCAGATATCGCTGTAGTCGGTATTTAGGTTATTTATCCATACTGCAACTAAAGCGCTAGAGCAACCCGCCTGTTCTACACAGAGCAATGTAGAACAAATGCTGGGGAAAGGGCTCCTCTTCGCCGATTGTTAGAAATTTACAATTTACATTTTGCAAATTTAGATATTTTCGCTCTTAACCAGAACAAATTTAGAAAAGTGGCTATTAATTTAATTTCTGGTAATCCTTAACTATTTCTGCTTCTTCTTCTTTATTCTTCTTCATTTGGTGTGACGTGATTGTGCCCACAGGCCATATCTGGACGGGGCACGCTATCTTGAATTGGTTTGTGTGATTTTTGGGGTTTAGTTTTAGTTTTATCATTCGTTACTTTCTCACTGTCCCCTTCTGTATGCGTCCGTTTCCTTATGTCTTGAACAATCAATGTGATTCCGTGGACATTGGTGTGGGTAATATGTTTGATTTCTATGTATTATACCTTAGCCGACTATTAATATTGTAACATATAACTGTTTTTTGTCCCAAATAAATAAAATAAAATAAAGGGGTGGACCTATTTGAACGACTTTTTTAAATTTGATACATTTTTTTTATTGTATATTGTCGAAGCTCCTGATGCCATCATCGCAGCAATAACGTTCATCGTTGTTAGATTGCTAACTGATTAACTTTTAGTTTTTAAGTTTTACTCGAATGTCATACTTTTCTTGAACATTCTGTCTTCCATAAGTTTTGGTACGAATTACACTCATTTTACCTACTCGACTGTTTTAAATTATTTTATACACCTAGGAGCCTTCTCCGTGGTCCTAACGAACCGGATTTATATAATTATATGAAGTTCAACAATAATCAGCAATAATTTGAAGAAAATTAGTTAATTTAATTTAGTAACGCGACAACGTGAACGAGTTCTAGTGGTGCTTGCAAAGTGGCTTGGACATTTCTACTTTTTTTTTTTTTTTAATATGGCATCTCGTAGGTGGCTACTAGGAGACCGTAACTCTACTTAATCGGACTTTCCTGTGGATGCCTTAATTAAAATTAAAGCCTCCAGCCAGGGGCACTTAAAACTAAATTAAAATTAGGCGACTACGCACTAAGGGCACCCCCTGTGGGGTACGAACCTCGACTTAGGGCGTCGCTAGGGAGGACAGCAAGGGACGGCTGGATCGAATGTGTTCTTAATGGTTTGATGACCATGACGTTTCCTAGTACTAGCTCTGAGAAGAAACACCGAAACAAACTCAGAGGTCATTGATGGGACATTATGATATTACTGGCTCAGCTGCGGCGCGGGCTGGCCTTCATCGGACAAGGGACGGGGGAGGGGATTACTACGTGGAGCGCATCGCGATGGACCTCGGCGGCGAGGTCGGTAGGTCGGTCTGTTTTTGTGTAATGTGCTGGTGGCCCTATTGGCCTCTTGGAGGAGGGTAATGGGGTCATCGGGGTCTGTGAGGGCATGCCGAGGGCGGCGAAGTCGGGAGATGGTGGAGGGAGTGTAATTGACGACCGCTGCTATAAAAGGATTGCGGTGCTTGGCAGCAGTGTCAAAGAAACGCTTAGAAAGGCGTTTCATGAACTGCTGGATGGTGGGGATTTTGAGATCAAGATGGAGGATCTCATTTCGAACGAACCAAGGGGCGTTGGTGGCTTTACGGAGGAATCGGTTTTGGACTACTTGCATCCTATGGATATGACGTGGCTTGGCATGTGCGAAAACTGGACAAGCGTGGGTCATAATCGGGCGTATGCAAGCTTTGTACAAGCGCATTTTGCACCTGAGCGATAGCTTGCTACGCAGGTTGAGGACGGGGTGGAGTCGACCTAGAGCGAAGGCGGCGCGAGCGCGGACCGTCTCAATGTGCTCTGAGAAGTTGAGGTTTTGATCGAGAATCACACCAAGGTACTTGGCTTGCTTCTCCCAAGGGATCGGCTTGCCGTCCAAGGTGATGGGTCGTGGAAGGGTGACACTGACCCGCGGTTTCCTGTAGAGTACCGCTTGGCTTTTTAGGGGGTTGACTTCAATCCTCCATTTCATAAACCAGTCAGCGAGCTTGTTGACCGCGGATTGAAGATGGAGGCGAATCCAGTCTTGACTGCGTCCCGAGCAGTAGATGGCTGTGTCGTCTGCGAACAGAGCGAGTTGAGCCTTACTGCTTTTCGGGATATCGCTAGTGAAGAGCGTAAAAATGAGTGGGGCTAGTACAGAGCCCTGGGGAACACCTGCACGGATGGGGCGGGGGGAGGAGGGCGCTCCTTCGATTTTATAGCGAAAGGTGCGGTTTGACAGAAAGTCCCGTAAGATGAGGACGAGACGATCAGGCACGCCGAGTTGGTACAGCTTATAGATTAAGCCGTTGTGCCAGACTTTGTCAAACGCCTTCGCTATATCGAAGTAAACTACGCCTGTGTACATACCACGAAGGAAGCCTGCGTGAATATGTTCCGTGATGCGTAGGATCTGTTGGGGACAGGAGTGTTGGGTACGGAACCCGAATTGTTCGTTGGGGATGAGGCCCTTGTTCTCGGCGTAAGCTCTGAGTCGCTTATATATAAGCCTCTCATAGATCTTACCGAGAACTTTGAGTAAGCTGATGGAACGGTAACTGGACGGTTCGGCTTTAGGCTTACCGGGCTTGGGAATGCTTATAACTGTGACTTCTTTCCACATTTGTGGGAAAATGTTATTCCCCAGTGCACCATTGAGGATGGTGGCCAAGAGGATGATTAGGTGGGCAGGGAAAAGGCGGATCACTCTGTTTGTGATGCCGTCAGAGCCGGGCGCTTTCCTGGGTTGAAGACCTTTGACGATGTCCTGCACTTCATGAGGAGTGATGGGGGGCAGGGATCCTCAGGGTCATCAACGGGTGGGAGGGAGGTTCTACGTTCGACTTCAGCGTCAACCTCAAGGAGATGAGCTTGGTCTACTGGTAGGAGACTGGGGGAGCACTGGGCTTCCAGGCAGGAGGCGAGGCATTCAGCCTTGTCATCGTCATCGAAGGCGATGGAATTGTCAGGACGAACTAGGGGAGGCATGGTCACAACTTCATTGGATTTTAGTTTCCTCTGAAGGTCCCAGAAGGCTTGATGGGTGGGCTCTAGCTCATCCAGCATTTCATCCCAGCCAGCCTCACGCCACTCCGATATGCGTCTTTTTACAGTTCTCTGTAAATAGCGCATATGAGTTTTGTTAGCCGCACAGGGGAAGCTGCTGTAAGCACGGACCGCCGCGTTCTTCTCCGTCAACAGTTCACGCAGGTCAGCAGGAAGTTTCCAGCGGCAGTCTTCTGCCACTGTAACCTCCCTTGAACATTCGTTCAGGACCGACTGTACGTGAACCGCGAACGAGTCGATCGCGGCTATCGCGTCAGCGATAGACTCGAGGCGTGCAGGTAAGGAGTCCAAGTGGGGGGATGTGGTGGATTTCAGCCGATCGCTTACTTTACTCCAGTCCGTTACCACTTTCGTCTAAGGTGCTTGACCTGGGTCAGAGAGACCAGTACGGGGAGCCAGTCGGATGACGACTGGGCGATGGTCAGACGATAGCTCTGATAGTGCTTCTATAGAGTCTAACCGTAGGTTGACGTTCTTTAGGAGCGCTACGTCGAGGACGTCTGGGGTGTGGTCGGGTTCGTAGGGGATTAAATTCTACTGTTTATGTTGTTATTATATCCCAACACTCCTAAAGGTAGTGTATAATTGTAATTTAAGTAAAAAGGTTACTACTTGCACAAATTGTTATTTACTGTGCCGAAATCTGCTGTGTCATTGAGCAAGTTACGGTTAACTTTAATTATTTTTTAGTCTAATCGTGTTAGATTTAATTTGGTAGTAATTAATAGTTCATTAATTGTTTAAATTACCATTTATTTTGAACTTTAGGCTTAAGTAGGTACCAGTATATTTTTATTATATTGTGTTTAGCCATTATATTATAATAATAAAACTTATTATTGCAATTACGAGTAGGAAGGAATCTTTATTATTGTTGTGTTTTACTTATAATATTTCCAAAACGTATACGCTCAAATTCTAGGCGAATAGTTCACAACTTAATCTAGTCATTGATTTTTATTGTTAAAAATTCCAGGGTTTATCAACCGTCACCTATGATGTCTACGAAAGGTAAAAAGGCCGATGTAGAAGTAGCCAAGGAAATAGCAGACCTTATTAAAAAACGCAGTAGCTACAAAGGTCGTATTACCATCTTTTCTGGATTTTTAAAGTCACTAGATATTTCATCTTTAACATCCAAAGATATCAGCGAAATTGAAATGCGTATAGGTAAGCTAGAATCATTGTATGCTAACTATGATGAGACACAAACGAGGCTTGAATGTATTTCAGATTAGGAGGTCCAAATGGCAGAAAGAGACGAATTCGAGTCTAGGTATTATAAAATTCACTGCCATGCTCAGGAAATAGTGTCCCATCATAAAAAACCTCCAGTTCCTAGTGAGTGTTGCTCTCATAGTGGCAGTAATAGCGGTAATAACAAGCCCGTCAAATTGCTTACCATACAATTGCCCAAGTTCCATGGGTCATATGATAATTGGTTAGAGTTTCGTGATACTTTTGATAGTTTGATACACTGAAATCAAAGTATAGATATCATCAACAAATATCACTACTTGAGAGCGTCTTTGGAAGATTCAGCTGCTGTGGTAATTCAGTTCTGTACGACAAACTATAGTATAGCTTGGCAATTGTTGTGTGATCGCTACGATAATAAACGTTTATTAGTTCACAATCACATTACGTCGTTATTTATTATCGAGCCAGTAACACGAGAATCTTCAGCTAATCTAAAACGTCTTATGGATCAGTTCAATTAGAATTTTTGTGCTATAGGTTCTCCTAAGGACTGTAATAGTCCTTAGGAGACCTATACAGTATTGGGATACGCTACTCATTCACATCATGTTACACAAGTTAGATACCAAAACACTGCGTGAATGGGAGGAGTACAAAGGACGTATTACTAAGGATCATACAATCACACTTCAACATTTAATTGAGTTCATGAAGATACGCTCTGACCTAGTCGTTTAAGCATAAAACTGTGGTTTCATTAAACGATAGTCCTAAAAATAATAACACAACCAGCCCGAGTTCAGCGAAGTGTCCCAAATGCAGTGACGATCACAAGCTTATTAATTGTCCGCAATTTTTAGCATTGAGCTACGAAACACGACTTCAATTATTACCTAGTTTTAAGATTTGCTTTAATTGTTTTTGCAGTGGACACTACGCTAATCACTGTAAGAAGCCCGGATGCAAATTATGTAAGCGGCGTCATAACACTCTCATACATGTGGCAGATTCCAATAAGACTAAGCCGGTTGTGCCTGGCGGGCGAGCTGATAGTGATAACCAAACTAGCAGCGCGCTCCCCACCACTTCTACTGATGTGAATCCCAGCTTGACACTGTCGGTGAGCGTCGCGAGTTTTGAGTTTTGTTGGTGTGTTTCGTGATCGTGAGTGGTGAGCTCCTGTTGTAAGTAATAATGAACAGAGGATATGAGCGTGCTTATAGAAATTAGTGAGAGATTTACAGTTTTTGGATCCACAGCATGTGGTTTACAAAGATTTTACTTCAACATTAAACGTAGCAAAGAATTTTCCAAACACTGTAGACGAAAAAGACATTCAAAAAGCTGATGATGAACTACGACAAATTAAATTTGATAACAGTGTAAGAGACTTGTTAGAATCAGGTGGATGTAGCACAACCAGCACAATTTTGAACGTAGACCAATTTTGGGGAGCTGTTGGAAAAATCTTGGACGCAAATGGGGCTACAAAATATCCAAATATTACAAATTTCACAAAAGCTTTATTATCTTTGCCCATGTCTAACTCTTCGTGCGAGAGTATATTATATCAGGTAAATTTAAATAAAACAAAAATTAGGAATAGATTCTTAAATCAACACGTTTCTTCTATCAATAGTCACTAAAGAGACGGAAATTGTGTTTTCTTTAAGCCAACTGAAAATATGAATAAGAAGATGTCTTCCAATCTACCTAATACGAAAATGAAGATTGGACGCAAATGTTGACATCTAGAGCCAGTTGCTGAATTAATAACAGGTGTTTGACTGCTATGTGGAAGAATTTTTTATATATTTATTTATTTTTGATAAACAAATTTCATTAAAACGTATTTTTTTTTCGTTTTCATGGTGGCATATTTTTGGCATTTTTTGGGGTCACGTGTGGCAGAATTTGGCAGAATTTCGCCCATTTCGTGGCAGATTCGCTATTTCTGAGATGGTCACACTGGTCGCGGCCTCCAGTCACCAAGGAAACGGACATTGCGTTGACGTTCTGTTATCGACGGTATTAATCAAGCTATATGATTCAAATAATCGCGAGCACTTAGTTCGTGCTATTCTAAAATAATTTATCGAATTCGATAATTTATTGACTATCTAGATAGTGGTAGCACTTCCTGTCTTATGACAAATAAATTATATCGTCAATTAAATCTGCCCTTTACAACTTTAAATAAATCAGTTGTAGGTATTAATAATGTTACGTCGCAAATAAATAAAATGTGTAGGGTATCTTTAAAGTCATTGGATGGAACTTTTGTAACTGACTTACGATGCTTTGTTTTGCCGTCGATAACAGACAACGTTCAGTGTCATTCAGTCGACATAAACACTCTAATATACCTACTGATGTATATTTAGCCGATCCACACTTTCACACGCCCGCGTCTGTTGACATGAGAATAGGTGCTGATGTTTTTTGTGACGTGTTAGGATCACGTAGGATATCTTTAGGCACCGGAAGACCTACACTTTTCGAAACTAGGTTTGGGTAGATAGTTTCTGGCCCGTTAATTAATTATAATGTACGTCCTAGTACAAACACGCTTTGTAATTTTGTTCAGTTTGATTCGACTATTCCCAAACATTTTCAGAGTTTAAAGGACGTTAATGAATGTTCCGCTATATCATCTGAACATAAATTATGTGATAATCATTTCTTAGAAAATACCAGACGCAGTCGATCGCCGATACAAAATTAGTGGGCACAATACGTGGTATGCTTTCTATTAATTATTTCACAAATATTCGACCCTTTGGGCCTTGTTTCTTCTGTCGTTATTAGTTTAAAAATGCTTTGTTATTTATTTGTTGAGGCTTGAGCTCTGCGGAGCGTTAGTAGGTGCATGGCTTTATAGTAAGGTAGTGAAGTAATTGCAAGTTAAAGTAACATATACCGTCGACGGTAAATCGGGTTACTACGGTCTGTCAAATTTCCTTATTAGATTTTCAACTTTATCTCTGAAGCATTAAGGCTCAAGGTTGATTGGGAATATCTGACGGTTTGGGGTGACCTGCTGTCGTCCGTACATCATCATCTGGATTGAGTCCACAATTTTACTGGGTTGGTTGACAATGTTGCCATGTAAATTACACACATTTGTACGTAATCGCATTGGTGAGATTTTAGATATAGCTGGCAACTGTGTGTGGCGGCACGTTCCCACTGAGCATAACCCAACTGACTATATTTCGCGTGGTGTTAGTGTTGAGACAATTCAGTCACTTAACATTTGGTGGTCAAGGCCAGGTTTCTTAATGGAGCCTGAAGTAAACTGGCCCGTAAATTCGGTTTATTCGGAATCACTTCCAGAAACATATACCGAATTAACCTCTATTGCACAAATCGGGGAAGTGCAAAATAATAATTTTATTAATTTTAAGCGTTTCCCTAATTTTAATTGGCTTAGGCGTGCGGTAGCTTACATGCTACGATTTATTGATGCATGTAAACGACGACCAGTTAAAAGCATTTACCTTTCTGAGACCGAACAAAAAAAAAAAAGCACTGAACGTTATCATTAGAGTGTCTTAAATGGAATTTTAAAATATGGTTCTATAGGGTTTACTAAAATTTAATGTAGTTTTAGATGAACATAAAATAGTGCGAGTTGGTGGTCGTCTTGAAAATTCAACTTTTATTTGTTCTAAAAAACATTCAATTCTTTACAGTTCACTAATCATTTTACAATTTTACTTTTTGCAAGACTTATGCACGCAGAGCCACTATTAATGTTAGCGTCAATTTGAGAGGTTTACTAGCCAATAGGAGGTCGTAATTTAGCGAAGACTTGTTATCGTCGCTGCATTGGGTGTTCTCGAATGAATGGGACAGTCATAGCATCATTAATGGGTAATTTACCACAGCAGCGCCTAACTCCGGGAGGGTTTCCTTTTCAAATTGTTGGTGTAGACTACGCGGGCCCTATTTTATCCGCTAGTCGTCAAGGACGAGGTTGTCGCATTGTTAAGGTTTACATTGCATTATTTACATGTTCTACCACCAAGGCAATACATTTAGAATTGGTAGGTGATATGACGAGCAAGGCTTATTTATCAGCTTTACGTAGGTTTATAGCTCGTAGAGGTAAACCGGCTCAGATGTATTCCGATAACGGAACCACCTTTGTCGGAGCATACAATGATTTGGCTAAGTTTTAAAGGATAATTCTGACTCTTTATCTGGTGACTTTTCAAATGTAGGAATAGATTTTCATTTCATTCCTGCCTATTCACCACATTTTGGTGGCATCTGGGAGGCGGGTGTTAAATCTACTAAATACCATTTACTTAGAGTGCTGGGAAATTTTAACCTTACTTATGAGGAATTAAATTCAAGTTTGGTGCAAATTGAAGCCATTTTAAACTCACGGCCACTCACGCCTTTGTCGTCGCACCCAAACGATATGACGTCTGACGATATGACCTGGACATTTTTTAATCGGACGGCCTCTTACTTCCTTGCCAACTAAAGATCTTCAAAACCATAACGCTACCCATCTCAGTCGATTCCATTGCATCGAGCAATTGCGGCAGCATTTTTGGACAAGTTGGAGTAAAGAGTACGTGTCGGAACTCCAGCAAAGGTCGAGGTGGCAAACTACAAACCACCCATTGAAGGTCGACACGCTAGTACTGTTGAAGGAAGATCACCTACCACCCCTCAAGTGGAAGTTGGGTAGGATTGTGAAAGTTTACCCTGGATCTGACTAAGTCGCTCGCGTGGCGGAGATTAAGACCTCAAACGGAGTAGTACGACGATCCTTTATGAAAATATGGCTGCATCCGATTGCTGATGAGTCATGAGTGTTGAAAGGAAGGCTTTCAACGCCCGGGAGCATGTCGAAGCTCCTGATGCCATCATCGCAGCAACAACGTTCATCGTTGTTAGATTGCTACTGATTAATTTTTAGTTTTTAAGTTTTACTCGAATGTCATACTTTTTTTGAACATTCTGTCTTCCATAAGTTTTGGTACGGATTACACTCATTTACCTACTCGACTGTTTTAAATTATTTTATACACCTAGGAGGAGCCTTCTCCAGATATATTAATCACTCTGGCAACATATAGTAATTAATCAAACATCATAGGCGAACCCGGCAAATCGTTTAGTTCTTCGGCAGTTCAATTAAGCTCTGAAAATGTTATTCCCTCAGAAAATGATGGTGACATTGTTGATATGTATTTTCGATTTAACAACAGTAGTTGCTTCACTCGATTTTTTGTTCCTTAGCCCTACTAATTCGTATTATATTTCAACCTAAATTTAAAAACAACTGGAAGCGTGCCTCCGATTTGCTGGGATTGAACCGTCTCCACGCGGCTCCCGAGGCGCACTGACTTGCGGTCGAGCCACGATAACAGACGACGCACATTGTCAATTAGTCATCGGCTACGTGTGCTACGCGCCGCTGCTGCGCGCCGCTGCTACGAGCCGCCGTTGTTCATCGCTACGCCAGAGACACTTGCTACGAGAACGCTACACCACCTCCAGTGCTACACAGTGAGTCGTCGTTAGTTGTTTGTGTACAAAGAACAGATTTAAAATAAATACTATAGAGGGAGAATTAGTTACTGTACTTAATATGTCGATGAAACGCACTCCCCCTGCAACTCCCAAGACGCCAGTGGGACTTTCTCAATCGGAATCTGATTTAAACACGATACAATTGAGAGACTGTTCCTTCGTTAACATAAACCGGAACAAAAGACCCCGTAATGAACTGGCGCAGTCCCTCAATCGTAACAAAAAAAACCTGAAACAAGAAATTTTAGGCCTATTAAATAGCTGGAAATCCGAATTTGAGATCAAAATTAATGAGATATGTGCCAAATAAAACATTCTGGTTTCTAAATTAACTACGGAAATATCGGAACTAAAAACATAAACTAGCAAAATACAAGTAACAAACGATGAAATTGCAACATCAATGGCATTCATTAACAAACAATATGAGGATATAAAGCCTGGACTTGACAAACTGCAAAAACGAAAACAGGAACACCGTCAATGCCTGGAGAAATTGGAGAGAAAGGTGCAAGATCTACAATTAAAATCCAGATCGTCTAGCCTTGAGATAAGGAATATACCTGTAAAAGACAAAGAGAACATCGAAGACCTAACGGAAACCATCTGCAATATAGGACAAACTGTAGGAACACTTATTACCCCCTCGGATATCCACGAAATATACCGCCAGCCAGGCAAGCTTGGTTCAACGCGCCCAGTCGTCGCGGAATTTCAAACAGTTAAAATAAAACTAAACACGCTGTCCTGCGTCCGTCAGTTTAATTCCAATCAGAAAACAATAACACCGAACACATCAACATGCCTGATACACGACAGCCCATTTTTGTAGGCGAGTACCTTCCACCGAGCTCCAAAAAATTGTTTCATGTATCTAGAGAATTTGCAGAACGACATATAGTTACTGCTGGTCTTCGGGTGGGAATGTTTTTCTCCGTAAAACACAAGGTGAAAAACAAATTTTAATCTCATCCGAAAAATGTCTCCAGGATCTCAAGACAACCATGTGACTAGCACAAGTTCAGTGTTTTTGTCTAATTACTTATAGTGCCTTTGTACCTAACCCTAAAATGGCATGCAATATTAACCATAACTACTGTATTTATGAAACAAAAATCCATAAATAACGATAATAACCTTAGCTCTCTCCCTCCTCTTATCTTCAATGGTACCGTCATACCCATTACCCCTAATGTCAAAGATCTTGGTTTGCATATTGACTCGACGCTTAGCTGGCAACGTCAGGTTTCCTACGTTAGTCAAGGGGTCCACGGTACCCTGCGTTCTCTGTATCGCCTGAGGAACTTTTTACCCGTTAAAACGAAAACTATGCTTGTGCAGACTTTGATCTTCTCTATAATCGACTATGGTGACGTGTGCTACTTTGATCTGAATGCGGCTTTGCTGGATAAGCTTGATAGATTGCTCAACAATGGAATCAGGTTCATATTCAATCTCAGGAAATATGACCATGTCTCGAGCTACAGGT
This sequence comes from Sesamia nonagrioides, assembly GCA_017933935.1. Lineage (NCBI taxonomy): Eukaryota > Metazoa > Arthropoda > Insecta > Lepidoptera > Noctuidae > Sesamia > Sesamia nonagrioides. The sequence continues at coordinate 244,967 of JADWQK010001442.1, read as the reverse complement.
CTGAACTGAAATGGATGCCCATTCATCAGAGAAGAAATTTGCGCGCCTTGACCACGCTTTTCTCCCTTCTTAAATCACCCACTCCTCCTTCTTATCTTGTGACTCACTTCCAATATTTATGTTCTTCACACTCTAAGAATCTGCGTTCTTCTAACAATCTCCTCTTACTCTGTCCTTCATATACGCCTGACTTTGTTCATTCTTCATTTCACATTCAATCCATTCTTCTGTGGAATGCGCTTCCTCTTGATATCAGGATGGCCGCCAGTCGGTTTGCATTTAAGCGGAAATTGCAGACTTATTTTCGCAACAACTAGCGTAGAGTTTTTTTTATTTTTATTTATTAAGGGACAATAAACAGCTACAATATAAAAAATTTACAAACAATATATAACATTATATGTAGTATAACAATATTGCAGCCCACTACATTATCCGCATGTTAACAATACAAGGAATAAGGTAAAAAGAGCGCCACTAGATGAGCATTATTCAGCATAAGCAATATACATATATATACCGTTATTACTACACCCCTCTCCCAGAGTTTAGTTTTTTATGTATATATTATAAGTATATATTTTGGTAATAGTATGTATGTATATTTAGCTTATTTAAGTATTTTTGAATAATGTTAAGGGCCTTTTTTTTCTTTACATTTTCTTTCAATCTAAAGCACCTACCATCTTATCTCTTCGCCACCTGTGGTTGACTGGTAGAGAATGCCTAAGGCATTAAGTCCGCCTCTGTACATATCATGTGCGAAAGAATAAATAAATAAATAAATAGTGTGTGAAGCACTTACATATATCACTGCCAAATACATCAATATAACTGGAACACTTATACACCACATCTACACTCTCACTCACTCAAAAACATGCACACCAAAACTCATCACTATTGTGTTTTGCTTCTGTTTTTGACCGTCGCCTCTTCTCGGAAACTCTGTTTTCTTGTTTTCATGGCTAATGTAAACAATATAAATACTGAGCTGGACTCCCTAGAAGTCACTAACTCACTTGTGTGTAATCCAGAGGACTTTCATAAATATATTTACCAAAGTAACCAATCAATTAAATTATTTCAAGTCAATATTCGCAGTACAAATAAAAATTTTAACGAACTCCGCATATTGTTATCAATGACAAACATAGATTTTGACATTATAATACTTACGGAATGTTGGCTACGTAAGGTAAATAACCTACCGACTTTGAATGGGTATACGGCTCATCGCTCGATAAATTTACTAAACCAAAACGATGGGATCGTCATCTACACCCGCACAAAACTAAGTTGCAAAGTAACAGAGCCACGTTTCAGGGATGCTAGCTGTTTAATCTGTCAAATAGGTAGTAATGTAAATATTGTGGCTACATATCGCTCCCTCTCCTTAAGAACAAAAGAGATCCTTGGGAAACTTTATAAATAGTCTCGACGTCATTTACCGTGAGCTACAAACAGGTAGTATTTTCCTTGTGATATAAATATTGATATAGTGCCTAATACACACATCAAAAGTGTCTAGGGATCAACATATATTTTTGCAATAACTTTTCTCCTGATTGATATTAATTAAAATTTTCTTTAAGGATTCATCAAATAAAGTGTTTTCGTTTGTCACAGTAACGATAAACCAAGTCACCTTTGCATTAATAAAGAAATTTGCCATTTTCCTAATAAAGGATATTTGACATTTGAACCACTAACACAAAAGTTCGAAAAAAAGACTGAAATAACAGTTTTCTCTAAAATTTTATTGGGTAACTTAAACAATTAATAATCCGTGTTTCTACCGCGAACACTAACAACACAAGAACATCGGTTTGGCATACTCAAAATGAGTTCATCCAAATCACGCTGTGGAATGGCCGCCCATGTTCGTTGCAACAACAAAAAAAGGTCTTCTTGCGACTGGATACCCTCCATATTCGGCAGAGCTCTTCTCTGTAGCATATCCCATGCATGCTCAATCGGGTTCAAGTCTGGCGACTGAGCAGGCCAGGGCAGGACATTGATGTTAGCTGCGGCGAGAGTCTGTCTTACAACTCTTGCGGTGTGCGGTCGTGCATTATCATGCATTAACTGAAATAAGGGACCGATTTGCACTTGTAGAGGAACGATGACGTCTGATACAATCGTTTCAGCATAAATTTGAGCGTTGAGGTTGCCTCTGATCCAAATCAACTCAGTTCTTCCGCCGATCCAAATACCCGCCCATACCATGATGGTTCCACCACTATAAGGATGGACTTCCTGGCAGGATTTTAATCGCTGTTGGCGTCCAGGGGTTCTCCAGTGTCGTATACGTCTTGTATCCGGTCTCATACCAAAACGAGACTCATCAGAAAAGCACACGAAACGCCATTGTTCTTCTGCCCAATTTCTGTGTTCAAGAGCCCATTGATATCGAATCCTACGATTGTGCATTGCTATAGGTGGTACCCGTAGCGGTCTTCGGGAATGAAGGTTCACTTCATGCAAGCGGTTTCTGACTGTTTGGTCGCTAATTAAGTTCCCTGAAGAGTGATGAAGCCTCACGGTTAACATCATGGCGGTTATTGTTGGAGCTCTTCGAGTTAAGATTTGAATGTATCGGTCTTGTCTCCGTGTGGTGCAGCGATACCGTCCTCCATGGCGCTCAGCCACGGTACCAGTGCTTCGGTAACGTGTCCAAAGTCGACTGATAACACTCTGACTTGTATTCAGAGCTAAAGCCACAGTACGTTGCCGGGAACCAGCTTCTATCATTCCCACGGCTCTGAGCATTTCTTCCCTGCTTAAATGACGTCGCCGCTCCATAATAACGTTGGTTTTAATCAGTAGTAGGGAAACAGTAGCACTAATAATGTCTTCAATGCGTTGTATGTTTTTATAGGGAAAATATTGACAGCTGATTTTCATCTTTTACTCGAATTTGATTCACAGTTCCTGATTCAAATTATGAAATGCACCAAAAAGGATCCATATAAATTTATAAAATCATAAATTTATTACAAAGCCACATCTCAATCTCAAGAAATCCGCATAAAAATGCTTGATCCCTAGACACTTTTGATGTGTGTAGTTCAGACGCACTACGAGAAGAATATCTAACATTCAATGCTACACATGGCCTATTCCCCACACACACTTCTCCTACGAGACTTGACTCTTGCCTGGACCACACTCTCACAAATTCGACTACACCCTTTCTAACACTAATACTAGAATCACACATCAGGGATCATAGGCCCATAGTAATTAACATCCAAAAAAATCTCCAAATCTGAAAACAATTAGTAACTATAACCTTCACAGATATCCCTAAAGTTAAAGCAGATCTAGGACAAAAAGATTTCACCACCGTGCTGGCTACAGAAGACGCCAATTTGGCTACGAATATGTTTTTATCAATGATTTCTCACACAATTGCTACACATACTAATACAACTAAAATCACCCGGAAAAACCGTATTCTGAAACCGTGGATGACGGCCGGTCTAATTAGATGTATCAGGAATAGAGATAAGCTTCACATAAAATCTAAAAAATCCCCACTTAACATGATTCTCAAAACTACCTACACTAGGTATCGTATCGTATCTAGGTATCGTTGCTGGTCTGGACAAGTCCGTGACTCCTGAGGAGGTAGTGGCGGCCGTTGACCGTAGTGGAGAGTGTCCGTCGGACAAGGTGCGGGCCGGCGATATTCGCACCGACGCCACCGGACTCGGCGCTGTCTGGGTTCGGTGCCCTGTGGCGTCGGCGAATAAAATCGCCATAAGTGGCAGATTGCTGGTGGGCTGAGTTGCAGCGAGAGTTAAACTCCTGCAGCCCCGGGCTTTGCGGTGCTTCCGGTGCCTGGACAAGGGGCACGTCCGGGCCAAGTGCACCGCTGAGGTTGACCGTAGCGATCTTTGCTATCGCTGCGGTCAGCCCGGCCACAAGGCGGCCCAGTGTTCCGCTGCGCTCAACTGCAGCTTGTGTTCGGCTGCAGGGAAGCCGGCGGGACACAGAGTGGGGAAGCCAAGAAGGCCACAATGAAAAAAAAAGAGGAGCTCTAAGCCTGCCGGGGAAATCTTGCCTCCCCCACAGGCTAAGAGCTCCGCGGCGGACTCCCGGCCCAGGACCGTTGCCGAGGGAATGGAGTGTCAATAATGGCACAAATCCGTTTCCTCCAGGGCAACATCAATCACTTCGCCAGAGCTCAGGATCTATTATTCCAGAGCATGGCGCAGTGGTCAATTCAAGTAGCTGTGGTCGCTGAGCCGTATTTCATCCCCGCCCATGGCGACTGGCTGGGATGCATTGACGGTTCGGTGGCCATTATTGGCGGGACTCTGATCGACCCGTCTCGGGGCCGCGGTTGGGTTGCTGCGGTCTCGGGCGGCATCGTTATCGTGGGGGCGTATTTCTCCAACAAGAGTCTCGCCGACTTCGAGGGGTTCCTTGTCGAGTTGGGCGCCGTCGTAGGCTGCTATCACCCTCGTCCCGTTCTGGTGCTCGGGGATCTCAACGCCAAGTCATCGGCGTGGGGATCTCCGGTCACTGACCCTCGGGGCGACGTGTTAGCGGAGTGAGTAGTGACGACCGGTCTGGTCGTCCTGAATCGGGGCTCGGTATACACGTGCGTGCGGCAGCGGGGCGGGTCAAATAGTAGACGTCGACGACGACGACGTAGGCGTGTCACCGTGGAGGTGGAGACGCTGTCGGACCATCGGTATATCCGGTTCGACGTCTCCACCCAGACCACGAGCGGCCGCCATCCAAGAGCTGATTAGCGACGGCCCGCGCTGGGCGCTTAAGCGCCTCGACAGGAAACTTCTCGAGGAAGCTGCCATAGTCCAGTCCTGGATTTGGGAGTCGGCGACGGACGGCTCCGTCGACGTCGAAGCGGAGGCGCTGCGGTTTCGCAGGGCGATAACGCAGATCTGCAACGCGTCCATGCCCCGCGTCCGCCAACAGTCCGCAAGGCGCAACGTGTACTGGTGGAACGACGACATTGCGCGGTTGCGCGTCGAGTGCGTCGCGGCTCGCCGCCAGTACACGCGCTACCGGAGACGACGTCGACGGGATCCTGTCGAGGAAGCCGCGCGGTATGGGGTGTACCGCGCGGCCCAGGAGACTCTGTGGCTGGCCATCGGCGACTCTAAGTCGCGGGCCAGGGAAGAGCTGCTGGGGTCCCTAGATCGGGACCCGTGGAGGCGCCCCTACCGTTGGGTACGGGGCAAGTTGCGTCCCTGGGCGCCCCCACTGGTGCAATGTATGCAACCCCAGCTGCTGGAGGCGGTAGTATCCACCCTCTTCCCTGAGCGGGCGGGACATGTTCCCCCGGCGATGGTTTCACCCTCAGCCACAGACTCTCCAGAAGAGGAGGGCATCGATGTCCCCGAGGTGACGCAAGCAGAGACGGGAGCGGCCGTGTCGCGGCTCCGGGCCAAGAAGAAAGCGCCTGGACCTGACGGAGTTCCTGGCCGAGCTCTCGTCCTGGCTCTGAAGGAGCTAGAGCCCCAGATGAGCGGGCTCTTCACGGCATGCTTCGAGCGGTGTCAGTTTCCCAGTGTGTGGAAGGAGGGGAAGCTGATCCTGCTCAGGAAGGAGGGGCGCCTTGCGGACTCACCGTCCGCGTATCGGCCCATAGTGCTGCTCGACGAGGCGGGCAAACTTTTTGAGCGTATAATCGCAGATCGCCTCGTCGGCCACTTGTGCGGAGAGGGGCCGAACCTGGACGACAACCAGTTCGGTTTTCGTCGGGGGCGCTCCACCATAGACGCCATCATGCGCGTGAGAGCTCTGGCGGAGGATACGGTGTCCCGGGGTGGGGTGGTGTTGGCGGTGTCTTTAGACAATTCCAACGCCTGGTACCCGGTATTAGGGAGGCCCTGAAATACCATCGGGTGCCTCCCTACCTCCGCCGCATAGTAGGGGCTTATCTGGAGTACAGATGCGTCATCTATCGGGGACGGGACGGTGCCGGTCAGCACCAAATGTCGTGCGGTGTTCCACAGGGATCGGTCTTGGGACCGCTCCTGTGGAACATCGGCTACGACTGGGTGCTGATAGGCGAGCTCCCGTCGGGCGCCGACTTGACGTGTTATGCGGACGACACGCTTGTCACTGCCCGGGGGAGCTCGCACAGGGAGGCGACGTTGGTAGCCACGGCTGCGGTATCACAGATGGTGAACCGCATCCGGCGCCTGGGCCTGGAGGTGGCCCTTGACAAGTCGGAGGCCATGGGTTTCCGTGGCCCCCGGCGTGCGCCGGCGCCGGGATCGTATATCGTGGTCAGTGGGGCCCGGATAGCTGTCGAGTCCACCATGAAGTATCTGGGATTGGTGCTCGACAGCCGATGGGAATTCGGGCCCCACTTCCGGCGACTGGCGTCCAAGCTGATGGGTGCAGCAGGCGCGCTATCAACGTTGCTTCCCAACATGGGGGGTCCGAGCGCCGCCTGTAGGCGGCTATACGTGGGAATCGTGCGGTCCATGGCCCTGTATGGGGCCCCTGTGTGGGCGATGGACCTGGCGGCCGGAACACTCGCCATTCTGCGCAAGCCGCAGAGGGCGATGGCCGTCAGGGTCGTCCGCGGTTACCGCACGATTTCCTACGAGGCGGCTTGCGTCCTGGCCGGATCCCCGCCCTGGGACCTAGAGGCGAAAGTACTCGCGTCATTGTACCGATGGCGCGGGAAGAGCGGAAACGGGGCTCCAGTCCGGTGCAGCCGCAGATCGAGCTGCGCCGAGAGGAGCTCCGTCAGGTCCTGGTGGCGGACTAGCGGCAGAGGCTTATGCGCCCTGTAGCCGGCCTCACTACCGTCGAGGCGATCCGGCCAGTACTCGACGACTGGCTCGGGAGAAGGCATGGCTCCCTGTCGTTCAGGGTGACGCAGGTGCTGTCGGGGCACGGCTGCTTCGGCTAGTACCTGCGTCGCTTAGGCAGGGAGCCAGACGCTCGGTGCCACCACTGCGTCCAATGCGGGGAGGACACGGCGCAGCACACGCTCTCCGAATGTGTAGCTTGGGAGGAGCTGCGCCGTGTCCTCACAAATGAAGTAGGAGGCGACCTGAAGCTGCCGGCAGTAGTGCGGAGGATGGTCGGTAGCGCAGAGTCGTGGGACGCAGTGGTGTCCTTCTGCGAGGACGTGATGTCGCAGAAGGAAGCTGCGGAACGGGAGAGGGAGATCTCAACTCCCTCCCCGGATTGCAGAAGACGCACCGGGCGCCGAAGAAGGGCGGATAACGCCCTCTTCCGCCCCTCATGAATGGGTCCAGGGGCGAGAAACATGGGGAAGTCCCCGCCCCCTATTTGATGGACCCGGAGGCGGAGGCGCGCGCGAGTGTCGACACACGCCCCTGAGGCGATGCATGGGGTATTTTAATACCCCACTACCCCGTGCAGGAGACGTGGCCCGGACTGACCGGGCCAGCACGAGTGTGTGGGGCCGTGGAAGAATTTAGACTCCCGCGGCCTCACGCGTTAGCTCGTGATAGAAGAGATACCGGGGTGGTTTTAGTCAGTAAAAGTCTGACAGACCCCGTCGCCCAACCCAGGGCGGCGGACATCCTATGAGGATTTCCATCCCGAAAAAAAAGGTATCGTAACTATTGCAATCGTCTATTGCGTAATCTAAGAATAGCCTACTAAAAATCCCAATTGGAGAAAGCCGGTAAAGCCTTATGGCAAGCTATAAAAACAATAACAAATACTCGGAAATTCAATCAGTCCAGTCAAGCTACTACAAACCAAGAATAACCCAAAGGCATCTGCTAACTTTGTCTGCAAATTTTTCACAGACGTTGGTAAATCTCGGATAAGATTCGTGCACCAAGTAATGGAAACATCTCCTTCGTTCCACCGATCTCCCACTCCCTTATGAGAAGTCCTCCAAATTCTCTGGTCATAGCTGACGTGACACAAATGGATGTTGAATGCATTTTACAACTCCGTCCAGACTGTGCCACAGGCTGGGATGGGATCTCATCCCAGATAGTAAGGCAATGTCGGAAGGAGCTGGCCCCCTGCGGCGTCTTCCCCAAAGCGTTCAAAAGTGGAATCATCCACCCTATTTTCAAGAACGGGGACGCAGACTGTGTCAACAATTATCGCCCCATAACAGTGCTTTCTACCATATTAAAAATAATAGATAAAGTACATAACCACTCTCTTAAGAAATTTCTGGACAAAAATCACATTATAGCGGATAATCAGTATGGTTTTCGATTAGGTCTCTCCACTGAGGACGCAGTAATGGATTTGAGCAATCTTGTGGTTCATACACAAAAATCAATGTAAGGCATTTGACACAGTCTCCATCCCCATACTACTATCCAAGCTTGAGATGATGGGGGTCCGTGGCATAAGCTACAAAATTTTTGAAGACTACCTCACAAACAGGAAACAACGCGTTATAATTGGGGATGGCGTGAGTGATGAGGAGACTCGCTCTTACGGCGTTTCACAAGGGAGTGTCTTGGCTCCCACCCTCTTCCAGCTTTATATCAACGATCTTTGCACAATGTCCCTACCTTACACTAGCATTTTCACGTATGCTGATGATACCGCCATATTTTTTTGGGGTCCGAACTGGCACACAGTTAAAGAGAGAGCAGAATTCGCGCTGTCCAAGGTGAATAACTGGTTGACTCACAACCTTCTAACCCTAAACCTCTCCAAAACGCAATATGTCCCCTTCTCCATCAACAAAACTGAAACTCTACCGCGAAGGTTTTCTTTACAAGCCCACACTTGTATCACATCGACCAATTGCAATTGCCAAGAAATCACTCGCACTGAGTCGGTTAAATAGTTAGGAGTACATATGGATAGTGGCTTGCGGTGGGACAAACATATAAGCACAGTTAATTCCAGGGTAAGACGAGTTATGCATGTATTTAAAACACTTAGAGACAGTGCAACCCTAGAACAATTCAAATTTGTATACATTGCCATTTGCCAATCTATTGTGCAATATAGCATCACGGTATGGGGAGGAGCCGCAAAAACGCATCTACTGAGCTAAGAAAGAGCACAAAGAGCGGTGTTGAAAGTGATGACAAGGAAACCATACCGACATCCAACAACTCAGCTCTATTCAGAATGCAAGGTCCTTACAGTTCGCCAACTCTTTGTGATCAGAGCCATAATCAGGAAGCATCGAAGCGTGCCTTTGCCCAATCCCAACAGACGCAACAAAATGCCTGTGTGCCCTCAACAACCATGTAAGACCGCCTTTGCAAGGAGACAGTACAAGGCTTTAAGTTGCAAGCTATACAATGCAATTCACAAGCAATTCAACATTATTTTTCTTAGTAGACATGAACTCAAAAGTAAAGTTTCCCAATGGCTTCAATTGCTCGACTATCAGAAGACGGAACATTTACTGGCATAATGCATACATTGCGTCCAAAAAACAACAACACACTTACATTGTAACTCTCGCACTCACTCATACTATACAAACACATACCCTCACACCACACACACAGCAACAGACACACATATGCTAGATTGTTTTAAGTAAGAAATAGACTTAGATTAAGAAAAATTCTTAAGAACTAATGTTAACCTACCGCAGCGACACATAAAGCTGTAATATTCTTTCGCATTTATGGTGCGCTACTTCCTGCGGCTGACCGCTGTTACCCAAAACACAAGCCTTGGCTTAGTTTGGGTGACAGTTAGTAAAAGTATGTAAAAACTTGTGACAATAAAGATTTTTTTTTATTTTATTATTATTATTCGGCTCAAATTGTGACCGCATTTGATGCAAAATTTGAAGGTTTCAGCGTTTATTGTAAAACATTCGTCGCATCTTAACAACTTTTTGTGCAATTATTGATTATAACGAATTGTTTTCGAAAAATTGATGTTATTTCAAAATAAAGAATAATAATAATATTATTGGTCTTTCCTTTCATACTTTTTTAATACCCTAATCGCTTGAAATATCATATGCAGGACGACGTCTGCCGGGTCCGCTAGTAATTATATAAAATCTATACGATAATAACGATATAAAAAATATTAATGGCATCGAAACATTGTTAAAATAAAAAAAAAGTTATTCTTACGTCCAATAACTGTATTATGAAGCCACGCCAATACTCTGTGCAATTTCATAGCTTGGTTATGAGTCAACTGTTCAGCAACTGATGGTAATATCATTAATGAAATATAAAAACATAGCGTAAAGACTGAATGGGGATAAAAAATATGCTCAAGAGGATAGCCTCTTGAGCATTTTTATATCCCCATTCTAAAATGTATAATATTACAAGAATTTTTAGATTATGAAACGGACAAATATCAAAAGGGATTATATTAGTTTGAAATATCAAAAACTACTTAATTTACTTCCAATGCAATCTGGTAACACATTTGATATGAGATCAAAATAACCTGAGATATTATTGAGATTGAAAGCGTAAAAAAACCTGTAATAAATTAATTTTTGAAAGCAAATAGAAGTTAGATTCGGACCCCATTCTTTCTCGGTGGTAGGCCATAACATCGGCTGCCGGCAGAAGTTACCACCCACCAGACAAAGTCTTGCCGCCAAGCGATTCGTCGTGTTCCGGCATGATGTCTGGTGAAGCCGTACGGAGGACGGGTCTGAGCAGTTGTGTTGCGATGTGTGCCGGGTACGATGCGCCAAATGTTGTTGTGTCAGTTTGGTCGTGGAGGGTCTCCACATTAATCTCCCTCTGGCGCAGCGTTGTCGACGCACAACTGCCGTCTTCCTTCCTATTTACTAAGGTTTTTTAAGTGAATGGGCGCGCTTTACCATCAACGATTGCATCACTGCTTACCATCAGGCGGGCTTGCAGTCAAGCGCTAGTTTACAATTATTAAAAAAAAGATGACTAAGAAGATGATCTCAGAAATTTACAGAATCAAATACCTGGGGTCCAAAACAAATTGCTATAATATCTCCATACAGTTCAACCCAACCTTGAATCTGTTCTTTTGTGATGTCACATTGCTCATCCAAACCAATATTAAATTTCCTTTCTGGTTTTTGCGCGATTGATATCAAAGAGTCATAAATTTAACCCAAACGGATCTTTGTAAACTTGAATATAAAAAGTTATTATTATTATAAAGGAGTGATTTGGTGCACCTAAACTATTAATTTCTATACATAGAAAAAAATTGAAATCTAAAACCTAAAACACGAATTTCAAAAAACATTAATAAATTAAAGAATATTGTTAAATTGTAACGTAACAATGATATAGTTAACAGTGGACATAAGCACAACTGGTAAGAAGTAAATTCCAGCAGGAATGTTGGACAATAAGTCTATCTTCAGTGGATCTTTCTTAATCAGACGTATGAAGTCCTTTACTAATTTTGCTGCTGCTTCTTTTGAATCTGAAAATAATTTTACTTATATAGTACGCATCATTATCATCAACCTTTTTATCGTTCGACTATCGTATCGTATCGGGCACAAGCTTCCTCTCATACAGAAAAGGATTAAGCGTAATCACCCCGCTTGCTCAATGCGGGTTGGCGATTTCAGACTTAAAGTCCAGGTTTCCTCATAATGTTTTCCTCCATCAGGCATTGGTGTCCATGATATAATGGAAAGTACTTATAACGTAGAAAAAATATATTGGTATTTGCCTGACCTGGAATCTAACCCATATACTCATACCGTAAAGTACCAATATAACTTTTCTAAAAGTTATTATTGTTATAAAACTAATTACTCTAAACTAAACTATTAATATAACTTTTCTAAGATATATGTACTTTCCAGTATATCGTGGACATCAATGACAGATGAAGGAAAACATCTTGAGGAAACCTGGACTTTCTGAAATCGCCAACCCGAATTGAGCTAGCGTGGTGATTATGCTCAATCCTTCTCTGTATGAGATTAGACCTGTGTCCAGCTGTGGGAGGATTAAAAGGTTGATGATGATGATGATGAGAAATTTGAAGGATATGCCTAAGCGATTGGTCCAATACGGATGTTCACATGATCTGACCAAGATTATGTCAGGACTTTTTTGACTCAAAGCTCTGAGCTCGACCTTTTTACCCGACTGCCAGGAGGGTTATGTTTTTAGCGCCTATCTTATATGTATTATTCTTTATTACCTAGTATCTCCAGAACCGCTGAACGGATTTTCACATTTGAGGTATCGTTAGATTTGCCTGAATTGCCCAACTGCTACTAGATAGGTGACATTTAAAAAAAAAACAAAATGGCGGATGTATGACGCCATATTGTGAGGTATAAAGAAATAAATTTCTACCAAGCATATCGAGTGGGATATCAAAATGAAGGATTTTAAACACTGATTCTAAATATGTATATAATTTGATATTAAATGGAACAAAAAAAAAGAATTACATATTTTTTTCTACCAAGCATATCAAGTTGGGTATCAAAATTAAGGATTTTAATCATTGATTATAATAAATATATTGATTCTAAATATATTTTATATATTAAGTCTTTAAATTTAAAATTGCCGTTTAATATGAAAAAAAACTTTGTATTAATTGAAGTAATTACCCATGCAATCAATGTATTTTTAAAAATCAAACGAACTTACCCAAGTGAAGTTCGATGATAATTATGTGAGCGGCTTCTTTCGACGCGATTTGGTTAACAAATTGTAGATGTGTACCACGCATCAGCCTATCACACGGATTTTTTAAATACATTTTTTTTTTAAACACTGGCAACTTACTTTTACCCCCACTACCCCCACTCTGCTGCTGCTGCCGGTTCGAACGGTCGGCGCGATCTGCTCCTCATTTTAGTTGAAAGTATAATTATATATGTATATTTTGTATTTGTATGTATGTTAGGGTAGGGCATAAGTACTTATAGCAAAATGTAATATAATAGGGTGGTGTATATAAATCGCGTCGAAGAAGCTGCTCACATAATTATCATCGAACTTCACTTGGCAAGTTCGTTTGATTTTTAATTATGTTTCGCAGCTTCTTTCTTTGCGATTTGTTAACAAATGTAATAATAATAATAATATATTTATTTGCCTAAAAACACGGTATACAAGGATGGTATCAATAAAATTTAGAACGAACATGTTTTGCCAATATAAAATAAGCATGCAAATTTTTCAGAATATAACTGACATTAACATTTTTTGTCAATGAATTCTTTTACACTATAAAAACTATTTACAGATAGCCATTCGTACATTTTCTTTTTAAATAATGTAGTATTAACGTTTTTGATATCATTGGGCAACTTATTATATAAACGTACACACATTGCAAGACAGCTTTTACTATATTTAGATAGCCTCGGAATATCACTTAGTACGAGCCTGCAGGGGTCTCGTCGGTTTCGGACACAAATGTCATTTGCTTTTACAAATAAATCTTGATGTTGCCTAACAAACATGCATATCTCATAAATATAAAGTGATGGTAACGGTAACAAACCAAGTCTTTTAAATATTGGTTGGCAGGAGTCATCCGGTTGAAGGCCACATATTGCTCTTATGCATTTCTTTTGAGCGACAAATGCTCTATTTACATCTGTACCATTACCCCACATCACAAGACCATAGCGTAGTAAAGATTCTACATACGCATGGTAAGAAATAATAGCAGTTTTTAAATTCGTTACATTTTTAACCTGTTTCAGCGCATAGACGAATTTATTAATTCTAGTGCTAACATTATCTACGTGTTCTTTCCAATTAATGTCTTTATCTATTGTAACACCCAGAAATTTGGTATGTGTTACTTCCTTAATTTTAGTTATATTCAATTTTATGTTGTATTTATTATTATTTGATTGATTAAATTGAATGTAAACTGATTTATCTAAATTCATTTTTAAATTATTCATGTCAAGCCAATTTAATAACATATCTATTGTATTATTGATATCTAATTCATGATCTGCAATGGTACTTTTCATTCTATCAGATGTCACTATGATTGTTATGTCGTCAGCAAATAATACGCATTTATGCTTGGTTATTTTTATGATGTCATTTATATATAAAATAAATAATAATGGGCCTAGTACGCTTCCTTGTGGAACACCATACTTATTAACCATATATTGCGATGAGTAGGATGTCATATCTTTAGTTTTGGTAATTTTATTGATTATGACACGTTGTTGTCTATTACATAAATATGACGATATCCACTGTAGAGGAGGTCCCCTAATCCCGATGTTCTCTAACTTATCCAGCAATATTTTGTGTGACACCAGATCGAAGGCTTTCGATAAATCAAAGAAAAGACCAGTAGTGATTTGGTTCTTGTTGATATTCGAAACTATATTTTTCATAAGGGTGAAAATGGCTAAAGACGTGGATTTATTTTTTTGAAACCCAAACTGCTCATCAATTATTATTTGGAACTTATTGCAAAAATTAACTATTCTTTTGTACATACATTTTTCAAAAATTTTGGAGAAGATAGGTACTAAAGTTATAGGACGATAATTATCGATATCACATTTATCTCCTTTTTTGAATATCGGCTTTACTATGGATAATTTTAATTTATCGGGAAAGCTCCCAGATGTAAATGACATATTGATTAGGTGAGTTAAGATCCCAGTCAGTTCATTACAGCAGGCTTTTAAGATTTTTGTGCTAATTTCATCATAGCCTTCTGCTCTGGTATTGCTTAAACACATTATTTCCTGTCGAACTTCACTTTCCAGCATAGGTTTCAAAAACATAGAGTTGACACTTATATTTTCCCTAGAGTTTGGACCAGCACTTTGTTGAGTTCGTGCGTTATGCGTTAAATTTGCATAATGGCTGTTAAATAGAGAAGCCATTTCTACCGGGTCAGTAACTACAGCATCTTTTAACTTTATCATTTCTATGTTGTCTTTGAGGGTAGTACTATTTATTTCATTTTTAATGACAGTCCATGTGGCTTTACACTTGTTATCCTGTGTGTTAATATATTTTATATTTGCGTTCTTTTTTGATCTGTAAATACATTTCTTCAGCAAATTGGAGTAATTTTTGTATCTAATTTTATTAATAGAATTTTTAGTTTTGTAATACTGGTAACGTAGCCTCCGTTTAGTTTGGCAACTTAGACGTATTCCTCTGCTTATCCACTTTTGAGTGTTTTTATTATCGCGGTTCACTCTAACTCTAACCTTGGGGAAACAGAGGTTGTAGAATAGGCTTACCAGTTCATGGAAATCACTGAATGCGGAATTTGCATCAGTATCTTGATAAATCTCAGACCAAGTAAGGTTTACCAAGCATTCTTTGAATTTACGAACGTTATCTAAGCTGTAATCTCTTTTAGAAATGTAGTATATTGGTGCTTTTTGTAGTTTATGTTTAGTAGGAAAGCTTAACATTTGCGCCGTGTCATGATCGGAAAGGTACAGGGGTAGTACAGATGATGTAGCGTTGGTAATGTTGCTCAAGATATGGTCAATACAAGACAGCTTACGTGTAGGAACAGTTATATGGATTTTCAAATAATAATTGTTACACAAATCTTGCAATTCTTTTGTAATGTTACCTTTTTTCAATGTATTTATATTTATATCACCGGCTATAACTAAATTTACTTTAGATTTGTATTTTTTTAGCAAATCGTGTAAAAGTTTATGCAATTTTGTTAAAAACTGATTTGGATCAGATTGGGGCGTTCTATAAACACATATAATTACAAGTTTAATATTTGTTACCTCTACACCACAAGCTTCAAACGTGTTCTGAGTGGCATAGTTTTTTACGAATATTAATTCTTTGTAATTTAAGCCTTTTTTAATTAATATACACGTGCCACCTCTTTGTTTATCTCTACAGAAGCCAGCAGCCATTTCATAATTGTACAGTTTTACGTAGTTTTCACAACCTTTTTTTAAAAAAGTTTCAGATAGACATATTACATCTGGGTCAACGTTTACTTCTTTTAACTCTTGAATTGTGATTTCTAACAGTTCTTGTTTGGATAACAAACTGGCGATATTTTGGTGAAATATTCTAAAGTGATGTGTTGTGTTGTTTTGAGATACGAAAAAATGAGTCGCGCTTGTTTATCACAGGAAAGTAATAGGGTATAGTTCCTATTTTACCCTTTTCGTTACATTGTAAAGAGAACCTATCCGTGTCTGATCTATTCTTAATACGACTAAAGTAATAGGGAATTGTGCCTTTTTTGGGTTCGCTTGTTGAAACGTTTAATTTAGAACTTGATTTGTTACTCGCTATTATTTTTCGAATTTCACTCGGATTTAAATATTTATCATTATAGTCACAGTAATCTATGATATAATTTATGGACTCACAAACATCGGAGAGTTTCGTGGATGTTTCATTTAAAAAGTGACATTTTCTATATTTATTACAAATATTCTTTATACAATAGTTTAACTTACGGACATTGAGGTGCATGTTATTGACGACATTTAACACAATAACAGTATTATTTAAGAATGTATTGAGTATAATTTGCAATTGTGACAATAATAGTTTTGGATTTTTATCATTTTCGCCTATGCATATTATAATTTTGTCTTCATTTGTCAATTTGGTATTTCTGCAGTTTGCTATTATTTCACTGCAAGGCGCATTTGGCTTTGTAATAGAGACGAGTCTGTATTTCTCATATTGTGTATTTGTCCTTGAGTGTGAGATGGCCGCTGCAAGTCCGACGCAGCGCTGAGTACCAAAAATAAACATTTTTCTTTTAGTCTGTCCGTCTGTGGTAGCAATTTTCTGAGGACTGGCGGTGTTTACTACATTTCGCTTTATTTCCAGACGAGCGACAGGTTCAAAAATATTGCAACTATTCTGCATTAGGGTCGTAATACGGTCCATGAGGGTTGCTATTTCTAGTTGCGCAACCTTCAGTTGCTGCTGCAGATTAACAATTTCTTGTTCCAAGAATGGCACATGTTCATTGCTGTCAGTATCGACGTACGACCTGGATACAAGTCTGGATGTTAAGGACGGTGTAGAGAGTATCTTGTGTTGATTTGACAAACCTTGCCTCTTTTTCTTTTTAGTGCTTGTAGTCGGAGTTGCAAACATGGAGGGTGACTGGCATAAAGATTTTAGTGTTTTATTTTCAGTTTCTAATTTATTTATTTGCTTATGTAGCTCGGTGTTTTCCAATAATATATTTCCTAATTCATTCTCAGCGATTTCGAGTTTTAATGTGAGCTGAGCGATTGTTTCCTTCATTTCTGAGACTAATACTAAGTCAGACACAGTACCGTCGACACTCATTGATAACTGTTTATTGGGAGTACATGGTTCACTAGATATCTCGCACTCCGTCAGTATATGGGAATCAAGTAAATCTGCTGTATTTTGAATCGAAGATAGGCGATTCACCGCTTTATCCTGTACTACATCTTGTATACATTGAGATTGTTCTATCGGTGAGGGTGTTTTTATGGAAGTTAATTTTTTTCTCACGGTAACATTGGTTGTACTGTCGGTATTAGCGTATTTTTTATTTTTGATACACACCTTACATCTCCACTTTTTTTTAGATTCTGCGTCTTTAAGGCGATACGTTTGTTCTGGATACCCGTCGCATTCCAATTCATATCTATTGTCACAGGCAGAGCACAAAGCAGTAGTTTTTATGTTTACACTTTTTTTGCATTTAAAGCATGTTACTAGTGCTGCCACTTTGCTATTACTTTTTGCATTTGTGTTTGATGACATTTTGTGTGATCGTATTAGTTGAGCAATAGTAATATGTATTATGAGCTTCTAATTATATTAGAACATGCTATATATTCCAAATAATTAATTTTGAGACTGACGACAAGTGATGTTGTGTCACTGGGGTTTGAACTCGTGACACTCGTGTGAGGCTGAATTGCAAAAGTTGACGTACGTTAGCAACTACGCCAATCAAGCCTAGCTAAGCGTGCCCAATTTAATGACCAGTTGCCACAAATCTTTATTCTTTTATTAGTTGATGACATGTGACGGTTTGAATTCAAATCACTATGAGTCACTTTTTCACTAGGTTTTTGTTATCGTTTTTATTTTATTTACTACACTAATTGTTATGATAATTAAGGAACACACAATGTTTATTTAGTTTATTACTGTTGTTCTTGTCCGTATTTGTTATTATAAAACGAAGTATCTTGATCACAGTATATTGTGTTGTAAGTTCACTGTATTACCGTGTATTAAATCCGTGGATAACACTATCACAGGTTAATTAGGTGATGTTTGCTTGGTTCACTTATTTTTATTCGTTTATATGCACTTATAATAATTTTAACAAATTTTAAATTACGGAGCGGTTTTGACACGTTAGACTAGATGCAGAGCCATCTACCCTCTCCTTAGTTGTAGGATGTTTAGAGGTGACAAATATAAAATATACCTATATAGGTACTTAAGTTTTTATAAAACAAATTATTTCATAATAAATGAATAGTTTTTACTAATATTATATGAAATTTTCGAACACCTCTTTATAAGCAAATCATAACAGATGTTCATTTAACAGATAAACGTAACAACAGATTTACATGTATTAATCTGTAGAATTTAATATTGAGCTTGCAAATTATCCTCGACTTTCGATCTTTTATCAGCAGTATTTCTAATCACTTCAATACTGACACCTGAGCTGCTGGCTCTGGATGTGGCTGCATGACGAGTACTATGCGCACTAAATATACAAATATCAATACCACTCTTTTTGTAATATTTTCTTAATCCAACAACCGTTGGGATGACACCTTCTTATAAGGTTTCTTGTAACTGATGAATAAATAATCATTATTAGTCTGTCGAATGGAATTTGTTTTATTTATATAGTCATGTAAACAGGTAGCTGGACATATATTAGGTTTTTCATTACAGAAAGGTAATTTCAAAAAGGGTTGAAAAGAATTCGGTTTCGAGGTGTTTATTAAATCTGGATTTTAATGGTAATTAGGTTTTGATTAATGACATTAATATTGCTTATTTTTATTTGAGAAAAATGTTTATACTCTATGAACAGTTACTAGAGCCAACAAGTTAAGTGAATACTTTGAAAGAGTTTCCACCTGGAAACTCTTTCAAAGTATTCACTTCGTTCAGATAAATAGCCAAGAACAGTATCAGTATCCCAAGTCATATTATACCTTGGTTGACATGGTCTTGATCTGAAAACTCTTTTCATAAACCTTTTTATTCGCGAGTCCTGTAATATATTTGGAAATAATATTGACAGGGCGATTTGTACGAGTTAATTGTGCCATATTTGGCACCTTTATCAAATACTTTTGTAAGGAAATCTAAAATTACGGTAACATTGGTATCCAAATAGTCACAACCGCTTTGTTTACAATATTCTAACCAGGGTCTAATACAAGTGTCATATTGCTTGTACGTGTTATCTGAAAGCGAATTGATCATAATGCTAACCGTCCTCACTGGTATTAATATCTTCAGATATTTTTGCCGGATAACTTTGCGGCAACTAAGCGAAGTGTCTTGTGAAGATTGTTGGGTGTTCCGAAAGGAGCTGACAAAAGATTAACGTCAGGACTGAAATGTATAAAGGATGGGCAGGCTAGTCTTAAACAAAGGAAACGAGGGTTGTTATGACCAATATGGTACAACTACTGCTTCTTCTGCCTTGTCGGCTTTTATTTTTCGTAACACTTTTAAAATTAAAATAAAGGGGGGAAAAGCATCAAAATATAATTATGTCCAGGACACAGTAAAGGCGTCGATAGTCCATGCGTCAGGGTCGATCTTCCAAGTAATATACATTTGGCACTACAGCGACTCTCTAACTAATCTATTTCAAAAAAGGCCAAACACCTGACAAAACTTTTTCGAAAGCATAGTCTGCCAATTCCCATTCCGTATCCTGAAATGCCTTTCTAGACAAAATATCGGCCTCACAGTTATCTTTGGTATTTATGTAAGATACAAAAATATATATCTTTCGGGACACACACCATTGCCAGATTTCTCTGGATACATTGTTTAAATGTGGGTACTGCACGTTTCCCATACGGTGGATGCAACAAATAGCCGTTGTATTGTCGATTCTCAATAAAATGTCTACTTACATTATAAAGATCCTTTGCAAAAACCTTAAGTGCGAGGAAAACAGCTTTTAATTCTAATTCATTTATGTGTGAACAAGATTCGTCATTTTTCCAATAACCGGACGCTTCCTTATTATTACAAAAAGCGCCCCAGCCAGTTAAACTCGAATCGGAAAATATTTCGAAACTAAATTGATTACATCTAAAAGGCGAACAAGCACTATCAATGTGATTTAACCACAAACAAAAATCATCTTGCAATTTTTAAAATTACTGGGTAGGTGAATAATTTGTTCTTGTTGAATAACTGTCATTATTTTGTAAACACAGGTACTTGTGACGTTCAAACAATTTAGTGTATAACCCAGAATATTGAACCGCAGGGCAATACAAACCGGCAGGCCAATTTATTCTAGCAAAATTGCGAAGTTTGCATTTTCGTTTGTGTGTCCTTTTCTTTTCTTTTAATCAGGAAGGTATAGTGTCATAAGTTTTGAATCGTAAATAAAACCTAAAAATTTGCATTGTTGTTTTGGGGTAAGTGAACTTTTTTCTGTGTTGATTATAAAACCTAGATCTGTCAAAACATTCATTGTGTAATTAACGTTATCGTTACATTCTTTATATCGCACCTTTAGAATGAAAGAGACCTAACTCAAAAAAACAAGGTTTTGGGAAATGATGAATAAAGGTTCATAATGTAACAATATTTTTAGAAAAGGGAGATTATTCGGTTGCACTTTAGTTAAATTCATACTATTTTAATTTTATATCCTACTTTACTTATCTACCAACGCGCATATAATTTTAAAAAATAATTAAAACAATTAATAATATTTTTTTCTTAATTTATACAAAAACAGTACTTATTTAGGTCTTTGTTTGTCTGAAACCATTGTTTTTTATAAGACCTTTTATTATTTAGGTCTCTTTAGTTCTGAATCTCTGTAATGAAGTCTGGTTTCATTCCCAATTAAGTCACTGTATTAATAATTTTTTAGATAGTTTTAAGGAAACTTTTATGTTCAGTACACAAAAAAATACATATTAAGGTAATAAAAAGTTTGACTATAAAAGTAAACCGACAAAAGACTTTACTGCTTACAAATTCTACAACTGAATGTCGTAAAGAAAAGTAAACCTAAAAGAAAATTATACAAAAATGACTACCAAATGCTACTCAGTCTTCTTTGATAGTAATTGTAGTATTTATAACAATGAAGTCACATTATTTTAAACTATTGAAATATAAAATTTAAAAAAAAATCATGAATTTCGAAAAATTTTACAATTTAAGTAGGTATAGTAGAGTTATACAAATCTACATAATAACCAGGTATATATTAAGTTTTTATCAACAAGATCGTGTAAGTCTTCTTATGTTCGCTTAGCTCTAGTCTTTGTAAATATTCTTTGGTTAGCGTTATATCTTCTGGTTTGACCATTTTCTTCCGTTTATTTCTCATGTTGATCATGGTGAACTCACTTTGAGTGTACGAGGTTTTACAGCAAAATGCGAACTTTTCTGCTTTAAAAAATTCCATAACCTTGACATTGGTCCATATCATTTTGGTCTTCATTGTAATTATATCCCCATTTTTCTTGTAGAACCTTTAAATCGCTGAAAAACTCGTATATCAACTGTATCACATAAATAGTTTTACGATTTTTAGGCGAGTTCTTAATTAAGGTAACATAGGTGTTGGTAGAGGGTGTATATTAGCCCAGACATTTTATTTCTCTTAATATCCTTTTCAATAAGGCTTAAGAACATTATCCCTTTCATTCTGGGTATGCCCTTTAATTAGATATTCATGAGTTATTGTGTGAATAATTTCAAAAATACATAACGAAGTAATGTATTTATTTTTATTGTATCAGTAACAATTATCCTGATTGAACGGTCCCTCTGAGTTGTTGTCGACGTATGTTCATCGGAGCCCATGTGGACTAATGTGATCCTCAGGGATCTGTTCTCTGTGCAAATCTATTCCTGCTGCATATTAACGATCTGCTGATGCGCGATATCTATGGGTATGCAGATGACACCACAGTTGTGGAGAGGTACCTGCCGGATACTCGGGCTAGTGAGGAATCAATACCGTCCGAAAGAGCGGCTATGGTGGAGCATTCATGCCGCCAAAACAAAAGCATGTCTCACCGCCATAAGAAGCCCGTTCACCTTGGCTAATACTTTTCGGAGTGTATCCTTAGAGTGAACTGACCACCTTTAGCTTTTGGGAGTTGAATAAGAAAACATGGAGAGCTTTGTTGGGGTTCTGCTCATTTAAACGGTGTAGATTATCTAAAATACATGACCCAATCTCGTTAGCCCTTCCTTTTTCCCCAAACTTCGTCCCAGAAATAACTATATACCTACGTTACGGTATGTCCCCATTTGATTATCGTTATCTTCTTTATTTTTTACGCTTTTGAACTGTTGTTTTTTTTTATCATTTTTACTATTGTAAAATTATGACAATTTAGTTTGGAATAACAAACAAAAATTATATGTCTCCAGTGGGACACTGCATAACAGTCTGCAAATCGTCCATGTTATCGACATCGACTGCGCAAATGTTAGTTTCATTTATATTCTGACAATCTAGACGTTTTTCTTCTCGACACAGAACCTTTTCTTTCTGATGATAATAATAATTATATTTTTTTAACTGCCACCTTGCGATTAAGAGTAGCAAGTTCATAATCTAAGCAGAAGTCGCACTTCTTCTATCTTTTTTGGTTGCATAAAACCTATATTAAATTCCTTTGTAAAGATTTCGTAACACAACCAATAGTCACATATTGGTTTTCCTTCTTCTTTCTGAGATTTATCGAAATCTCTCCAGAGGTCCATAATCGTCTGTCCCTGGAAGTTGTTGCTCACAAATAATGAGACTCTATTCTTGTAGTAGTGGATCCGTGAGTTTTCTTCCAAAGTACTAGCTTACCTCTAAGTCTTTACTTACGAAACCTTCGGGTCAGTTTTCTTTTTAACGGTTCTAATTTGACGGTCACATATCCCTTGCATATTAATAAAGAACGTCTTAGAAATACAGATATTGGTATAATTTATTATGAAATAGAATGCATTATTTATTAATCTGGGTTTAGCAGCGTTAGTATACTTGCAGCTAGGCTTAATTATGTAAAGTCTATGCAGTTCGATGTTGCAAAGAGAGTGTGTTTCAAATAATTAATTTCTATCGGAACCAGCTAAATTCACAGAACATTGGTGTCTACATTTACATGCATCTTTAACTATACGGACCTGTACTTCCTTTTTGGTCATCATAGAAACGTCGGCTTTCCAGGATTCCTTAAAATTTTGTTCAGATCTTCTGGGAACTTCCACGACAGAATTAGGCGAACATGTGTTATTGTATGCTACGGTGTTGGACGAAGGTGAAGAACTGGAGCTAAAGCTTGTTAAATAAGTAGTATTTCTAAGATTGGACCCAGACCTATCTACAGTATAGGTTGGGTCTGAGTCACTTATATCCACATGGCTTTCATCTGAGTTAATAGGTGACTGGTGGTAACTTTTTTTTACTAGATGTAGTTCTGCTTGCAATATGACCGGTTAAATTATTAGATGTTGATGGCCCATCTATGAAATGGTCATTCGCTTTACCTAAACAAGAACTGCTGCTGGAACTGGAAGAGGATGTTGATGGTGATCTACTAGAATTATTAGATGAGCTACTGGTATTAGAGGAAAAAATTTCAAATATAATATGACACATTTAACAAGACAACAAAACGATTTGGTATATAGGTAGACCCATGTCTAAAATAGTCTGTGAAAATATAATCATATTTATTACAAGAGGAGCATAATCATAAATCAGCTTTTATCATAAACACTAGTTTCGTAATGACATAGACCAAATGATGTTTGGGTCTTTAATTCGTATTTTTTTTTAATCAAAGAGTGACACAATGACAAATAAGTCATTGCTGTTTAGAGACAATTTGTTATGAAATAGACTCAATAACAAAGAGGTCTCTACTTTTCCAAAAATAGTTACATCCAAATACCTTAATTTTTAGCCTTGTAGCGTTCTAATCAGGTCTAGGTCTCCACAGTAATAAAAAAGTAACGACCTGAGCATGACACTCGCGGCACATTACTGCTTGTGACTCTCTCGAATTGAACAGGAGCGGAGGAAGAGGACAGAGTGAAAGAGACCGAAGTATAAGTTTGTGCCTTTCTACGCCATATTAAGTCTCTGTTTTATTAACAGCCGATGAAGATGGCCATGCAAGGTAATTTTATGAGTCAACACTGAAATCTTCAAATTTCGAATTAGGTCTCTATTGTCCTAAAGGTGCGATATGATTGGCCGAAACAAAGGATATCGTTTAAATATATAGCGAATATGTAATCTTTATTTCGTAAGTATTCTATTACGGGTTTAAGTAATTTAGTAAAAACGTATGGTGCTGTACATAACCTGTACATAACTAGTAACAAGTACATAAACCAAATGGGAGGCAAGTGAATTCGTACAATCACCGGTGAGAGTTTTGATAAGTGCGTGATTTGAAACGCAAGTATTTTCGATGTGATTTAGTAACATTGATTAAAAAATAAGCGTCTTTTAAATCGATAGATGCCATGAAACAGTTTGGTGTTATTAATTTTGAGGCAGTGCGATAATCTTCTATCTTAAAATGACTTTCCTGTTTAGGTTTTTATTTTTTGTAACTATTAGTTTAAGTTGATTTTTGTGTCTTTTGCGTAACCTTACGGGCCTCTGCCGATTTTTGCACATTATTGGCATGTTTTACTTTTTCGGACATAACGTCGCCAAAAAAATATTTATCTGTGCATGAATTTACGAGGGTATCTCGAAGACCGGTACTTATGGATGAAATAACAAATTTCTTTCCCATTTTGGTTGAAGTTTTCGAAATTAGACTTCAATAACCGGAGCTAACGCTGCGAGTGCAGTACCTATTTATTTCTGCCTATACATAAGCGAGAAATCCCGTTTTTAAGAGTTCCGTCAATGCGGTTTTAGCCTCCGGATTTAATAGAGGCGGTACCAACAATTAGCAATTTTTGGAAAAAAATATTCCTTTGTTAGTTATTCCTTGACCTCCTTGCAGATGTAGTATAAATCTTTTTTCTCCGTTAAGTTTCGGTACTAAGAATACACCAGATACAAATTGAGTTTTCGTAAGTACATTTACGAATTGCCCCAATTTTAAGTAATTTAATTAAAGATTTTTGAAAATCTGCGGCCTCTTGGGGTGATTTTGTATATGAAACAATACTGTTACTCTGGACTGGTGGGTTATTGAAAGGAATAGTGTAGCCTTCGGCCCATAATAAGACAATAGGATCATTTGTAATGTTCGCCCACCTTTGTGAGAAAAAACGTAAACGTCCTGCGTACAGTACCTCTTTTTGCGTTAGCGGCGAGCTTGGACGTTTCTGCCACGACGCGGCGGTGAGGCGTGCGGCGGCGGTGAGCGCTCGCGGGCTGCTCTGCGCGGCGGTGGTGGCGGGGCCCGGCTGCTCTGCTGCTGGTGCTGGCGGTGAGGCGTGCGGCGGCGGTAAGCGCTCGCGGGCTGCTCTGCGCGGCGGTGGTGGCGGGGCCCGGCTGCTCTGCTGCTGGTGCTGGCGGTGGCCGGGCTGACTCTTCCGTGCATACTGCTTGCCCGCTGCTTTTGATGCAGGGGTTTGAAGTTTAGTCTCCGGTTCTGGCGCTTCACCTAGCAACGCTAGGATGTCAGTGTCCAGGACGGCGTCTTCGACTGCGCCCGTCAAGCCATCAGCGTCAGTATCTTGCATTGGCGGCGGGTCAGGAACAGTCTCCACGCCAGCCACTGCAGCTTCGGTTTCGAGTTGGTATGAGCAGCCAGCAAGAACGAAAAGTTCTTGTAAAAACTTTGAGGGTAAAAGCCCAGAGTAATGGCAGTTACGCATCAGTTTATAATAAAAGTGGATGGATACAACCCAGTTATTCATACTAAATAAGTATAAACGGTAGTTGTTCGCATCTTTGACGGTAAAAGCCCAGAGTATTGGCAGTTACGCATCCGTTTATAATAAAAGTGGATGGATACAACCCAGTTATTCATACTAAATAAGTATAAACGGCAGTTGTTCGCATCTTTGAGGGTAAAAGCCCAGAGTATTGGCAGTTACGCATCAGTTTATAATAAAAGTGGATGGATACAACCCAGTTATTCATACTAAATAAGTATAAACGGTAGTTGTTCGCATCTTTGAGGGTAAAAGCCCAGAGTATTGGCAGTTACGCATCAGTTTATAATAAAAGTGGATGGATACAACCCAGTTATTCATACTAAATAAGTATAAACGGCAGTTGTTCGCATCTTGGGATGTTAAGAGCCAAAATTAGGAAATAACGCAATAATTGAATGAATATCAATCACTTACGATCTGTATCTTCATCAGAATAAATAATTCGTTTCTTAAGTTTTTCATTTAACCTCCTAATTTTTCACCTAATGATTTCTTCAGAGTCCTCGTACTTCCGTTTCTTCCCCATGTTCAAATTCAAATAATGGTGCGGCAGGGTTCTTTCCCAATGACGTGCGTAGGCTTCGGCACGGAAACACATAATGAGGAGCAGATCGCGCCGACCGTTCGAACCGGCAGCAGCAGCAGAGTGGGGGTAGTGGGGGTAAAAGTAAGTTGCCAGTGTTTAAAAAAAAAAAAAAAAAATGTATTTAAAAAATCCGTGTGATAGGCTGATGCGTGGTACACATATACAATTTGTTAAGCAAATCGCAAAGAAAGAAGCTGCGAAACATAATTGCCAACATACTGGCAGTTTATTGATTCTTAAGAAATCAGCTGGACGAGAGGCAATAAATTTTTGAAAGGCATTTTATATTGCCTCTTGGGTGTAGAAATTTTTTTCCGACAAGAATGACAGCACAGTTGTGGAAAGATACCTGCGGGATGCTCGGGCTAGTAGAGAATCAATCATGTCCGAAAGAGAGGCTATGGTAGAGCGAACGAGTGTTGCACTACAGGCAGTCTCCGAATGGGGCAATGCCAATCATGTAGCATTCAATGCCCGCCAAAAGGAGCCCGTTCACTTTGACTCCTACTTTTCGAAATGTATCCTTGGAGTATGCCGACCGCCTTCAGCCTTTGGGAGTTGAGATTTCCTCGAACCTAAACTTTGGGCGGTTCATTGAGTCCAAGGCCAAGGTGGCTGCCAAGAAACGTGGCGTTATCGCAAAGGTCCGGCGGTACTTCACACCAGAGCAGCTTTTAATGTTGTACAAAGCACAGGTCCGTTCGTGTGTGGAGTACTGCAGCCACATTTGGGCTGGTGCTGCTAAGTGTCACCTGGCCACTTTGGATTCAGTGGAGAGGCAGGCGAAGAGACTGATTGGTGACCCTGACTTAACTCGAGACGGTCTCCAAAGCCTTGAGCACAGGCGTAGAGTAGCCAGCCTTTCGGTCTTCTATAGGATGCATTTTGGGGAATGTGCGAGGGAATTGCATGATTTAATTCCCCCATCACCGTTCCACCATCGGACAACCCGTCGTACGGCAAGTTTCCACCCTTACGTTGTTAACACCACTACGATCCAGACGAAGCGTTTCGCCTCCTCTTTTATACCGCGTACATCGAGGGACTGCAACAGTTTGACAGCGGCGGTGTTTCTGTCGTACTACAATTTGAGTGTCCTCAAGGCTAGAGTGAATAGGCTCTTAATAAACTAGTGCGTTTTACCATCAACGACTGCGTCACTGCTTACCATCAGGGGGAATTGCGGTCAAGCGCTAGTTTATAATTTAATTTAAAAAAAACTATTCAAATTCTGGAAAAAGTAGTACCTAGTTTGTAGGCGAAAGGTCTGGTGAGTAGGGCGGATGATGAAGAGCCTCCAACACCACCAACCTTTTATTGCAACTTGGAGACTGTCTGTTGTGCGGTATGAGGTCGCGTGACCGCGGTCGCGCTCCTCTCCGCTGCTCATACGCATGCGTATGAGCAGCGGAGAGGAGCGATTGACCAATTCTGGTTGGAATATGCTAGTTTCTCCATAATTGTGTTCAGTTCTTCACAGTACACATCTGCAGTGATGCTCATCCCGTTTGGTAAGAAGATGTGATGAATTACACCGGTTAGACCACCAAACAGGGACCATCGCTTTTCTAGGGGTAAGATTTCGTTTGGGGCATTGTTTAGGTGCTGAACCAGGATCTAATCAACTTGCTAAGCGATTGCGGTTAGCAAACAGAATCCATTTTTCATCGCAGGTAACAATGTGTTTCAAAATTCCTTCATTTGTTTGTCTGTCGAGCAGTGCCAGGCACGTCTCGCGTACTTCGCGCTGGCGATCATTGAGTTCGTGGGGCACCCATTTGGCAAGATATTTTTCCTTGCCAATTCGACACATATGGTCCAATATAGTTTGTATTTTTTATTTGTTTTGTCGAAAGCTGTTGCTATTTCAGCCGTAGATTGTGTGTCATCAGCTTCCACAATCGTCTTCAATTCGTCATTGTCGACCAAAAGTCTTCAGACGACCGCGGGGTTTTGTGTTCTGTAAGTGCTGCGTTAGTTGTAGTGTTAACTCCGTAAACGTCGTATATGTTGCGTGCCGCTTGTGCCGCGTTGTTAGCATAATGGTACTCATATTCATATTACTCGAATTTTTAACGTATCCATAATGACGAAAAAGATTGAAATGTGATGGAAATGTACCACTAATCAATAAACAAATGACTACTTTTGGAAAAAAAGAGCTCCATGTTTTTAAGATAAAATGTAAACCAAACCTATGTACAGATGACATTACATCAAGCTATTACTATCTGTCAGATTTCCTTATTAGATTTTCAACTTTACAGCATTAAGGCTCTATGTTGATTGGAAATATCTGACCGTTTGGGGTAGCTTGACCTGCTGTCGTCCGTACCTACGTAATTGATGTACACTTAGAAATTTCAGCACAAAAGTCAATCAGTTTCATTTTTTTGCAAAATTATAAACATAATTACATTCGGAGGCATGCTTAAAGCGCGTATCTTGTACATATGAATTTATGTAATATTCTTTATTATCTTGTACCTCCAGAACCGGCTAACGGATTTTCACATTTGAAACATCGTTAGATTTTTCTTAGACGCTGACATTAAAAAAAAAAAAAACTAAATGGCGGATGTTTGACGCCATAATTATGAGGTAATTTTTATCTACCAAACTTATCGAATTGGTTTTAAAATGAAGGATTTAAAATAATCATTAGAAAATATGTATATAACGTGCAGTTTTAATATTAAATGGAACGATGAAAAAAAAAATTAACATTTTTTTTAAGTTTTCCAACATTAGAAACATAATTTGTTAAAAATAAAAAGATAGAAATAAAAAAATATTATTTAAAAACAAAAAGCCCGCCTGCATAAAACTCTAACGAACTGAAAAGGTAAACAAGTTGAACAATTGCAGTTGGGGGACTTCTTAGCTAGTTAAACAAGTATTCCATAGAACAGTCCCCAGTATAGCATGAAACAATGAGGGCACAATATATATGGCCTATCTGATTAGATCGGTGCCTAGTTAACAATAAATATGAAATTTATGAAAATCTTTTGTATGCTCATAAAAATATAAAATTGTTTAAAAAATACAGTGATGTCCATGATATAAATACTAGGAACAGGCACAAATTTATTGTACCTACAACAAGGCTCAAGAAAATAGGTGGCTCTTTCAGATGCCAATGTATACATTTTTACAATGGACTTCTAGAGGTGGTTCAAGATCTGAGCCCGAATAAATTCAAATCCTTCATTAAACGTAAGTTGTGTCAGAAAGCATTTTATAGTGTGAAGGATTATATTGAGGACAAAAAGGCTTGGGCTTGAGCTGCGTCCGATTTCTATACACTGATTGTTCTTTGATTTTTCCTCTTGTAGTTTTGATATGTAATTGTTTATGTTATTTATTCAAAGCCTGTATTACACACTATGTAGCCAAGCATATTGTACGTTACGGAATTGTATCGCTGACAGAGGTGTTCGGCACTTCTACAGCTACACAGGAGCTAAACTTTCCACAGATTCGGGAACACTGTTGGAGCTGCTGAACCTTGGACAAAACTATCTTAGCATTGTGTAGATTCAATTTCTTAGTATTGTATAATTGCATGGCAAACGGGTGAGCACAATGTACGTATGTGCTGTAGGGCATTTATTTGTTGGGTTAGTCTTTTTTATTGACTTAATTGTGCTCTGGCTGTTGAGAGTATGTCATGCTCACTCAAATGTCTCGCTGATGGTGGCGTGTGTGTTGGGTCATTGGGTTCCCTACGGTTCCATACGTCATGTTCGTGAACGGACGCCGTCAGAGGGGACTGGTCATCTCTTAGCTGCCACGGCGTATTTTAATTGCTGAATTGATTTTTGTGTGTTTTCCATAATGGACGCTCTCAGCGTACAATATATTTCTGCATCGTTCCCACGCGGTTGATTTCAACATGAATGATGTAATCAAATATTTGTAACAATAGCTTAAACATTTAAAAGAGTGTCCATGGAGTTTCTTGCCCGTTCTTCTCCATAAGTACCTACTCTTTGGAATGGGCGACTAGCTTCATCTTATTGACTGACCGACCTTCTGACAATTCAAAAGTGCCTGTAACTGGTTTATTTGAAATAAATGATTTGATTTGATTTGAATATACTTCATAGATATTAGCGTGGTAAGTATGGAATAAATGAATATATAGAAAGCAAAAAAGCATTTCATTAGCTTAGTTTGGGTAAAATAACTCCTGTATATGCCGATGATATGCTCCAGAAATAGTAAAGTATTCAACCACTTTATTGGAGACATATTTGATGCTTAATACTGTGTGCTTGGGTAACAATAAAATAATAATGTGGATACATTCTAAATAGTTTCGTCAATTCAATTAAAGGTCGTTTCTTCAAGTGTCTACGTATTTAGTTGCTAGGTGATATATTGACAACAATTTTTATGACCGCCAAGTCAACATTACTTCACCTGTATCATACATACATGTATCATGGTATAATGAGTAATGACTTTTTAATATTATTACTGTATACATACGAAGTCGTGGTGGCCTAGTGGTTAAAACACCAGCCTCCCAAGTATGAATGTACAGACAAGTACCATTGTAACCTTTCTAAGTTATACAATGCACTTTCTAAGTATATCATGGACACCAATGACTAATTACAAGGTAAAGGAAAACATCTTGAGGAAACCTGGACTTTACTACTTTACTGAACCAGCATTGAGCGAGCGTGGTGATTACGCTCAATTCTTCTCTGTATGAGAAGAGACCTATGCCCAGCCGTGGGACGACAAAAAAGTTGATAATGATGATTATGACAAAGTAATTACTGTTAACGGTTGAGGAATTCCCTGGACTGACCTTGTCTTAATCATCAGCTCCCCAAAGATAGTCACAACTTATCTAGGTGTAAGGTTCTTGTCAATATTAATTATTCAAGCAAAGAAACTAGGTCGCTGTTACGAATCGTTAAGGAGTTCCCTTGCCTGACTCTCGGCTCCATCATCAGATATACTTCAGACCTTCATCAAATTGAAGTGCTTTAAAATACCTAATGAGAAAACTTACAAATGCACTAATCGCATTCCGCCACCAGAGAAAAACTTACCGTTGATTTCTCTGGTGTCCCACCATGAAACCCTGATGTTCTTATCATAAAAACCACCGTGGAAATATCTTATTTTCTAATAAAAAACTAATTATCAAAATCGGTTCATAAGGACGAATTTATCGGCGGACAAACATAAAAAAGACATATATCTGATCGAATTAAGTAACCTCCTCCTTTTTGAAGTCGGTTATGAAACAACCACATAATGAGAATTACTTTGATATGGATAAGAATAAAATAAAATTTTGCAGTTCCTTGACCGTTCCTTGTAGTTGTTCACCTGGGAATTGGCAACTAGCTTAATCTGTTTGACTGATTAACCCTTTGACAATCCAAAAGTATCTGTAATTAGTTTATTTGAAATAAAAACATTGATTTTTCTGAATTTTAATTAAATTAAATAATATGATTAAATTGTAACATGACAAGGACATAGTTGACAGCCAATGTAAGTATAACTGGTAGCATGCTCAGCCCAAAAGGGATGTTAGAAAATAACTTGATTTCTATTGGATTCTCCTTTATCAAACGTATGAAGTCCTTTATCAATTTAGCTTCAGCTTCTCGGGAATCTAAAATGAAACAAAAATTTTAAAATTGCAAATAATCTAAGTAATATAATATAAATATTGCTGATATATACATATATAAAAAATACTTTTATCAACTGTATTGTAAAGCCGAGCCAAGACTCTGTGAAACTTCACCCCTTGGTTACGAGTCATCTGTCCAGCAATGGTTGGCAGTATCATCAATGAAATATAAAAGCATAGAACAAAGACCGTTTCATTGATCTCATGTAGGTCCGTATTCTAAAATGTAAAAAATAAAATTGTTACAAAACTCATCAACTTTCACAATAGGACACAATAGAAATATTTAAAACTTACTTGCGAAGCAAACTGATAACATATGAAATACGTCAATAAGATACATTTAGATGTCGAGACTGATATCGTGAACAAAACCTGTAAAAAATATTCAGTAACAAACAAATAAAAAACATATTACGATGAGCATAAATATCCCAATGATTAAATTACCAAGATTATAGAACTCAATACCTGGCCTCCAAAACATAGTGTTACATTTTCACAGCAACTTGCGATATCTCGATACAATGCGGACCATCCATGAATCTGCTGTTTTGTGATGTGACATTGTTCTTCCAAACCAATGCCATATTTTTCTTCTGCTTTTTGTACAGCTGATACCAAAGAAGTTAATGATTTCAATGAATTTACCACCAACATAATGACAACAAACATTGTGAGGTGTTGGAATACCATGTTCAGTCGTATAATTGTTTGTGATACCAAATGGATGGTGATGGTGATAATCACAGAAAATTGATTTGATAGGGATACTTGTAATAGAAACCCTAGACTTCTGTCTACAATAAAAGCTAGGGACAGCAAAATCAAAGATAAGCTTAACCAATATATTTTTTTATGAAAATCAAGGAATCTAGAGTCAGCTTCTTTAAAACATTCAGAGACACGAATGATACTTCTATAATAAGACATAAAGCCGCGACTGTAACGGATGCTGGTCATGGTGGATAACAAAGCGATAACGTATATAGAAACAGTAGAATAAGCAATAATCAAATTGATTTGACTATAGTGATCTCCTCCTAGCAATTGTCCCATTCGACCAATGAGGACAATAGCATGCATTATAATTTGCGTGAATATTTGGAAGGCAATTAGACATTTTTTAGTGTTTGACTGGTTACAATAATTTCTATATATCCCCATGAGGTTCTCTATAAACAACATATAGTTCAACCACTTTATTGGGGACATTATGTTTTTAATGTTGTATGTGTCGCTGACAACGGTAAAAGTTTTACTGGGTGGTAAGGTTTTATTATTTTAATTTAGTCTTTTATAGAAATTAGTAGACGTTAATCGTTATCTTTAAGTTATTATCAGACATGTGAAATTATTACGGTATGAACAATCAACAAACTAGTGACTGTACACAACTTAATGTTTACACGTGTCTGGTAATACCTTGAAGACTAGGTATGATTAAGTAGTAGTTAGTATTGATTGGTTGTTAAAACGATAAAAGGTTTACTGGGTGGAAAAGTTTCATTATTTTAATTTGGATAGAAAGTAGATCTTAATCGTAACTTTGAAGTAATAACAAGACACGTGGAAGCGTTTAGATATATGCTTAACAACGAATAAATTTTTGCATTTTCCTCTATCTTATGATTGTCAGAATTGTTGTCATCAAAGTATTATAATAATGAATAAATCGTTAAATCATAACCCCCTACTTCTTGTGGTGTAAAGGCATATGAAGGATACATTTTGGTGTGCGAGGGAATTGCATGACTTTATTCCCCCATATCCGTTCCATCATCGGACGACCGATAGACGCCGTCACTACGATCCAGACAAAGCGTTTCGCATCGTCTTTCATACCGCGTAAATCGATGAATTGGAACAATCATCTGACTATAATTTAAGTGTCTTCAGGCTAGAATGAATAGTCTCTTAATAAAATAGCGCGCTTTACCATCAACGATTACATTGTAGGTATGTTGGTGTGTAAGGTTTGAGTTATAAATAACGACACAGTAGATAGAATTTTGAGATGTTTATTACAGATCACAGAGGATAGATGTACAGTTCTAGTTGACAGAGATAGATAGAAAATAAGATGTAGAATTGAAATATAAACACAAGAAAGAAACCGAAATTAAGATTAACTGGGAAAATGAAGATTTGTGTAAGTATTAGCGATTTAGAACGGGAGAAATTGGAGCGTGCATTCGCCGTGGGGATAGGATTGGCACTGCCGCTGGCGACCGACGTAGTGTGACCAACCTTAAATTAGAGATCCTGCCCCACTCAGACAAGAAAACTGACAAATCCTGCCACAATCAAAAGCACAAAATGCCAAAATAATGCCAATATAATCTAAACGTATAAAATAAATAGACACATTATTTTTTAAAGTTTTATTTAAAACTAGCTGCGCCACACGGATTCACACGCGTTTTTTTTTTAAATGCCCCGCTTCTATTGGTTGCAACGTGATGCTATATGGCCAAAAGCCTTCCTCGATGAATGGGCTATCAAACGAAAAAATATTTTTTCAAATCGGACCAGTAGTTCCTGAGATTAGCACGTTCAAACAAACAAACAAACTCTTCAGCTTTATATGTATATTAGTAGGATGGATAATAGACCTTAAAGTCTAAAAGTGAACTGAATTAAATTCAACATTCCTATTAGTATCGTATTCTTCTGGACCACTTTCTTTATACATCGCTTTTGTCATTTCTTTAGTTGGCGGGAATGAAACGCAGTCACCATATTCACTAATGCCCTGTCTAACAACTAAAATAGAGGCGACATGTTTATTAATAAATCTGTTCCGCGTTTTTGTTTTATCAGATTGATTTTCGAGAATATCCTCCACAAGCAGCATTCGACTTGTTTTTGAACCATTACCTCTTAAGGTATTAATTTTTTAACCATAATTTAATTTTTTACATTTTGGCATTAGAATTTCCTTCTAAAAACATTCTAAATTATTTTTTATTTTATTTGAAATAAGAATTTTTTTCCAGATACATTCAACATTATTTTCTTTTGACATTTCTTTTTAGGATTTTTATTATTTTACTTATTTTGTATTGTTCCTAACAACAAATTACTCTGCTCTCTGGTTGTAACTCATGATTCGAAAGTGCTTGTATCTAAGCCTACTTGAATAAAGTATTATTTGAATTTGAATTGCATCCTACTATTTTGTGGGCTGTAGTGGC
Source organism: Sesamia nonagrioides (assembly GCA_017933935.1). NCBI lineage: Eukaryota > Metazoa > Arthropoda > Insecta > Lepidoptera > Noctuidae > Sesamia > Sesamia nonagrioides. The sequence goes on along the minus strand of JADWQK010001442.1, from coordinate 209,513 downwards.
TAGCGGATATACTATATTGTCAATACTGCCAAAAGTGCCAAATCCTGCCAGATTTCTAAAACGTCAAACAAAAGTGCCAGAGAATAAAATAAAGGGCTAATCCTGCCAAAAAGGCAGGATCCTGCCATATTTGGTCACACTGCCGACGGACCGAGCGATCGCGGGGCGATCGGCTACGGGCGCATGCGGCGGGCGCGCAGTGCGCCTGCACAGAAGTAGGTTGAGGCTCGTGGTGATACAGCCACACTACTCCTCCGCTGAGACCGCTACAGCGGGCGTAGAAGTCTGGAAACAGTATGCGTCTTCCATTTCGCGTCCTTTTCTCATCTGCGCCTTTTCATCTCTAGACTCGGCTTCTGGAGACAATTCAGTTGTACGTCAAGTTTGTAATACTTGGGATGACGTTCCAACACTCTGTATGGTTCAGCATATGGCGGCTCCAGTGGTCTTCGGACATGATCCTGCCACAGGAACACATGGGAAGAGCTGTCAAGTTCGCGAGGTATGAAGAAAGTACCTTTTCGATGCCATGACACGGATTTTGGAGTCATCATGCTCATGTGTCTTCGCAGTCGTGAAGCCAGATCCGTGACGTCGGCTGTATTGTGGTCATCAGTAGGCGCTATGAATTGACCCGGTAAACGTAGCGACTCACCGTAGACCAGCTCGGATGGCGACGTCTGGATGTCTGCCTTCCAAGCACTTCTGATTCCTAGAAGTCCCAATGGTAGTACCTCTGTCCAGTGTGTCGTCGAGTGGCACATGATGGCTCCCTTCCGTTGTATGTGAAGTCGCTCAACCCTACCGTTTGCAGCTGGATGGTAGGCGGTCGTGCGGAAGTGTTGTGCACCAACCATGGACGTGGTGGCTCGGAAGAGGTGAGATTCAAATTGTCGTCCACGGTCGGTTGTTATCTTCAATGGGCAGCCGAACCTGGCGATCCAGCCAGCCACCAGCGTAGCTGGATATGTATCTGCTGTTATATCTTTGATCGGGTACGCCTTAGGGCATCGTGTGAATCTGTCGATGACTGTGAGACAGTACCTGAAATCAGAACAAATTGGTAACGGACCTATGATATCCAGATGGATGTGGGTGAACCTGGATGAAGGAGTTGGAAGTGGGGAAATTGGGGAAGTGGTATGACGAGTTATCTTGCTGCCTTGGCATTTTAGGCTTTCACGAGACCACTCCCTACAGTTTTTTCGAATCCCTGGCCACACGTACCTCTGCGTGACCAGTCGCACTATAGTAGTTCTCCCTGGATGACTCAAGCTGTGAAGAGAGTTGAAAACTTGCCGTTGAAAACCTGGCGTGGCGTACGGATGAGGTAGCTGAGTTGCTACGTCACAATAAACTTCAACTGATGTTCATGGTATGTTCTCTTGAGATTGTGCCAGGCCCTGAAAATCTATGCCTTGAGTGACTTCCTCTATTCTTGATAAGGCATCTGCTACTACGTTTTGCTTCCCTGGAATGTATCTCAGTATATGTCAGTTGTGAATTTACCAACAAACTCCAAGTGCCTAAATTGCCTAGGCGAGTGTTTCTCACTGGCTGTTCTGAACGCGTGCGTGAGAGGCTTATGGTCGGTTATGACAGAGAAGTCACTTGCCTCGACCATATGGCGAAACTACTTGATTGCTTCGTACATAACTAGTAGTTCCTTATCAAAAGGGCTGTACTTTTTCTGTGGTGGTGATTGCTTCTTAGAGAAGAATGCTAAAGTTTCCCAATTGCTATTCTTCTTTTGTTGTAGAACTGCACCAATTGCCAGATCTGAAGCGTCCGTAGCAATACTTAATTCAGCATTTGGATTAGGATGAGCTAGTAACGTATAGTTCGACAAAGACTTTTTGCTTTCTTCAAACGCCTGTAGGAACTCTTGAGTCACCTGGATTGGATGTGAACCTTTGACATTTGGGCCTTCTAAAAGTGAATTCAGTGGTGCTTGACATTTTGATGCTTCTGGTATAAATCGGCGGTAGAAGTTCATCATTCCTAGAAACCTCCGCAACTCCTTAACTGTTTTTGGTATAGGGTAGTAAACTACCCTATACCAAAAACAGTTAAGGAACAGTTAAGATTGCTTGTACCTTGTGTTCCGAAGGTCGAGTACCAGCTGCGGAGATTTTGTAGCCGAGGAAGCTCAGCTTAGGCTTTCCCAGAACAAATTTGGACGTGTTTATGAGAACTCCATATTTTGCGAGATGTTCGAGAACTTTCCGAAGGTGGTTTTTATGCTCTTGTTCTGAAGAAGAGAAGTTTAAAATGTCGTCGCAGTATCCGTAAGTGAAGTTTTCTAGGCCTTGCAGTACTTCGTCTATAAAACGTTGGAAAGTTTGTGCAGCGTTCCGTAAACCTAACGTCATGAAGTCAAATTCAAATAGGCCGAAAGGGGTCGTTATGGCAGTCTTCTTGACATCTTCTGGATTGACTGGAATCTGGTTGTACGCTTTGACTAAATCGATCGAGGAGAAGATTGTGCAACCTGAAAGCTGGTGTGAAAAATCCTGAATGTGACGTACTGGATACCTGTCTGGAATGGTTCTTTTTTATATATTATAAACCAGTGCTTGACCGCAATCCCGCCTGATGGTAAGCAGTGATGCGATCGTTGATGGTAATGCGCGCTAGTATATTAAGAGCCTATTCACTCTAGCCTTGAAGACACTCTTGCCTTGAGTGCTCTGTAATCTCCACAAAGGCCTCCAGCCGTCATCCTTTTTCTTGATCATGTGAAAAGGTGAAAACTAAAGCTCTCAGAACGCTAAGCTGTTCCGTTTGCTAGCATTTCATCAAACTCCTTGTTGGCCGCTTTTAATCGAGCTGGGTCTAGTATATTGTGGTAGTCGGACTCACCCGTGACTGTCTTGATGGAAACGGATTTTCAGGGATGTTTTGCTTCGGTACAGGTACTGATAGTGACGTCTTGCCATCTATGAGACGCTGGTTTCTACAATCCACAAGAATATTGTAGTAGATAGGAAAGTCCACACCTATTATTGGCTTAGATACATCAGCTATGATGAATTGCCACGTAAAATCACGCCTCAGTCCCAGGTCTAAGTGCAGTAATATAGGGCCGTAAGTATGTATTGTTGTACCATTTGCTGCAGAGAGATCATATTTGCTTTTACAGTACGGTACTTTAGTTGCCGAACGTGGGTAGACGCAAAAATCCGAGCCGGTATCTATGAGGAATTGCATCTTGGTGGTCCGATCTGATACAAATAAACGGCCTGACTGGACTGGGCAGTCGTTGGCTGCTATTTCCAGCTGCCCGCATCGTTTCCTGCCTTAAACTTACATGGCTCGTTGCACTTCCTGGCTCTCGCTCCAAAATTGTAATGGTACCAACAGTGAGGGTGATCTGGTGGTGGTTGCCGTTGGCACGACTGGCCACAAGGGCCCCGTGATCTGGATCGGGAACGTGCGCGTGACTACCTGTGTACATAAGAGGTAAGTTTAGCTACTTGCTTTGTTAAAGCACAAATATCCTGACCCAGTTCATCAATGTGTGGGGATGAAGCTGGCTGTGCCTCAGCTGAGGTTGCGGCCACATGGTGGTGAGGTGTCGACGGTGCTATCTCGTGAACACGATCGGCCAACTCGGTGAGATCATCCAATGCCAGTTTGGGCTGCGATGCTATTACGGTTTGTAAGCTATGAGGTAAGCGACCAGTCCATAATGTAGATAACACGTCATCTGACACGGTTGGACCAGCCAGGTTCCTAAGGCATCTTAAAAATTGTGAGGGCTTACGGTCTCCCATGTCCTTGTGAAGGAACAGCTGCTTCAGTTTCTTCTCTTTTGATGCACTGAGACGTTTGTACAATTCGTTTTTTAGTATTTCGAACTTACCGGTCATTGACGGGTTGCATAAAATATCCTTAACTTGTGTTCGCTGAGTCCCGGCGTAATAAATTTTTTTTGATTCACTGGTGATGTTTGACAACGTAAATTGGGCTTCCAGCTGCGCAAACCAAAGTGCAGGATCATCAAGATAAAACGGCGGTACTCGCACACCAACACGCTAAACATCGCTGCTATTTCCATCAGCACTTTTTGTTCCTGCTGCTACGGTAGTCTCCATCTTATTATAGACTCGAATGTTCTTTGTCGGGGTCAACATTTGTGATTTATAACTCAAGCCTTACACACCAACATTGGTGTGTAAGGCTTGAGTTATAAATCACGACACAGTAGATAGAATTTTGAGATGTTTGATGAAACCGAAATTAAGATTAACTGGGAAAATGAAGATTTGCGTAAGTATTAGCGATTTAGAACGGGAGAAATCGGAGCGTACATTCGCCTTGGAGATAGGATTGGCACTGCCGCTGGCGACCGAGCGATCGCGGGGTGATCGGATACGGGCCCGCAGTGTGCCTGCGCAAAAGTAGGTTGAGGCTCGTAGTGATACAGCCACAACATCACTGCTTACCATCGGGCAGGATTGCGGTCAAGCACTAGTTTACAGTTATAAAAAAGGCTGGGTCAAAAAATAGGCCAGCCCTCTGAACACATGAAGACTCTACCAACCCCTTGGCAATGCCTCGACTAACCTAAGCTGTCGAATGTTGCAAAAAGTTGGAATCTTTGAGCCGTTTTCTGGACCTTTCTTTTTACTCAGGGTTGAAAATCGTCATGGACGTCCGCTACCTTGGGATGCGCGACGGGGTCTGCCAGACTGTTACTGACTGAAAACCACCCTGGTGTTCCATCCCATACCTTAGCCGGGGGTTGCGAGACCGAACAATGCTTTTTTTTTTGGGTGCAAAGCCCGCCACACTGTTCCCAACCCACTGCAACTCCTGAAAGCCAGAATAAACAGTGGAGACCGCCAGAAAAACGCCGAGCAATGAAGCTCGACGAGTCCTGGAGAAACGATTCAACTGTCTTGGGTCCCGCAACGAAATTAATCAGAAAAGAATAGCGGAGGAGTAAGAAAAAAGATAATTTTTTCACTTCCCTTCATAATAAGCAGAGACAGAACAGAACTAGGCCAATCGGCACGAAGGGACATTATTGCAATTGGGAGAAGCCCAGATTGCCAAGCACCACGGAATAACATTTGACTAAGTTAATGGGTCCTAAGTAGGCATTTGCTGTTACAATTGATTCCAATAATAGGTATGGCAAAAGCGCCTGAACGCACGGAAATTAGTTCTAGTTTCTATAAGGTCCGTATAATAAACAACTCCGGATGTAACTTGTACACTATCCAACATAATATTGCGTTCATTCTGCCAAAGAATACACTCCCACAAGATGTGATGTGCGGACTGTTCAAATTCACAGTTCGATGTAGAACACTGACACAAAGGCGAAGGAACAAGTTTAAAAGAATACAGTTTACTTTTAAAGTTGCCATGACCTGTGAGAAATTGGGCAACGCAGTGGTCAACCTCCAGCCATGTCTTAGCCAGCCGATCGCCAACGGATGGAAAGAACAGATGGAGGTGCTTCTGAAACCCGCTATTGTTGCCGGCCCGAAACTGTGGGCCTCCTCGATCGGGTCAGGGGGAAAGTGAGTTTTTTTGCCTTTTGCCTCCCCTTGTTACTAATTTATGTGGGAACTAAAAGAAGGAGAGATACGTACAAAAATATTGCAAAACCAAAAAACACAATCTTTTACGAAACTAGTGACGATGGATACAGCCATGGAAATAGGGAAGTCTGACAATTTGAAGATCACAAGTTATATACAACATATTCATCATTCAAAAAAGAATAGAGTGTCTACACCATCCAATAGCAATAGCTCTCGCGCGACAAACTCACAACCACTAAAGAGGTAAATGCTTCCGATGTAGTAAACCCTACCACCGAGCCAATGACTGTGGAGCAATAAAAACGAAGTTCAGAAAATGTCAAAAACAGGATCATTTGGCTAGAGTTTGCCTTCGTAGAACAAATGCAAGTAATGTTTTGAACAATTATACAAGCACAATTATTAATGAAAGCACCGGACCAATTAATTTGATCAAAAGTGAAATAACAGAAAAATATATGATGACAGTAAAAAAATAACATGATCATGTTAATGACCATAAAATGGAATTTGATACAGGAGCTACACTCATTACAGTGTCCTAGAAACATTTCAAAAGCATGAATATCAATAAGAATATTTACAAAACAGATATGAAATTAAGAACATAAACAGGCGAAATAATTAAACCTCATGGAGTTACATATGTTAAATGCCAGAACAGAGGCCTAAGATTTTAGGATAAACTTTACATTATAAGCAGTGATGTTAATGCTATATTCGGCCGTGGGAGGATGAAAGAAATAAATATAGAATTTGCAGAAATACGTATGATAGAACCGGACAAATAATATCCAGTCAAATTAAATCAGTCGTTTTAAGAATATTCAATATCAATTTTTAAATCCTATTTAGGTAAGATTTCTAATTACAAAGCTCGCTTACACCCAAAGGACAAATATTATTCTTTTAAATCAAGAGTCGCCAACGTTCCACGCACTTGACGCATCGCTGTATTCCCATGGCATCTTTCACTATGTTTCGTTTAATTCGTTAAAATATAATTATAAGTGTTAGTTACCTTAAAGTGTAGTTAAATATCACTTTGTTCATTTGGGAACCAAGAAATAAAACATTTCGCTGGTTTGCGAGAATAGCGACGGAACTTAAAATGATTGATTTTAGAGAATGGTATTTTTTAATTTCTTTGTAAATATTTTAGTGCATACCGCAAAATGTAAATGATTTATTAAAGGATTGACTTGACTGATTAATTGAAAATTTATCGTAGTATCAAAAATCATAAAAACATTTTAGAACTTTAATTAATATTATTTAAAAAATCGTCATACAAAGGGGGGTTTCAGACATCAGTCTTTATTCATGAGACTTCTAATTATAGAAATTCATTATGTCATTTATTTAACTTTAAAAAATTATTTTATTTTATTATTTCAACGTGTTCCTTTTTATAATAATACATCGGGACAATAGAGTCCTCTATCTCTATATTGAATGCTACAATAGTTATTTTACTTTTATCAGAAACAACGACGCAGTCACAAATATGCCACTATTCTTGAAAAAAAAAAACAACAATTGTTGCAACCAAACTATAAATACGTCGGTATTTTCGAGAATCGACCGTGCGTTCACTCTGTTGTCATTGGCTCATCTGAGATGAGCCTTTATTTGTGATTACGCTTAGAGTCTTTTGTCTCAAATGAATAATGACACTGTCTCTTTCTAACGAAAGCTGGCGCGAAATTGGCGCTACGGCTCTGTTCAAAATATCAAATATTTGTGATTGTTTGGCATACAGAACTCAATTTGACAGAATTTTGAATTACGTCGATATTATCGCAAACCAGCGATTTGAAGATTATTTTGAGACTGCTCGAGTCACTGACCGTTGTTAAATATGGAAAATACGGATATCGGCTATCCTGAGTCTGACATATGACATGAAGTGAATAGTGTAAAAGAATATTTGAAAACTAATAAAAAACAAAATTCTTTGTCTTCTTCGGGGTTCACTCTTTCCTTTGTATTCCCATTGGAGATTGTGCGCGGGAATTATATAGCTTAATTCCGCCATCTCCGTTCCATCATCGGACGACCCGTCGTACGATGAGTATCCACGAAGCGTTTCGCTTCGTCTTTTATATCGCGTACATCGAAGGACTGGAACAATTTTTCATCTTTCCGTCTGACTACAGTTTAAGTGTCTTCGAGGCCAGAGGGAATAGGCTCTTAATAAACTAGAGCGCTTAATCATTAACGATTGCATCACTGCTTACCATCATATAACGTTAAAAAAATATGGTAAGACGCAAAACATTCGTTTATTTAAAGTAGCTACTTATGTAATTATCCGTAATAAATTTATTTAAAGGGCACTATGTCAGTATATGTACATATATGAATAATTAATTAACAAAATAAAACGTCACTTAAATGGTTTGTAAAAACCAATCATACGTAAATGTAATTTAATTGCAAGCAAACACATTTATCAATTATGACAATGATTTCGATATTGTCTAGAAGAAAGCAAAACATTCTTAAACGTTACTGAAAGTTCAGAGAAGTGTAATATATTAAACTACGTGGTTACAAGCCGAAATGAGGATATGATATACAATTATTATTATTGTGTATCCTATATGACTGACTATAATTATAAAGTTATGTGCGGTGAACAGTAGGCAGCTTGCCGCCCGGTAAGGAAAGGCCCGCGTCGACTGCGCGTTGTGTTTCACGCGGGCCTTAATGAGATGTCAACACAGCGTGACGGGATCCACGAACACCGATGCCTCCTGGGTTCAGGCCAGGGTTGATTAAAAAAGAAATCGTAGTCCTGGCCTACAGGCAAGTGAAGGAACACAGGTGGGTATTCGTCAGTTTAGTCTGACACGCCCTTCCGTTCCGCCCAGAGCAGGAGAGGCCATTTGATGATTTCCCATCCCAAACAAAAAAAAACTTTCTTAAACATCAGCAAAAAATATGGTTACGCGGAAATTATTCGTATCTCAATAGTAAGTAACATTTCTAGGTATAAAAAATAACGTTGTACAAACAATAGATTTAATGTGATAATAAATATTTGTTTCTAGGCTATTCTCTTGAGCATATTTATATTCCCATTCTAAAATGTATATATTACATACAAGAATTTTAGATTATAAAACGGATAAATATTAAAAGGGATTATATTAGTTTGAAATATCAAAACTTACTTCCAATGCAATCTGTTAACATATTCCATATGAGATCAAAATAACCTGAGATATTGAGATTGAAAGCATAAAGAAAACCTGTAATAAATTAATGTTTGAAAACAAATAGAAGTTAAATGACTAAGAAGATGATCCCAGAAATTTACAGAATCAAATACCTGGCATCCAAAACAAAGTGTCACTTTTTCACAACAGTTTGCTATATCTCGATACAGTTTAACCCATCCTTGAATCTGATCTTTTGTGAGGTCACATTAGTTAAACCAATATTAAATTTCCTATCTGTTTTTTGCACGACTGATATCAATAAAGTCATAAACTTAAACCAAACCGATCTTTGTTAACTTGAATATAAATAGTTACTATTAATATAAAGTGAATTGGTGCACCTAAACTATTAATTTCTCTAAATAGAAAAAAATTAAACCTAACATCTAAAACACAAATTTCACAAAACAATAATAAAAAATTAAATTAAAGAATATTGTTAAACTGTAACATAACAATGATATAGTTGACAGTCGACATAAGTACAACTGGTAAGAAGTAAGTTCCAGCAGGAATATTGGACAATAATTCTATTTTCAGTGGATCTTTCTTAATCAGACGTATGAAGTCCTTTACCAATTTCGCTTCTGCTTCCTTTGAATCTGAAAATAATTTTACTTATGTAGTAAGCATCATCATCACAGGCTTCCTCTCATACAGAAAGGGATTAAGCGTAATCAACACGCTTGCTCAATGCGGGTTGGCGATTTCAGACTCCAAGTCCAGGTTTCTTCAAGATGTTTTCCTCCACCGTGTAATCAGTCATTGGTGTCCAAGATATACTTAGAAAGTACATATAACTTAGAAAAGCTACATTGGTACTTGCCTGATCTGGAATCGAACCCTAAGCATGAGTGTAGTAAGCATACATGATTAAATTCTGACAATGGCTCACTGCTAGCACTGTCACACTTACATTCAGAATCACAATTTCATGAAGGATATTTTGAAGATGATAGTAATTTGAATGAAGTCCTGGTGGCCAAGTGATTAAAATACAAGCCTCTCAAGTATGAGTGTAAGGATTCGATATAGAGCAAGCAAGGTAATTACGCCCAATCCTTCTCTGTATGAGAGGAGACCTATTCCCAGAAGTGGGAGGATTAAAAGGTTGATGATGATGATGATGAGCAATTTGAAGGATATGGTCCAATACGGATCCTCAGATGATCTGACCAAGATTGTGTCAGGACTTTTAAAAGACTCTAAGCTCTGAGCTCGACCTTTTTTTTCACAGGAGTCAGAGATGAAAGGACTTCATGTAGTCTATAGAACACTAGCGACCCGCCCCGGCTTCGCACGGGTGCAATAATGATACTCAATACACTAGAGAAAAACTGTGAAATTTGTATAAGAAACATAGCGGCCCGCCGCTGCCGCCGCCCCGGCCGGTCGGTACCGCCGCAAACGCGACGCCCGCAATTTTTAAATCTGTAATATCTTCGAAAATATTCATTTAAATCATATGCTGTAAAGGGCGATATAGACCTTATTAAAATAACTAATCCTTGCAAGATTTTCTATAAAAGATTGTTCACGCCTCGGTCGGAGACCCTTTGTAAAATCTAAATATTTATGTTCTGTAATTCATATGGTGTTAGAATAAAGAGTATTCTACATTTTTTCATATTATGTTAAATAGTCGATTCTCACGTGACTCAGATACATAATATCATTATAACAATAGGTTAGCTTACCAATAATAATAATTTTATTATAGAGTCGGGCCAAACTCTGGTGATATTTCACCCCTTGGTTAAGAATCAACTGTCCAGCAACGATTGGAAATGTCATCAATAATATATAACTTACAATAACGATTGCTATTTTTTCATCTTGTATCTGTAATTTATTAAAAATAATGTTAGAAACAATAATAATAGTAAGTAAAAAATACACAATCTACAAAATACAGTACTCTGTATTAGTCTTAGCATTAGTCTAAAAAACCATTGGTGCCATTCCCAAACAACTACACAAATATTTAAAAATGATATTTTTACATTGATTTCTGTAACTGAAGGAGCACACATAAAAGAGCCTTCCGGTTATTATTAACACTTATAGGATTATCCGAAAATTTCTTCAGAACGAAAATGATGCCCTAACATAAAAGAGCCTTCCGCTTATTATTAACACTTAAAGGATTGTCCGAAAATTTCTTCAGAACGAAAATGATGCCCTAATAGAGATATTAGGGCATCATTTTCGTTCTGAAGTGTAGTGTTTCGTGTATTTGGGTTCTCACCCAAACAACACCAAGAGTCCAAGTCATCACACCATAATATTATTAATATTATGTTATCATCTGTCACGTAGGTAATAATGACATAAATCCCAAAAAGAAACTAACAATTAGCAACCAACGTTATCATTATCAGAAATAAATCTAACATTAAAATTTTGCAGAATATTAAAACAAGCTACTTACATTTAAAACACTCAAATAACACATTTGGTAAGTCAGTAAAATGTAATAAAATACTGAAGCAATTAAGGAACAAGTAAACTGAAACAACAGACAATTACGAATTAATGTATGACATAAGCATTGTTACATCAACACGACAAATTAAAAAATAAAAAAAATAAATGTTTGAGACACTGAAGTAATCAATTTCAATAAATTCGCAACTATAATACCTGACGTCCAAAACAAAGTGTTATTTTTTTACAGCAATTTGTTAAATCCCGATACAGTTCAACCCATTCTTGAATTTGCTCCCTTGTGATAAAAAATTGCTCATCCGAATCAATATCAAAACCGCCTACTTTATCCTGAACGGTTGGTATCAACGAAGTCAAGCATTTGCACAAAATTACAACTATCATAATAACAACAAAAAATATAAATTTCTCTAATAATAAAGTTATTCTCATTAGAGCTTGTGATAGAAAAATGGGAACACGAACTAACACATATGTATCATAGTCTATTTTCTCATAACTGAACACAAGGTCGACAGATCTGTGAACAGCAAATGCAATACAAAACAAAATGAAAGTCATACTAAACCAGTGCAATTTCTTTAAAGAATTAATACATTTTTTGTCGTCTTCAAATCGTTCTGAATTACGACTGACGCTGTCAAAAAATGACATAAATGTGCGACTATAACAGATCCCGGTCATAACTGATGTTATACAAGAGATATAGCATGAAACAATGAGGGCGCAATATATATGGTCTATCTGATTAGATTGGTGTCTAGTTAACAATAAATATACTTCATAGATATTAATTAGCGTGCTAAGTATAGAATAAATGAATATATAGAAAGCAAAAAAGCATTTCTTTAGCTTAGTTTGGGTAAAATAATTCCTGTATATGCCGATGATATTCTCCAGAAATAGTAAAGTATTCAACCACTTTATTGGAGACATGTTTGATGTTTTATACTGTGTGCTTGGGCAACAATGAATAATGTGGATACATTCTAAATATTTTCGTCAATTCAATTAAAGGTCGTTTCTTTAAGTGTCTACTTAAAGAAAGTTGCTAGGTGATATATTGACAACAATTTTTATGACCGCCAAGTCAACATTACTTCACCTGTATCATATACACACATGTATCATGGTATAATGAGTAATGACTTTTTAATATTATTACTGTATACATACGAAGTCGTGGTGGCCTAGTGGTTAAAACACCAGCCTCTCAAGTATGAGTGTGCGGGTTCGATTTCCAGGTCAGACAAGTACCAATGTAACTTTTCTATGTTATATGTACTTTCTAAGTGTATCTTGTACACCAATGACTAATTACAAGGTAAAGGAAAACATATTGAGGAAATCTGGACTTTAAGCTTGAAATCGCCAACCTGCATTGAACAAGCGTGGTGATTACGCTCAATCCTTCTCTGTATAAGAAGAGACCTGTGCCCAGCAGGGGGACGATAAAACGGTTGATGATGATGATGGTGCTACATACGATCTTGTACGTCTGTCTGTTTTGAATGTCTTTTTCCATTGTTCTGTTAGTATCTAGTTAACTCCTCTCAATAAATGCAAAGTTAACATTTAAGCAGGAGTTAGTTGATTACACCAATAAGTGATATCGGCCAAGACATAGAAATTGTAGGTCGTAGGTTTGCCACTGCTCTCAAAACGTGAAGGAAAACATCGTGAAGGAACCAATCGTGTCGGTTGGATTGCCTTTTAATTTTATCATTATATATTACGGCATCGCTATTTAATTCCCTTATTTTGATTGGAATACTTCAGCTCCTGTATCAATTGAAAACTTGCTTTTATTCTTCAAATCTACCGATTCTAAACTAACATATTATGAGGTATTTGTATCGATATATCTAACTCGGCTTGTATCAGTTCAATGTTATTATTTTGGTTCTGTTGATTATGCCAACAATCTTTAGCAATGTGTCCTCTCTTTTTGCATACAAAGTTAGTTGGTATATTTTTATTTACTTGCATGTGCCTATTATAAACTCCTTAGTTATTTTTATTATGTGAGAGTTTATTTTCATCATCATCATCATCATCATCATCTCAGCGTTTAACCCGGTTGCATCCGCGGCTTTCGCGTTGGAGCCCGGAGTCCGCTTTCTTGCACATTCTCCTCCATTTCGCACAATCTTTAGCATCCTGTGGTAAGAGCTTGTTGGCACGCATGTCATCTCTTACAACGTCAAGCCAGCACTTCTTTCGTCTACCCCGCTTGTTCTGGCCGGGCGGAGGCGCCATGGCAAGACATTTGTTACCCACGTAACGTTTGCGTAAGACGTGGCCGTACCAGCGTAGTTTATTTTGTCGCGAATCTTGCCTATAATTCATTTCATATCTGGATTTATTTTCTTTTATTTCGGAGATAGCTATGGATACAGCTTCTTCGAAGTTAGTAGGTTTCTGTGATTTTAGTAAAATGTATAATTGGGGTGGAAGACCGCTAATGACAATATTTAAAGCTTGATTTTTTAATAACTCTAAGCACCCCGTAGTTATCGCTTTGAACACGATGCTGCAGACGAACTGGAGTCGGAAACCGGAGATAGTTATACACAACGGATTTCACACATGCACTTTTACCCGTCGTCAGGATACGATTTTCTTGTAGGAAAATATCCCACACTTCTGACACCAAAATGTAATGTTCGGATGGCAGAAGGGGTGTTTACGAAGAATACAACTTAGCAATTAAGTATCACTAAGATTACTTTAATGGTCGCACGTAACAGAGATGATGCTTGCTCAACTGATCGGACAGAACTCTTATTATCGACTGCTCTAGTTTCCTACATATTTATAACTGATCTTACAAGGGGAACTGTTATCGCTTACTCTTCAAACAGACATCTAAAGTGGTGTGTACAAGTGTTTACTAAACAATATTTATAACTTTATAAGTTATGGTCGTGTCAAGTCAAGAGGTGTGCGAACGTTAGCGATAACAAATTCTGATCAGAAGGGCAACATTAACAAGTACTTAAGTGTAGCCCTAAATTATTATGAATGGTTTAGTGTTGTAAGATTAATGTTGCGCCCGCTTATCGCATTGTAAATGTGACCATATTACACAAGCACAAACACAAGGTAGCTGCTGAGAATGGTTGAAAAGTTCCCTCGACTGTCTTGAAAATCCATCATCAAATCTACTGCAGACCTTCTCCTCCTCTATATGAGGGGAGACCTGTGCCCAGCAGTGGGACCATAAAAAGGTTGATAATGGTGATGATGATAAGGTAATTACTGTAAACCGTTGAGAAGTTCCCTGGACTGACCTTTGTCTTAATCATCAGCTCCCTAAAGATAGTCACAACTTATCCAGGTGTAAGGTTCTTGTCAATACTAATTAATCAAGCAAATAAACCGGGATGCTGCTACGAATCGTTAAGGAGTTCCCTCGCCTGTCTCTCGGCTCCATCATCAGATATACTCCAGACCTTTATCAAATTGTAGTGCTTTAAAATACCTAATGAAAAACTTACAAATGCACTACTTCATACCGGGTTGTGATATAGAGACTCTCATAAAGGACTTGAATCTTAAGTTGAAAAACTACACTACGGATGATCGCTGCCTGATCTTCATCGGCGAAGAAGACTTTCGCCGAACGAACAACTATGTTGATCTCGTAATTACCTTACGTGAAGCACTTTTAAAAATAAATCATACTAATTTTACAATATGTGCACCTACATTTAAATTGAACGACTATTCTATGATGTATAACGGCAGAATAGAAACATTTAACAGTCTTTTATACTTAGATGCTTGTACTTATCACTACGCGTATTTGTTTGATAGTAATTTTTATTTGTCATATGATTATAAAATGTTTTGGCGAAGAAGTGGGATTGTCAATAATAATGGTTTGAGGAACATATTTAAAAATATAAATTTAATGCTTAATGAGATCAATGGTTATGACGGTTTTCATATAATTGATGGTGGGTCACTGTTAGTGTGAGTGGGAACGCAACCAAATTAGTTTTGTTTTAGGGCGCGTGTGGCGCCTCTGTAGCTTACTTAGCTGTCGTCTCTTCCTGTTCCTTTTTGTCCACGTTGAATATAGTTATTAAAACTCTGATTAAAATTATAATACAGTTTAATTATTTACCACAACCACGCATTATATTCCTTTATGGTAGCAGAGCGTGGTTCAGGTGTGGTACAGTGGAAATATCAGAGAAGAACTTCAATCAGTAAAAATTGTCGGTGCAATTTGAATTTGAGGTTAAGAAAATTACGATCACGGTGAAAATTTCTTATTTTGTTAAAGAAATCCGGCAAGATGGGTTCCAATATGTTTAATTTAGAGAAACTGGTCGGAAGAGAAAACTTTGCAACGTGGAAGTTCAGTATGAAAACATATTTGGAACACGAGGATTTGTGGTGTTGTGTCGAACGCCCCGATGACAAACCCGTGGATTCTGCTAAAGACATCAAGGCAAAGTCGAAGCTTATATTGTTGTTGGACCCACAGAATTACGTACATGTTCAGGAATGCAAAACTGCAAAACAAATATGGGAGAATTTACAAAAGGCTTTTGATGACAATGGCTTAACTAGAAGAGTGGGTCTACTCAAAGATCTTATAAACACTACACTGGAGTCGAGCAATAGTGTTGAAGACTACGTGAGTAAAATCATGAACACTGCACACAAACTGCGCAATATTGGTTTTGATGTCAATGATGAGTGGCTTGGTACTTTGATGTTGGCAGGCTTACCAGACGAATACAAGCCAATGATAATGGGATTAGAGAGTTCTGGTATTCAAATAAGTGCTGACGCAGTGAAATCTAAACTCATACAAGAGATTAACACATCAAAGTCAACAGCTTTCTAAAACACACACTACACAAACACTAAGAAGACTAATAATGATGCGCAGTCGGTGAAATCAAAGGGACCAAGGTGTTACAACTGTAACAAGATTGGCCATTTTGCCAAAAATTGCAGACGGCCCAAGAAACAATCTGCAAACAAAGGAGAGAGCTCCAATTTTGTAGCAGCCTTTTCAGTGACCATCAAAGAGAACACCTGTGATAATAAGTGGTTTCTTGACTCAGGCGCATCCACTCATATGACATGCAGAGAGGATTGGATTTACAATGTCACCGAGCCATCTATAAAGAGTGTTACTGTAGCTAACAGAGAGCCATTAGCTGTGAAGGGAGTTGGTTGTGTTGATATACACACAGGTCAAGATAAAGTGATACAAGTTAACAATGTTTTGTATGTTCCAGGACTAGCTGCCAATCTACTTTCAGTTAGCACCATTGTGAGCAAGGGACACAAGGTTACTTTCAATGACAAGGGTTGTGAAGTTCGAAATGGAAAGGACGAGGTTGTAACCACTGCAACATTGACCAACAAGTTATATGTCATAGATACCAGTAAAGAAGTTGTACATTTAGCCTCCAGTTCACAGAATGGTAACGACACGTACCTGTGGCACCTGCGAATGGGCCATTTGAACATACCAGATGTGAAGAAGCTACCCAGTTGTACTGATGGTGTGACTCTGACTCAGGAACAAAGTAATGTCACATGCATTCACTGTATGGAAGGTAGGCAAGCAAGGACGCCATTCAAAAATGTTAGTTCTAGAGCTACAAGACCACTGGAACTAATACATTCTGACTTGTGTGGCCCCATGGAGAATTCTTCATTCGGAGGTATGAAATACTTTATCACTTATATTGATGACTACACACGAATGGTCTTTGTGTATTTTCTGAAAGATAAGTTAAATATTTTAGATACATTTAAAGATTTCAAATTGAAAGTGGAGAATGAATTAAATCATAAGATAACAACACTTCGTACTGATAATGGCACCGAATATTGCAATGTAAACTTTGAAAAGTACTTATCTAATCATGGTATAATCCATCAGACCTCTACTCCATATACTCCACAGCAGAATGGCATAGCGGAAAGAATGAACAGGACTTTAGTCGAACGAGCACGGTGTATGCTGTTCTATGCTAACCTAGAGAAGAAATACTGGGCCGAAGCTCTGGCAACAGCTGCATATATTGTAAATCGTTCCCCGACAAAGTCACTACAAGGTAAAACCCCATATGAAATGTGGAAAGGTAAGAAACCTGATTTATCTCATGTGAAAATATTTGGCTCTGAAGCTATGGTTCTTACACCAAAAGAAAAACGTAAAAAATGGGATAAGAAGTCAGTAAAAATGATATTTGTGGGCTATTGTGATAATACAAAAGGATATCGTTTTATGGACCCTAAATCACACAAAGTTGTCAGGAGTAGAGATGTTGCCTTCATTGAAAACTGTGATAAGATTGGCAGTGTACCAATTAATTGTAAAACTTATGTTCCAGTAAAAGACAGTCAAGCAGCCACTACCAGCTCCGGTTCACAAGAGAGTATAAGCTTGGGCAGTCAGAAAGACAAAAAGAACGGGAAGTTACCCACTTTTGCACCTGTGATGTCCGGTGAAGACTTACATACACAAGGTGAAAATGAGGACTCAAGTGAGTATGAAACTGATGACCCTGATGAAACTTACCATCCTCCATATCCTATTAAACAAGATTATCACAGTAATATAACATTGAGGCCAAGAAAATCACAAAATAAGCGAAAAGAGGACAAAATGGGCTTATTGTGTTTATATACTAATATAACTGACCCTCAGACTGTCAAAGAAGCACTCACTTCTCCACAAGCTACAGATTGGAAGAAGGCTATGGACGAGGAATACTCTTCCTTGATGAGAAATAAAACATGGACGTTGACTGACTTGCCCCCAGGTAAAAAGGCTCTTCCATATAAATGGGTTTTTAAAGTAAAAACAGATCAGATAGGAAATGTTATGAGATATAAGGCCAGGCTTGTCATAAAGGGGTATGCACAAAGATGGGGCACAGATTATGAAGAGACATACTCACCAGTGGTCCGGTATACAACTATACGCTATTTATTTGCCTTAGCAGCTAGATATGGGCTGGCAATAGATCAGATGGATGCTGTATCTGCCTTTTTGCAAGGGGAGATTGATAGAGATATTTATATGCAACAGCCTGAAGAGTATAAGCAAGGATCACAGGTATGCATGCTACAAAAGTCTATCTATGGACTCAAGCAAGCCAGCAGACTCTGGAACCTGAAATTAAGTTCAGTGCTGCATGAACTAGGCATGATTCAATCTAAAACAGATACTTGTGTCTATTATAATGTTAAAAAAAATACTTTTATAGCCATCTGGGTGGATGATTTAATTCTGTTCACTTCTGATGAAAGCACCAAAAATGTTTTCAAGGAGGCATTGAAACAACATTTTGATATGAAAGATATTGGTCCAGCAAGTCAATGTGTTGGTCTACATATTACTAGAGATGGGGATAACGTGTTACTGGATCAAGAGAAATACATAAATGAAATATTAACAAGATTCAGAATGTCAGACTGTAAACCCGTGAAAACACCTTGTGAAGCTGGTATGAAATTTGGTGATAAAAACCAGGAAGAAACAATCCTGTCTGACTGTCCATACCAAGAGGCTATTGGCTCCTTGCTATATGTAGCTCAAGGTACACGACCTGATATAGCATTTGCAGTTAACACTCTTAGCAGATTTAATAGAAATCCTACAGCGGCACACTGGAATGCAGTGAAACGAATTTTCAGATACCTGCAAGGTACCAAAGGCCTGAAGCTGATATACACCAAAGATGGTAATGAGGAAATCACAGGTTATTGTGATGCTGACTGGGCGAGCGATACGCGCTACAGAAAGTCATGCACGGGTTACATATTTTTGTTACAGGGTGGTGCTATATCTTGGCGATCCCAAAAGCAGCAGACTGTGGCACTATCCACGGCTGAGGCGGAGTACATGTCGATGTCGTCGGCGGCGCAGGAGGCGCTGTGGCTCCAACAACTACATGCTGAACTCGGGCAAGAAGAGAACAAACCACTCGTAATTTTTAGTGATAACCAAAGTGCTATTAAATTGTCTAATAATGATTGTTATTTGCCTAGGTCACGCCATATTGACATTCGTTATCATTTTCTCAAAGACCATGTTAACAATTTAAGTATAAAATTTTCTTATGTTAAGGGTGAGAAAATGATTGCTGACAATTTAACTAAAGGCACTACTGTTGAAAAACATTTATATTGTATAACAAAGATGGGGTTGCGTCCCAAGGGAGGGTGTTAGTGTGAGTGGGAACGCAACCAAATTAGTTTTGTTTTAGGGCGCGTGTGGCGCCTCTGTAGCTTACTTAGCTGTCGTCTCTTCCTGTTCCTTTTTGTCCACGTTGAATATAGTTATTAAAACTCTGATTAAAATTATAATACAGTTTAATTATTTACCACAACCACGCATTATATTCCTTTAGTCACCCCCGATGTATACACAAAAGACACAAAAGACAACACGAATAACCACATTTTTCGTTAAGAAATACATTAAAATATTACACCAAAATATTGTCGGTTTAATTAATAAAGCAAATGTTATGCCTAGATGAACTGCCCTAAAAAGAGACAACAGTGGATGTTCTATGTATAACGGAACACTTCATTATAGAAGGGTTCCAACCTCAAGTGTTTGTACCAAATTACAACCTAGCTGCCTGTTTCTGTAGAGAAGACAGAAAAAGAGGAGGGTCTTGTATTCTTGTGAAAAATGGTATTCAATATAAGGATATACCTACCTAAAATTTCTAAATTGTCGGCATCAGGCATATTTGAATGTTGTGCTATTGAGCTCACCAATTTTAAGATCATTATTGTTTGTATCTACAGAACACCAAATATAAATAATCTCAATTACTGCTTTGAGAAAATAGAAGCACTTTTGCAAGAAGTTTCATGCACACTATATAACAACATTGTATTAGCAGGCGATTTCAATATGGACGTGCTTAAACCTACTAGCTACTCAAATGATTTCGAATGTCTTCCAATGAGCTATAACTTAAATCTAGCATTAAAGCAGCTGACTCGTTTAGCCAGTATGACATGTATAGACAACTTTGCTCATAATTTTAGTTCAGAATGTAAAACTGAAGTAATAGAATTTGCGTTGTTCGATCATACAGCACAGCTGCTTCACTGTCCAGTTCAAACAAAGTGCCTCATAAAGTATTGGTTCAGCGTCAAAAGAGATTACAGTGTAGACAATATTTCGAAGATTAAAAACCACATTAAAAATCTCTCTTTTGCTGAGATTTATGCCACAATCGATCCGAATGAAGCTTATAATGAATTTCCGATCTATTTAAATTAATATACGACCTGTGTTTTCCAACTAGATTCATCAAAGTAGATGTCACAAAAAGACCTAAATGGTTGTCAAAAGGTATTAAGTAGGTATTAAGTACGTAGGACTACTAGGTAGTCAGAAAAAAAGAAAACTTTTGTGGCAATTTAGATTAAACCCAAATCAATATAATAAATACGCTTTCATTAATTACTCAAGTTTACACAAAAAATAAATATACACCTAACACAAAAGGCCCGAAAACAATCACATTATAAAAACATCTAAAAATAAATCTAAAACCACGTGGCAAATAATCAATCGGATAAAATTTAATCTACCTAAATCTAATATTACTAAAATTATAAATAACTAGCTTTCCGCCCGCGGCTTCGCCCGCGTGGAGTTCGGTTATATCGCGCTTTTTAGATTTCTCTCGGGATCATCAAATTTTTCCGGGATAAAAGGTAGCCTATGTTCTTTCTCAGGGTCTAAAGATTGTCTGTGCCAAATTTCATCAAAATCGGTTGAGAGGTTTAAGCGGGAAAGCGTAACAGACAGACAGACAGAGTTACTTTCGCATTTATAATATTAGTATGGATAACAGCATTCTATCTAATGCCAATGATATTGCCGAAGCATTTAACAATTATATATTATTTTAACATTTAACAATTGTAATGTGACGGTGTTTCCGTCACATTACAATTTGAGTGTCTTCAAGGCTAGGTGAATAGGTTCTTAATAAACTAGCGCGCTTTACCATCAATGATCGCATCACTGCTTACCATCAGGCGGGATTGCGGTCAAGCGCTTGTTATAACCTTAAAAAAAATTATCGACAAAGTACAAAGGGAAACTTGATGTGACGCTAGTCACATCAAGTTTCCTTTATACTAACTTCTACTTTGTAAGATCTAAACGTAGCAGAATTGACACACTAATAATAAAACAATGTTTATGGCCCTAGTATACCACAATATATAGAGAATATATAATCAATTCATTAAATAAAACGAATAGTGTAGGATATGACGATATTGCTATAAAAGTACTGAAATATGTGTCTATGGAAATAAGTAGCCATTTAAATCATATTATTAACTTAAGTATTAGCGCAGGTATTTTCACTGACGCATTGAAAATTTCTATTATTAAGCCACTTTTCAAAAAGGAAAATAGAGAACGGATGGAATACTACCGACTAATATCATTAATACCAGTTACATCAAAAATTTTTGAAAAATATATTTATAGGGAACTTTATAAATTCGTAGAACAAAATAACATTTTGTGTGAGGAACAGAAAGGATTTCGTGTACATAGGACTATAAATATGGCTATATACGATTTCTTATTCAATTAAAAAACGTTGATCACCGAAATCCTGTTTGTAGTGTATTCTGTGACATGACCCAGGCATTCGACTATGTTCACTATACTACTCTTTTAAAGAAACTCGAAGCCTACGGGATACGAGGCAATGTCTTAAATTTGCTTAATTCTTACCTACAAAATAGAAAACAAATCACAGAAATCATTAAAGTTAATACAAAAACTAAACGTGAAGAGATATTTCGGTCTTCAGAACGTAAATTATTATTTGGGGTACCGCAAGGCAGCGTTTTAGGTCCTTTTACATTTATATTATACATAAATGACTTATCAAAATCTTTAGAACGACTAGTTACACTATTTGCTGATGATAGTACGATTACAATACCTTGTAAAAGTATAGATAATTATGAGACTGACATAAACAATAGTTTACAACAGATGGTAACCTGGCTAGACGCGAATAATCCATACTAATATTATAAATGCGAAAGTAACTCTGTCTGTCGGTCTGTCTGTCGGTCTGTCTGTCTGTCTGTCTGTTACGTTTTCCCGCTTAAACCTCTCAACCGATTTTGATGAAATTTGGCACAGACAATCTTTACACCCTGAGAAAGAACATAGGCTACCTTTTATCCCGGAAAAATTTGATATTCCCGAGGGAAATCTAAAAAGCGCGATATAACCGAACTCCACGAGGGCGAAGCCGCGGGCGGAAAGCTAGTTTAAAAATAAATTTAAGTAAAACTAAAGTTATCCATTTAAGACTACAGACCTCTACTATTAATTTAAACATCCACTACAATAATGATACAATAGAAGAAGTTGTAAATACATTATCTTTATCTTTACTAATCGCATTCCGCGACCAGAGGAAAAAGTTACCCTTGATTTCTCTGACCTCCCACCATCAAACCCTGATGTCATTATCGTAAAAACCAGCGTGGAACTATCTTACTTTCTAATAAAAAATGAATTATCAAAATCGTTTCATAAACGACGAATTTATCCGCGGACAAACATAAAAAAATATATATGGGATCGAATTGAGTAACCTCCTTCTTTTTGAAGTCGGTTATGAAACAACCACACAATGACAATTATTTTGATATGGACAAGACGAAAACAATATTTTGAAATTTCTTGACCGTTCCTTGTTGTTCACCTTGGAATTGGCAACTAGCTTAATCTGTTTGACTGATTAACCCTTTGACAATCCCAAAGTGTCTGTAATTAGTTTATTTGAAATAAAAACATTGATTTTTCTGAATTTTAATTAAATTAAATAATATGATTAAATTGTAACATGAGAATGACATAGTTGACAGCCAATGCAAGTATAACTGGTAGCATGCTCAGCCCAAAAGGGATGTTAGAAAATAACTTGATTTCTATTGGATTCTCCTTTGTCAAACGTATGAAGTCCTTTATCAATTTAGCTTCAGCTTCTCGGGAATCTAAAATGAAACAAAAATTGTAATATTGCAAATAATCCCAGTTACAGGTATAATAAAAATTGCTGACATATAAAAAAAATACTTTTATCAACTGTATTGTAAAGCCGAGCCAAGACTCTGTGAAACTTCATCCCTTGGTTACGAGTCATCTGTCCAGCAATGGATGGCAGTATCATCAATGAGATATAAAAGCATAGAACTATGACCGTTCCCTTGATCTCATGTAGATCCGTATTCTAAAATGTAAAAAAACAATGTTATAAAATTCGCTAACTTTTCCAATAGGACACAACAGAAACATTCAAAACTTACTTGCGATGCAAACTGGTAACATATGAAATACGTCAATAAGATATATTTAGATGTCGAGACAGATATCGCAAACAAAACCTGAAACATCAAAAAAAAAAAAAAAAACAGGTACGAACAAAAAGAAAACATATTACGAGCAGCATAAATATCCCAATGAGATTATAGAACTAAATACCTGGCCTCCAAAACATAATGTTACATTTTCACAGCAACTTGCGATATCTCGATACAATTCGGACCATTCATGAACCTGCTGTGTTGTGACGTGACGTTGTTCTTCCAAACCAATGCCATATTTCTCTTCTGTTTTTTGTACAACTGATACCAAAGAAGTTAATGATTTCAATGAATTTACCACCAACATAATGACAACAAACATTGTAAGGTGTTGGAATATCATGTTCAGTCGTATAACTGATTGTGATACCAAATGGATGGTGATGGTGATATTCACAGAAAATTGATTTGATAGGGAAACTTGTATTAAAAACTCTAGACTTCTGTATGCAACAAAAGCTAGGGACAGCAAAATCAAAGATAAGCTTAACCAATATATTTTTTTATGAAAGTTAAGGAATCTAGAGTTGGTTTCTTTAAAATATTCAGAGACACGACTGACACTTCTATAATAAGACATGAAGCCGCGACTGTAACGGATACTGGTCATGATGGATAAGAAAACGGTAACATATATAGAAAGAGTAGAATAAGCAATAATCAAATTGATTTGACTATAGGGATCTTCTCCTAGCAATTGTTCCGTTCGATCAATGAGGACAATAGCGTGCATTATAATTTGCGTGAATATTTGGAAGGCAATTAAACATTTTTTAGTGGTTGACTGGTTACAATAATTTCTGTATATTCCCAAGAGGTTCTCTATAAACAATATATAGTTCAACCACTTTATTGGGGACATTATGTTTTTAATGTTGTATGTGTCGCTGACGACGGTAATAGTTTTACTGAGTGGTAAGGTTTTATTATTTTAATTTAGTCTTTTATAGAAAGTAGTAGACCTTAGTCGTTATCTTTAAGTAATTATCAGACATGTCAAATTATTACGGTATGAATAATCCCTAACTAGTGACTGTACACAACTTAATGTTTACACGTGTCTGGTAATACCTTGAAGACTAGGTATGATTAAGTAGTATTTAGTATTGATTGGTTGTTAAAACGATAAAAGTTTTACGGGGTGGAAACGTTTCATTATTTTAATTTTGATGGAAAGTAGAACTAAATCGTAACTTTGAAGTAATAACAAGACATGTGGAAGCGTTTAGATATATGCATAAGAACGAATAAATTTTTGCATTTTCCTCTATCTTATGATTGTCAGAATTGTTGTCATCCTAGTGTTATAATAATGAATCAATTGTTAAATCATAACTCCCTACTTCTTGTGGTGTAAAGGCATATGAAGGATGCATTTTGGTGTGCGAGGGAATTGCATGACTTTATTCCCCCATATCCGTTCCTTCATCGGACAACCTGTAGACGCCGTCACTACGATCCAGACGAAGCGTTTCGCCTCGTCTTTCATATCGCGTTAATCGATGAATTGGAACAATTTGCCAGCGGCGATGTTTTCATATACTATAATTTAA
Source organism: Sesamia nonagrioides (assembly GCA_017933935.1). Classification (NCBI taxonomy): domain Eukaryota; kingdom Metazoa; phylum Arthropoda; class Insecta; order Lepidoptera; family Noctuidae; genus Sesamia; species Sesamia nonagrioides. Next base: position 184,304 of record JADWQK010001442.1, on the reverse strand, counting down.
GCGTCTTCAAGGCTAGAGTGAATAGGCTCTTAATAAACTAGCGCGCTTTGCCATCAACGATTACATCACTGCTTACCATCGGGCAGGATTGCGGTTAGCAATAGCTCTTCCGCGATAAACTCACAGCCCTACAAAGACATACAAGTCAACTAATTACTATAAAAGATTTAAAAGGTAAATGCTTCCGATGTAGTAAACCCTACCACCGAGCCAATGCCTATGGAGCAATAAATACAAAGTGGAGAAAATGTTAAGAACAGGGTCATTTGTTTAGAGTTTGTCTTCGTAGAATAAATCCAACTTATTTTTTAAACGATTCTACAAGCACAATCAGTAATGAAAGTACCAGACGGATTAATTTGATCAAAAGTAAAATATCAGAAAAATATATAATAACAGTAAAAGTTGAACATGCACATATATATACAAATGGAATTTGTTACAGGACCTACACTCACTACAATGTCACTGAAACAATTCAAAAGCATGACTATCAATTTAACATTCGCCTATATACATATACAGGCGAAATAATTAAACCTCATGAATTTACATATTATTATGTCAAATGCCAGAACAGATGCCAAATATGTTACGATACACTTTACATTATAAGCAGTGATGTTGATGCTATATTCGGCAAAAAGCTGGATGAAATAAATAAATTATCTCAACAAAATATTTATAACTACTCATTATTGCAAGGCTTTTGTACTTTTCGAAAAAAAAAAATATAATTGTTATTTTTTTTCGAAAAGAGGCGCCCACGCACCACGCACTTGATGCATCGCTGTCTACCCTCGTCATCTTTCACTATGTTTCGTTTAATTCGTTAAAATATAATTAAAAATGTTAGTTACCTTAAAGTGTAGTTTAATATCACTTAGTTAATATTTGAACCAAGATTTGAAGAATAATTTGAGACTGCTCGAGTACCTGACCCTCGTTAAATATGAAAGATACGGATGTAGGCTCTCCTGAGTCTAACGCATGAAATGAAGTGAATAGTGTAAAAGAATATTTGAAAACTAATAAAAAACGTAATTCTTGGTATTCTTCAGACTACCCCTTTTCCTTTATATTCCCATTGGAGAATGTGCGCAGGAATTACATAACTTAATTCCACCATCTCTGTTCCATCATCGGACGACCCGTCGTACGACGAGTATCCACGAAGCCTTTCGCTTCGTCTTTTATATCACGTACATCGAAGGTCTGAAACATAAAATAGAAGCTTGCCTAAAATCGCCTAAGTTGTGGGACCATATCATAAAGTTCCAATTAACCACAAAAATGCGAGTGAGGTTATACAGCGACATTCATTCATATCATTACGCGGAAACATTGTTAAAAATCGGTGATGGGAACATCACAGTAGATGCAGAGGGAACGATTACTTTAATGGAAGAGATTTGTAATGCTGTAGGCAGCGAATCGGAGTTGGTAGACGATAATATACATGATGACCGATAGCTGTGCGAACGCGCAATATTAGCACCTAAAATTCTTTGGAATTATTTGGGGTGCGTTCTCATAAATTCAAATTCAAAGTAGGGGTTCCGGTGATGCTCATGCGTAATCTCGATGCCCCTAGACTGTGTAATGGTACCAGGCTACGTGTCACTCAGCTTCGGCGGAATTTTCTTACAGCAACTATTTTAACTGGCGCAGCAAAGGGTGAAAGTGTACTCATTCCTTGGATTCCAATTATCCAATAGACCTTCCATTTCAATTTAAAAGACATCAATTTCTTATATGGGTTTCATTTGCAATGACCATTAATAAAGCACAAGGCCAAACTCTAAGGGATGCTGGACTACACTTGGAAAAATATTATTTTTAGCATGTTCAGTTATATGTAGCATGTTCTCGGGTATCCAGTGCCCAAAATCTGCACGTTTTTGCTCCTCAAGGTAAAACGTATAATATAGTTTAACACTCATTTTTTTTAACAACTCATGACATATGTGGTAATGCGAAAGTAACTCCGTCTGTCTGCTGTTCTTTCACGCCTAAACGCCTGAAAGGGTTTAGATGAAATTTGGTATGCAGTAAAAGATCACTTATCCAGGACTCAAACTACCTCCAGTTTGAGTCCTGAATAAGCAATGTTTTACCGCGGGAAAACCGAAACTTATAACCGAATTTCACGCGGGCGAAGCCGCGGGCGGAATGCTAGTTACGGATAATTACGTAGCTACTTTAAATCAACGTTTGCATGTGTTTCGAAAATTCGTGATAACAGCGGGCAATATGGTACAGTGAATTCATTTCCGATCTCAATCTCTTGATTTTGAGCATACTTTGATAGTTTGACCATTATCTTCTTTTGAACGCCGACGATAAACTGGATATCCATCGTTCCCTGTATATATACTACGACTGTTTCAGCAACTAATTAAAATATTGGTTTGTAGTACATGCTATGTATCAGAGATGGCGCTGTATGTGAAAAAAGATTTTCCCGCTTTTCTGTTCAAATTTTTCCTGAATTTTCTCACTATAAACCTCACCTCAGGGAACTATAATTAAAAATTTCGTTACTTCATTTGAAGTTAAGTTAGCGGCCGCACTTAACAATGATGCTATCAAAAGCGTGCGATTGTGGGTTCGATCCTGAATAACGGCAAATCTTTATGTTGTTTCATATAATTTAAAATTATGATAATTGATTTGTATTTTAAAGTGAAAATGTTTGCAAATAATATTTAAAAGAATAGGAAAATTTATTAAATATTTATACCAAAAAAAGTAAAAAACTAAAACCCAACTATGACAAAAAACGACGCTGAAAAAGTATAAAATAAGATTATCAGAATACTGAACTGAACAAAGTTGCTAATGTAGTTGCAAGTAAATGGACACAGTAGACGCTAGAGTAGCAAGAGTAGCAGTAGTAGCAAGAGCGTTGTAAATTGACAATAACGTCATACAATACTATTCTGTAGTATGCAATATTCACTATGTAGAGATAAATTTTCATGTTTGGAAAGGCGTAGTGATACGTTGTCAAGGTGCTTCGGTAGGTATATGAAATGTGTGACTACGCCTTTCCAAAATGAAAATTTATCTCTACATAGTGAATATTCCATACTACAGAATATTATTGTATGACATTATTGTCAATTTACAACGAAGGCATCTTGCTACTAGAGTCTACTGTGTCCATTTACTTGCAACTACATTAGCAACTACATTACATACATACATAGCCTGTCAAAATCATAACCCTCCTTTTGCTTTGCCGTAGTCGGGTAAAAAAGGTTTTTATTATATGTTTTAGTTTACTATAGATGTATTATAATAACAAACAATAAGCATATTATAATGCAATATATTATAAAGTTATATATTATTCGGTATAGATATACTTATACTAATAAATGAAACAAACGTTGATACGGCAGCATTGTAATATTTTATATAAAAGTAATCACTGACAAACTTATGATATTGTTATGGTATAAAATATAAAAAACATTTTTGATTTTTAGATATGAAAATGATAATTTTACCTATATGCATGGGCGTAGCCAGCCTTGGGCTCAGGGTGGGGCAGCAATCAGCCTATCCACCCCCATCTCTCCCAGTATTTTTTTCTTTTTTGTGTAATTAGGTACCTTATAGATCAAAGTACAGTAAAACATTTTTTAAGTATATCTTGCACAACAATGACTGATTACAAGGTGAAGGAAAACGTCTTGAGGAAACCTGGTTTTTTAAGTCTGAAATCGCCAACCCGCATTGAGCAAGCGTGGTGATTACGCTCGATCCTTCTCTGTATGAGAGGAGACCTGTGCCCAGCAGTGGGACGATAAAAAGGTTGATGATGATGATGATCTCTGGCTGGAGGCTCTGATCTGAGCCAGGGTGGTTCAAGCGCCCCAGTTTTCCCCAGTGTGGCTACGCCCATGCCTATAGGCATGAATTAATTAACGCCTTAATTATTCAAGCCTGGGCTTGAATAATTAAGCTATAACCTCTTTAATGATAACATATATGCTATCATTAAAGAGTTTATAGCTTAATTATTCATTTTCTTGAAGAAAAGAGGATTGAAGCTTAACCTGAATATTATTACATTCATAAAATAATCTACATATACTTAGAACACAAAACAGTGCTTATTACATTTACAATTTTTTTCCGTGTATAGCATATTACTAGTGCTGCCATTCTACAGTGACTTTTTTCATCATTCAGAGTTTGTTGGCATGAGTTATAATGTTCAAGCGCTTTCTTAGTTCAATAGTTAACGGACTTATTTCTTATCGAATTTCGAAATTATTGTTTTTATAATTCACCAAAAGTAATTTGTATTGAAATTTCAAAAGGCGACATCTGTTAGCCCTTAAGCCAACTGAACATATTACTGTCATTTAGCTAAATTACTTTAGAGTTGGTTTAGAGTCCGTTATTAAGATATATAATGGTTTATATTTAAAACACTCTGTAGGACACTTCTGCACGGTGATTGTTATAAATTGTTTTTTTTTTGTTTACCTCCATAAGACTCCACCAGTCTCGCCAGTTTATTTTTAAACCACAAATGCAACCTCCTTTCTTTGCACGATTTAAAGGTTTATTCAACGGTAAATATTGTCGTTTCGTTTTACTTGTCTCGACAGCTACCTTCGTCCTCCAACCTCTTGACCTGGCTTACAGTATTTCTCTAAAACAATAACAATTTTATTACACACTTGCAACAAGCGATTAGTTTGCACATTACCCAAATAATAATAAAAACAACTTACACAAAAGCCGGTTTCATATGATATCTATACTAATATATAAAGTTGAAGAGTTTGTTTGTTTGTTTGTGCGCGCTAATCTCAGGAACTACTGGTCCGATTTGAAAAATTAATTTAAATTAAAAAGATATCAAAAAAATGTTGCGAAAACGGGAGCTAACGCAGAAGTACATATTGCTTCCATTATTTTAACAGGCTCTTATTTTATATCAACTCAGCTCTTTTTAATTTTTTTCGGAACGGGACGAACAGTGCACTCAGTTACCATTGAACTTAGCTCATGAGGAAATGCAATATAAGTAAAAGCAGTGAGCGCGGAAGAATGTTACAGCAGTGTAAGTTGTTAGTTTGGGATGAATGTGATGATATTCCACAAAAGGGCAATTGAAGCACTAGAACGCATAATGGAGGACATCAAAGGCAACCAAGATATCATGGGAGGGACGGTGGTACTTTTAGCTGGTGACTTTAGGCAGACCCTTCCGGTGATATAATAAATAAATACCTTTTTGAAAGCATCTGCATTATGGGTTCGCGTGACAAAGTATTGTCTCACCACGAATATGCGAGGGCAACTTCATCACGATTCTCAAGCCGGGTATATGTAATATGCAGCTACTCTTTTAAAAATCGAAGTAGATCGCATGCCAACTGACAGTAACGGCTTGATTAGAGTGAGTTGTGAGTTCTGTTAAGTTGTGGATAGCTTAGATGACCTATTAAATAATTTTATCCGGATCTTCAAACAAATATGGCCAACCGAGCATGGATTTGCAAAAGGGCAATTTTGACGCCAAATAATGAAATCCATACTTCCATACTATCCATACTTCCATACTATTTTAGCGCGTAGGTCGTGTTACGTAATTAAAACTCGAATAGGTAGAACGTTGTATATTGCACGTAAGTCTAGAGTACAATGTATAATATAAATTGACTAATTACAAGAGTGTGGACGCGACTATGTTACAGAATGTGAATGTGTAAAATGTAACGTGTAATGTGTGACGATAAATCTGTCTCTTATAAGCTATGCACAACCTTAAGTACTAAACAATAACACAGCTATCTCTAAACGATAGTGGGGTGACCGATCGGCCGTCCTTGATGCTGATTCGTTGATCATGGGAGGACGTGGCGTACGATTGGTCGGTGAACCGTTCCCGCCAATTCGGTTCACGTGCAAGGCGGTTCGGTGTGGTACACGCGCTCCCACGCACAATGGGTCCACAGATGTGCTTCCGGAGTTCCGGGGTGAGGTTTATTAGGTACCCTCGCTGTAGGCGGTCAGGACCCACGCGCTTTTGTCTTCCGAGATCCTTGTGTGACTCTGGTGTGATTTATGTGAACCCTTTCGCGGAAGGTCATCAATAGTTGGACGTCAATAGTTGGACCATCCATTGTTGTCATTGTATTTATTGTAGCGACTATCTGCTACAGTACTCCCCCCTCAGCACGAAACATACGTGGCGTGCAGGCGTCTTAACGATCCTGCCTGACCTGGTACGTTGTTCCCTCGTATGCTGGGCTGGGAGTAGGCTGGATTGCTCGTCTGCGGTCGCTGCAGGTGCTGGAGTCTTGGCTGTGGTTTGCTCGTCTGTGGTAACTGCAGGTGCTTGACTGGTCTCGCTGTTCGTATGCTCGGGATCATCTTCTGTGTTGATTGTGTACGCAGGTTTGAGGCGATCGCTCGATATGTTGCTTGATCGTCCGGGTAGTTGTATTGTGAAGTACTTTTCCTTGCTTTCGATGATCTGGTATGGACCTTGGTATGGATGCTGCAGAGGTTTGCGGACGGTGTCATCGCGTACAAACACGTGGCTACATGTTTGTAGATCGTTGTGCACGAACATACATCGCTTGTTTGCATGCGATTTGTATGTGGGTGTGAGCTTCGTGATGACGTCGTGCAGGTGACGTGTGTCGTGGGGTGACAATCTTGCTTTTTTGGAAGTTAGAAGGCGATTAAGTCGTTTGAAGGTCGTAAATGACACTGCTGAAAGAGCTGTTAAATTAATGCAAGATTTTAATGGTCTTATCACGGCTGAAGAAGAGCAAAAACAGTTTTTGTTGCGTTGTGTTCAGGAACATAGAAATCTGTATCCAGACTGTAAAAAAACTACACTAAAGAGAAGTTACCCTAATTAATTATTATTATAATTTGTATTTAAATAAAAGTTTGTATTGATATTTTTTTAGTTTTACTCATATTTACTTGATTTGTTGCATTTTAATTAGTTTTGGATCAAACCAAAATGTCAGACCAAAACACAGTTTTTTATTAAACTTTAGAGCTCGGTCGGCACGGGTTGCAATCATACTACAGATATGAAATTTCATATTTAAGTACATTTTAGCATTTATAAAAAAATTGGAGGGTATGCGTTTGGAAATTCTAAAAAATTTTTTTTTTTGCCATATAAGGGACACCCTAATATATATATATTAGGGTACAAAAATATACAAAAATATCATCTGGGGAGGCTCCGTCTTTATTTAGCAAAGGATCCTTTGTAGGCGTAGGTTATCGGGCAAGGAGATAATCAATTATAACGATAAACTTTAAATCAAACTTTGATCACTCCAATTTTACAATAATTTTCCTAAGAAATAACGTTCCACTTGACACGAGTCGCACATCTCAGATCCCCGTTGACCAGCTGTCACCAGTCCCCGTTGTTTCTTCTTTTGTGCCAGTGTCGGGTGTTACGTTTAGGAATCACTACACGATTACATTACATTTCGTTCAGAAAATCGATTAATAGGATAACTTAAAACTATATCGCTATCAGACGGTGCTCAGCGCCGATACGGCCAACCTGACTATCGCACGTCCTCGTGCGCTTAGATAGAGGCTCGTCCATCCGAAGCAATATACAACTGAGGCTCCAAATAGCATTGTAACTGCTCGTCCATTCCTGACAATAAATCATCGTAATAATCGGATCGGTGGGAGTCTAGGTAACCTGGCCCGATGCGCAAGCGGCTCCTTCAACCAGTTACCTCAAACCTTCCCAACCGATAGGTAACGTGGCCCGATGCGCAAATGGCTCCTTCAACCAGTTACCCCAAACCTTAGCAAACGAGAGATAACGTGGCCCGACGCGCAAATGGCTCCTTCAACCAGTTATTTCTAACCTTAACAAACGAGAGATAACGTGGCCCGACGCGCAAATGGCTCCTTCAACCAGTTATCTCAAACCTTAACAAACGAGAGATAACGTGGCCCGACGCGCAAATGGCTCCTTCAACCAGTTATCTCAAACCTTAACAAACGAGAGATAACGTGGCCCGACGCGCAAATGGCTCCTTCAACCAGTTATCTCAAACCTTAACAAACGAGAGATAACGTGGCCCGACGCGCAACCATCCATTGTTGTCATTGTATTTATTGTAGCGACTATCTGCTACACTATCCATACTTCCATACTATATCCATACTAATATTATAAATACGAAAGTGACTCTGTCTGTCTGTCTGTTACGCTTTTCCGCCTAAACCTCTCAACCGATTTTGATGAAATTTGGCACAGACAATCTTTGGACCCTGAGAAAAAACATAGGCTACCTGTTATCTCGGAAAAATTTGATATTCCCGAGGGAAATCTTGAAAGCGCGATATAACCGAATACCACGCGGGCGAAGACGCAGGCGGAAAGCACACAATCTTTAGACCCTGAGAAAGGACATAGGCTACCTTTTATCCCGGAAAAATTTGATGTTCCCTAGGGAAATCTAAAAAGCGCGATATAACCGAAATTTACGCGGGCGAAGCCGCGGGCGGAAAGCTAGTAATATTATAAATGCGAAAGTAACTCTGTCTGTCTGTCTGTCTGTTACGTTTTTCCCGCTTAAACCTCTCAACTGATTTTGATGAAGTTTGGCACAGACAATCTTTAGACCCTGATAAAGAACATAGGCTACCTTTTATCCCGGAAAAATTGATGTTCGAGGGAAATCAAAAAAGCGCGATATAACCGAACTCCACGCGGGCGAAGCCGCGGGCGGAAACTTATCCATACTAATATTATAAATGTAGAAAGTAACTCTGTCTGTCTGTCTGTCTGTCTGTCGGTCTGTCTGTCTGTCTGTCTGTCTGTCTGTTACGCTTTCCCGCTTAAACCTCTCAATCGATTTTGATGAAATTTGGCACAGACAATCTTTAGACCCTGAGAAAGAACATAGGCTACCTTTTATCCCGGAAAAATTTGATATTCCCGAGGGAAATCTAAAAAGCGCGATATAACCGAACTCCACGCAGGCGAAGCCGCGGGCGGAAAGCTAGTAATATTATAAATGCAAAAGTAACTCTGTCTGTCTGCCTGTCTGTTACGCTTTCCCGCTTAAACCTCTCAACCGATTTTGATGAAATTTGGCACAGACAATCTTTAGACCCTGAGAAAAGACATAGTCTACCTTTTATCGCGGAAAAATTTGATATTCCCGAGGGAAATCTAAAAAGCGCGATATAACCGAATTCCATGCGGGCGAAGCCGCGGGCGGAAAGCTAGTCAACATATAAAAGTCATCATCATCATCTCAGCGTTAATCCCAGTCGCATCCGCAGCTTTTTCAGCTTTGGAGTCTGGGGTCCGCTTTACCAGTCTAACTGCTGAATTTGGCTAAACTTCGATATTTATCAATATACAAAAGTAACTACATATAAATCTATCTATCTATCTCGTATCTTCTTTGAATCTTATAATCTATTATTGGACGGTGATCCCGCTTGATGGTAAACAATTGGGTACGCCACAATAGCGGCGGTAAGTTTCCTCGGAGGAGTGGCTAGAAGCGCAACGGTGCCCTCACCTTCCACCTGGCGCAGGTCGTAATCGGACATGGGTGTGTCTGTAGGTTTCTGTTCCAGATAAGGCGAGAGGAAACATCAGGCTGTCACCACTGTGGGGATCGCCCTGAGGACACAGTTGGGCATAGGGCGAAGATCCGCTCGGCTAGGGTAGAGCACCGCCGTGTCGTCGTGGTGGCTATCGGCGGCTATCTCTCGCGTCCGGACCTGCTCCAGGCGAGGAGAGACAACATCGAACTCCCTGGAACACCCATCGATCCCTCCTGATGTAATCGTTGACAGTAAAGGGCACTAGTTTATTATGAGCCTTTCAACACACCTTAAGTAAGGACAGACAAAGTGAGGAAAGTTCGGTATCTTCTCTATTTTGGAAAGACACTCTCTCTATTTTATTCAACTGAAAGACACATTGAAAGTGCCTGGAAGACCTTTAAGCCTTAATCCGTACGCATTCTGCTTGTTTTAACCTACTGTGCACAAATAAATTACTGAACAACAGGTTCCACTCAAGTATATAATGGTGTTAAGCGTATACATCGATTTAAAACACCACGCTGCATTTCATAACTCAAGTTTTTCTTTTATTATAAACTAGTGCTTTACCGCAATCCTGCCTGATGGTAAGCAGTAATGCATTCGTTAATGGTAAAGCGCGCTAGGTTATTAAGAGCCTATTCATTCTCCGTTCAGACAGGAAATCTTTTACCCAGCCAGTCAGGCCAGCGGCAATACCGTACGCTGGAAATTTGAAATCCTTCGAGACATCAAAGGAGACGGCAATCGCTTCCCAATTTTTCTCAAGGGCCTCGTCTCACAAGTGAGTGGCATAGTAGGTCCCTCGTTGACTTGATTGCAGCGAAACAAACTCGTTGTGGGGTACTTCCCACGATTTGTTTGGAACTTGTAGGTAGAATATAAACAAACGATGGAGATTCAAATGGAACTGTTTATTGTCTAAATCCTAGCTGTATTTATTCACAAAATAAATAGTAGAAGTAATGGCGGTTGAGGTCAAACTCAGAATGGATCAACCAATCGGTTGTGAGGTTCGGTCTGCTGGTCTTCACAGCGCGCCGACTATACATTCGTGAGGCGCCCCCGTGCGGTCAACAGTCTCCGATCAGTTTTGCTGCGAGTGAGTCGTGTAGCGCGCGCCGTATTCCATACTCATTGAGAGCCGCGCGCTCGACGCGCCCGGTCAGGGGGGGTTCACTTAGAACATTAACAACTGAAGCAAAGTGACTAATGACATCTTTAAACGTGAACAGCATACCTAAACATTGGTTGGTACCCATGGCATGCCGATAGGTGCCGCTATAATAAAATTTAACTTTTCTAACTAGATTGTCGATAAAGCAGTGCACTGTGGTTTGTGGTCACGGCTTGCACGTGTTTGTTTGTTACGTAGGTATTCATTTTGCGCATGTTTCTTGGTTTTCGAGAGGATTTCTGTGTTATTGACGTCGAGTTGAGATCTCTTGGGACCTCCTCCGTCCTGATAATCAGTCTTACCCGGAAATCAGTTCAGCCTTCGCAGTGTTGTACCTGTGCGCTGTGAATTGTGATTCCATAAGAAATCGTGAAATACACTCTTATAATTGCGAAAAGACGCTTGTGTTCTGTGTGTGTGTCTTTTAAAATAGAAAAAATGCCGCATCACTGTGCTCTTGGATGTAAGAACATAAGAAAAGTTTAAAAGTAATAAATAAATATTGTGTTATTATATTCTATTAAGTGGTTTTATTTCTATTATACTCATTACATTAATGTTACTTCCGCTAAAAGCTATTTTGTTTCAATGATTTATAATCTCTGTAACTTGCTGAAACAAAATAGCTTTTAAGGAAGTAACATTAATAACCTCTAATCAATAGGACCATACAATATATCTGTCTATAGCTATGGTATGCGTAGGTATATATATATTGACGTTAATGTACGTTCAGAAAACCAGGGGCGCTTTCAAACGATATGCACAAAATTCTCTCGAGAGGGCTCTCTTTTACCCTATTAATATTATACTCTTTGCGCCCGGTCGTATGACGCTTGCCGGGTGACAGAAAGCGAGTTTACACAGGTCCTACACCATACTGTCGGTCATCGAGCAGATGTTGGAGACAAAATAGCCAGGATGATGTGGGATTAGGTCAGACACGACTCATGAATGTACCCGGAGAGATGGGCAAAGATTGTCCTTCACTGGATATTTGAAGTAGGACATCGTGCTATGGAGGTACACCAAGTCGATGGATAGAAAGGGATCATACAACACAGAAAAGCTAGTAAGAAAAAAGTGAGGGAGAGCCCAGTCGTGGTAGGTACACAAAATAGGCAAACAAAAACAAAAAATATCACTTCAAAATTTTTAATTGTTATAGGTACTTAAATTCAAAGAGTTACAATATCATACTTTTTATAAAACAACCATATTTAAATAACGTTATTAAATTGCATTATGACAATGATGTAATTGACACACAACATGAAAACAACAGGCAGCATATACTTCCCAGCAGGAAGGTTGGACAATAACTGGATCTCTATTGGTTTCTCCTTTACCAAACGTATAAAGTCCTTTATCAATTTCGCTTCAACTTCATTTGAATCTGAAATTGAATGACGTCATATAATTTCCGTTAACTTAATTGTCAGTTATATTATTTTATTTATTTTATTTGGTTCACAAACAATTGATTACACAAAAACAAAAAATAAAAGATTCATAAAGGTATAATAACAGTGCATCAATTACTTATAGGAAAATATAACATGCAGACAAAAAATGAATTATCGAGATAAGCTAACTTCCGCAACAAAAAGCGCTAATATTGCTAAAACTTTACCATTGGAATGAAATTCAGAATAAAAATTAAAAAAGCATAAAATTGTGGTTTCTTAAATGATAACATTTATAGAATTCGGGAAGAAATTAATAGAATAGCATTCGGGAAGCTACGCTATATCTTCTCGTCGTCCAAGATACCACAGTGTCTTAAGACTAAAGTCTTTGACCAGTGTGTGTTGCCAGTGATGACTTACGGAACTGAAACGTGGTCGCTCACAATGGGCCTCATACGAAGGCTCAGAGTCACACAAAGGGCAATGGAACGAGCATAGCATAGGTAGTTACTAACATAGGTTAAGATTATTGTTACTAACACAGTGGATCTCAGTTATCTTAAACATAAAATAAATAAATAAAAAAAAAATAAAAAATAGCTCTTTCCATTGCCCTCGGAGTTTCTCTGCGTGATCGAATCAGAAATGAGGAGATCCGCAGAAGAACCAAAGTCACCGACATAGCTCTGCGAGTCGCTAAACTTAAGTGGCAGTGGGCAGGGCACATTGCTCGTAGAACCGATGGCCGATGGGGCAGTAAGGTTCGAGTGGCGGCCACGTACTGGAAGACGCAGCGTAGGGAGGCCATCAACAAGGTGGACCGATGACCTGGTGAAGGTCCCGGGAAGCCGATGGATGCAGGCAGCACAAGACCGGTCAACGTGGAAAGCCTTGGGGAGGCCTTTGTCCAGCAGTGGACATCTATAGGCTGAAGAAGAAGAAGAATAGAATTGAGTTAAATAAAAATAAATTAGAGGAAATTCTTAATAAATTAATATGTAACGTTATGTAAATCATATTTATTTTTATAGTATAGTGTGGGACCATTAATATATTCATATTTTTTATTAGTGATTTAAACTAGCAATTGCCTCATCGTAAGCAGTGATACAATCGTTGATGGTAAAGCGCTCTAGTTTATTATGATCCTATTCACTGTAGCCTCCAAGTCACTTAAATTATAATCGGAAAGGAAGACCACTGCAGGCATATTGTTCCAGTCCTTCGATTTACGCGGTATAAACGTCTAGACGAAACGCTTAGTAGTGGTAGCGTAGTGGTGTCCACAACTTAAGGGTGAATACTCTCCATACGAGGAATTGTCCGAAGAGGGAACGGTGATGGTGGAATTGTTTCTAAAAAGCATCCCGAAATATACCGAATACCGAAAGTCTGGCTACCTTACTCCTGTGCTCCAGATTTTGTAAATTGGGCTTAACCAAATCTCTATGACCAATTTTGAACCTAAACTCAGGCTTAAACTATAATAAAATAAAATAAAAAAAAAATAAAAAAGCCTTTTATTTCTGAAGTTAATAGTAATGAATTAAAAAAGTTAAAGTAACATAATAAAATAAAAAAATAACTTAACAATATATTAAACGAAAAAGTTTTTTTGGTTTTATTCTTCTGCCAGAACCCCTCTGCAGGTGAAGGCCTCCTCCAAGGATGACCAGTCTTCTCTAGATTTGGCTATTTGAGACCAATTTTCACCGGCGACTTTAACAACGTCATCTTCCCATCTTGCACAGGGTCTTCCTCTTCTCCTCTTGCCAAGTGGGCCTTTCCAGGCTGTAACTATTTTGGTCCATCTCTGGTCTTTCAAACGTGCTACATGTCCGGCCCATTTCCATTTTAGAGTCAACGCTTGTTGTAGTCCATCTTTGGCATTTGTTGCTCCTCTTATTTTTGTGTGACGTATTCTTTGAATTTTTTTGATGTTTAACATACTTCGCTCCATTCCACGTTGACATGTTACTATCTTATTTTTAACGTTATTGCTGAATATCCATGTTTGGCAGCCGTATGTCAAGCAGGGCAAGAGGCAAGAGTTCATGGCCTTCGTTTTTATGTTGGTTGGTAAGCTGCCCTTGAATATTTCTTTTAGGCTCCAGTATTTGTTCCATGTTAGTTGTGTCCTTCGTTCGACTTCTCGTTCGTTATTTTTGCGAGTGAAGCTGATTTGCTTACCTAAGTTCAAGTACTGGTCTGTATATGTCAGAGGCGCGCTGCCAACCGATACTGTTCTCCTGACACTGTTTGTCATTACCATAGTTTTAGATAGATTTATCTCTAAGCCCACTTTTTTACTGCCTATGTTCAAGGAATCTATCATGAATTGGAGATCTGTCCCAGATTCTGATATAAGAACTAGGTCATCCGCAAATCGTAGGTGGTTTAGGTACTTCGTTCCAATTTTTATGCCGTATCGACTCCAGTCTAGTTGCCCCATTATGGCCTCCAGTGTAGCTATAAACAGCTTTGGGGATATCGGATCTCCTTGCCTTACCCCTCTTTTCACAGGGAACCACGGCCCAATTTTCTCCAGTTTAACTCTACTTCTGCTATTACCGTAGATGTTTTTGAGTACTTGTATATATTCCTTTTCTACGTTCTGTGTTCTTAATGTTTCCCATATACTATCATGTTCCAAGGTGTCGAATGCTTTCTGATAGTCTATAAAAGCTAAGTAGAGTGGTCTTCTCATTTCCTGAATTTTTTCTATGACTAGTTCCAACGTGTGTATGTGGTCTATAATCGAGAATCCCTTCCTAAAGCCGGCTTGTTCTACAGGTTGACTCTTATCAAGTGTGTTACTTATTCTATGATTGATGATTGAAGAGAATAATTTGTAGATGCATGGAAGTAGACTTATCGGCCTGTAGTTCGCGATGTCTTTGGAGTCACCTTTTTTATAAATCAGAATTATATTAGACTCAGACCACTGGGTAGGTGTCTCTCCTGTTTTCAAAACGAGGTTGAACAAGTCTGTCAATGGTTTGGCGAGCGTTTCTGATGCAATTCTTAAGGTATCATTAGTAATTTTATCTGGTCTAGGACTCTTTTCAGTTTTTAGGTTCTTGAGTGCCGTTATAACTTCAATTATATCGATTTCCGGAACCCTTGCGCAATCTTTCACCTTGCTAGTATGGAAGGAATCTGTGTTATTTATATCTTGCGGATTTTGAACACTGTATAAGTTTTTGTAAAATTCGGTTGCTACTGTAATGATTTCACTTCGGTTGTTTAGTACTGTTTCATTTCGTTTTATTCCGTCTATCCATGTTTTGTGTGTTAGCAGTTCTTTATATGCTTTCCTTGTACTTCCTGTTAAGTTTATGTGTTTTTCTATGATATTTTGTCTGTGCTTAGTATGATCCGTCTTTATATATTTACTTGTTAGTTTGTATAGAGCACTAAGCTCATTTTTTGTAGCTCGAATTTTAGGTTTAATGCTTTGTATTTCTTGTTTTCTTCTTATAAATTTCAAAGTGCGTTCTGATAGGATTTTAATTGTTTCTTTATTACTGACTTGTGCGTACTGTAGACTTTTGGTTATTGAGTATATTATGTTGTCGTAGTACTGTTGAACTGCCGTATTCTCGTCTATTTCCGGTAGGCTTTCAGATATATTTGTGTTCATAGCGTCTTGGAATTTTGTAATTTCTTCTTCACAGCTTAAATTTTTGATCTGGTTGGTGTTGTATTTACTTCTCGTCTTTCTAGTAGCTGCCAGCGTGATTGTTGCTCTAACCGCCCTATGATCAGAAGGGTAGTTTATGTTTAATACTTCAACATTTTGGAATATCTTTGCACGGTTAGATAATATAAAGTCAATTTCGTTTAGTGTTTTTCTATCTGGTGATCTCCAAGTCCATTTATTTTTAGGTTTTTTCTTGAAGAATGTATTTAAAATCGATAATTTGTTTTCTATAGCAAAGTTTACCAATTTCTGTCCTCTTTCGTTCCTTACACCGTATCCATTTTGTTTCGTAATTAAATATTCTTCATTTTTAGGTGTTCCTATTTTTGCATTTAAATCGCCCATTAATATAAAGTCTCTGTAGGCCAACTTTAATGCATTATCCACAGTCTGGTAAAATTTGTCTATATCTTCTTCTTTTGCTTTCTCTGTTGGTGCATATACTTGTATAAACGATAAGCGGGTGTCTTCTATTCTCATATTTAATAAAGCTACTCTCTCAGTCAGACCTATATAACTCTCTATGTTATTTTTGTGACGTATGTTTATCATAAAACCCACCCCGTACAAGCCAGGTGTAACACCTGTATGACACAGTACAAAGTCTTCGTGTTCCTCTATTTTGTTACCCATTCGTCTAGTTTCAGAGAGTCCTAATATGTCATATTTGGTGTTTTTCAGTGCTTCGTGTAGTTCAATTAGGCGTTCGTGAGAAGACAGAGTTTTGACATTATATGTCATGACATAAAAGTTGTTTTTTGATTTAGATTTAGGTTCTATAAATTCTTTTAATTCCTTTGGAGGGTTTTGGTCCTGATCTCCCACGGTGACCAGCCGGCTTGGGAGATTTTTTTTGGTTTGCTTTTTATTTTTTTCTTCAACTGTAGCGTCTGTTCGGTAGAAGGGGCTTAGTTGCTATATGTTTGCGCCATTACTTTCTAGGTTGTTGTAAGTTTTGTTTATTTTTTTGTTGGCGAAAAAGTTAAGCATGTTGGGTTTTATCACTCCTTCGGTAATGCTGTTTGACCTAGTGACTGTTTTGCCAGGCTGTTGTGTCTTATTTTTCTTACTATCCTGAGTATATTTTTCCATTTTACTTTGTGTAGTGTTTTGTGGTGATGACTGGAATTTCCTTTTTGTTTGAGGCTTTGATACAATCAATTTATCATATTTCAATATAGCTTTATTTCCCTTTTCTCTCTCTAATTTCAGTTGCGCTTGTAACTCCTTTCTCTTTTCAAGAACATATTTAGGGAAGTCTTCCATCATATAATATTTCGTATCCTTTAGCGCTCCTTTTTGTTTTTTTTTTTCGATTTTTATTCCTAGTGTAGTGAAGGTTACAACAGTTGGACGGGGTCTCTCACCTTTCTTTCCCAGTCTTTTTATCTCCTGAATGTCCCTGTAGTTCAGTTTTGTAGAGAAATATTTCTCGATCCATTTAATTATATTTTCTTCGAAACTGTTATATGATTTTTCCTTTTCTTCAATACCGAAAAATACTACATTTTTTACTCTTGCTTGTTTTTCTAGATTGTAAATTCTTTTTTCCTGATTTTCAACTCTCTCTTCTATTTCACTAAGTTTTCCTTCCCAGGCCAAAAATTTCTCCTCAAATATACTAGTAATATTTTTCGTGACTTGTTCCGTAACATTTTTACCGGTTTCTCTAATTTCAATTCTTTGTTCGTCTAGTTCTTTTTTTATTAACTTTAGCGTTTCTAGAACTTGTTCCATAATTAGAATTTACTATGGTACAAGTGATGACCCCTAGCGATACTTCTATAAACTAGTTATCGATCGACGTGGTCGAGTCTCAATGTAGGTGGTGTGATGGTTTGCTGGTGTTGTTTAAGATGATTTGCAAAAATCAACAATCTTTTTAGTTTTGGTTCTGCACTTGTTTAGTCTTATCACTAATATACACACAATAATATTCTTTCTTGAGGTTGACGTAAAGGAAAATGTTCTCAGTAGGTCTCGAAGATCAACAATTTGTAGATGGATTTCACAACGTTTGGTTCAAGTTTTAAAGAGTTAAATACCAGTACTTCAACTGTATTTTTATCACCAGTTTTTATCACTTTGCACTATGTCTCGATACACATTATTTTGTAAAATATAGGATGAAATTGTCACTTATACAATTTTATTTTGTTACTATAAGTACTCGTATTATTAAAAATGGTCTCACCAATTGCTATCATTGTATTATAAAGTCGAGCCAACAGTCTGTGGAGATTTATGCCTTGGTTACGAGTCTTTTGTCCAGCAATGATTGGCAACAGCATTATTACTATGTAAATGATCACAATAATTATTGCTTTCCGGTTTCCTTGCTGTAATTGATAATATTTCATTAGTTGGAGTTTCAACTAAGCTGAATTGTGAGTATGAGGCAAATAACAGAAACACGAGGACGGGCGGTTTGAAGAACTGTCTTTTGTAATTTTGACTTTCAAAAAGTTCTGATTCTCAGCCTAATTTGAATAAATTAATTTTGATTTTGACATACTTCTCCTTTATTAGGAACAGTAAGTACTCCATACGAATGTGAATCTAATTTTAAGACTTGTAATGGGCAAATATGGGAATATTCGTATTAGCGAACAAGTCTTTCGTTAGAATTTGACATTCATGCTATATGAATAATATTTACATTCATATGTGACAATAACTTTATCTAGCACACTGTAAAGACAGTGCTTAGTGATCCTTAGCTATTGCTTTCCACCAACAGAGATCGAGATCAAGAGCTGGCTGAGCTGGCTCATACAGGAGTGAAATGAAATTTACAACATTATTTTTTGGTTACGTGAAACCCGAAACACGTATCCAGTATTTTTAAGTAAAGAATTTATGTACAAAATTTCAACAAGATATCATGAAAATCCACAAAGTTATGAGCTTTTTATCCTACTTGGTTGTCCCAACAAAAATATGGTCCACGATCCGCGTGGGCGGCCGAGCCGGGTGCATTGACCTGTGGCGTCAGATGAGCGCGGGCATGCGCACGTGTAAGTTGCGTACCGCGCTCAGTAACCACACTGAAACAAATTCTAAATGTAGTTGTGAAAATATAACGTGGTGTATAAATGATTGGAATTAATTCAGTTGCTTATTCTGAAGAAACTATATTCAGGTTTCGCATAAACAAAAATTAACGTTTCATCATCATCATCATTATCAACCTTTCTATCGTCCACTCCCGCTGCTGGGAATAGGTCTCATACAGAGCGGGTTCTATCAAAAAAATGTTGCCAAAGCGCTAAGCGCCGATTTATACGTACAAAATATACGGGAATGAAATAAGGAACAAAAGTAACAAAGGCCCTGATTCCCTTGTGCATAAACTAAACTAAATTTAAGTAAGATGCTTCTTATTCTTTCAATTTCATTAAAATTACCAGAGATAAAGTTAGATTAGTAATGTCAAAATAGTTAGCGGCTGAAGTAAATTTACGTAATTTAGATTAAAAAAAACATGGCTACATTAATCACGTCTAAAATGAAAATGGATTATCTTAATTTGACAGTACTAAATTTAATTTAGTTGGTGAACAAGGCACGATTTTCCTGGAAGGAACCTTCCTTCTAGTAAAATCATGCCAAACTCCACGATTCCGGGAGACATGTTCAGGCCGTATGCTATTTAGATTTGATATCAGTTCTTCTTTTTAATTCATAAGTAAAACTAAATAAAAATCAGAAGATTCTTACACTTGAATAGTTCTTCGTGCATAGCTGGTTCGTTAGCAACATAAAGGAAGCCATTGACATCGTTACTGAAAAGAGAAACTGAAACGCGAGAACAAAATTAGAAACAAATATAATGAGTGCAAAATGACCTCCATCAAAGCCAAGAGTCACAGCTTCTTCTTATCAATAGGTTTTTTTATAGGATCCGTGTCTCATAGAGAAAAGTCTGAAAGCCAAATCTAGAAAATCAAAATCTAGTCACAGTCTCATTTGGGCTACAATAAATGTAAACAAAATTTAGATATTGAGATCGGAATTCTACTAATTTTAGGAACATTTGCAAAATTCTTTTTTATGTAGGATATACTTTCCGGGTGGTGCCATAGTAATTGCTATTTTTTTTGGGTTGGGAAATTTTCAAATAACCTCTCCTGCTCTGGGCGGAGCGGAAGGGCGTGTCAGAGTTTTATTGACTAAAGCTACGCGTGTTCCTTCACTTGTCTGTGCGATGACCAGGGCTACGGTTTCATTTTTAACCAACCCGCAAATCTGGCCCAGGAGGCATCGGTCCTCGTGGACCCCGTCACGGTGTGCTGACATCTCTTTGAGGCGCGCGTGAAACACAAAGCGCCGTTGACCTAGGCTTGGTTTTTACCGGGCGGCCATCTGCTGCCCATCGATCGGCACCCGCAAGCCCGCGCCTACCGTGGCCGGGAGTCCAATGTTGTCTCCCGACCAGGGATGGTTCCATAGTCATCAGGTCAGGATCTGATGATGGAATTCCAGAGAAATGAACGAGAACTTTCACAACTTGCAGAGACTGGTGCATTTTTAATTTTTTTCATTAAGTTTTTTAAAGTACTACAATTTGATGAAGGTCTGTAGTAGATATGATGATGAAGCCTTGAGACAGTCGAGGGATCTCCTTAACGATATAGAGACCTTATGTTTGTGCTTGTTGAATTTGTATTGATAAATCAATCTGTTTAAAAATACTTCTAATTTCACATTATTACATTTGTTTGTCGCCGAAATGAGAGCGATTTTATTTAGAAAGTTTAAAATGACTAGAATTGCCCTTCAGATTGTGAAAGTCTGACGTGGTTATAACTAAAGTTGATGTACAGTAGTACTACACAATAAGGCGAGGTTTACATATTATGTAAATCGTCTTTTTACAAATTTAATTCGAAGCTAAATCGGAAAAATAGATATAATACTACAAGATTTCCGCCCGCGGCTTCGCCCGCATGGAATTCGGTTATATCGCGCTTTTTAAATTTCCCTCGGGAATATCAAATTTTTCAGTAAACGGTAGCCTATGTTTTTTCTTAGGGTTCAAAGATAATCTGTGCCAAATTTCATCAAAATCGGTTGAGAGGTAACGGTAAGCGGGAAAGCATAGCAGACAGACAGACAGACAGACAGACAGACAGACAGACAGAGTTACTTTCGCATTTATAATATTAGTATGGATTAGCTACGATAAGTACTATATGCTAAAAATATACCTGTCGTCCAAAACCAAGCGACAATTTTCCACAGCAATTTGCTAAATCCCGATACTGTTCAACCCATTCTTGAATGTGCTCTTTTGTGATTTTATATTGCTCCTCCAAACTAATCTCACAATTTCTCATCTTCTCGTGAATGTCATAAATTATTGAATTCAAGCATTTGACCAATTGAACTACTACCATGATAACAAAAAACATTATAACTTTCTCAAATATTACTGTGAATCTGTTGAAAGTTTGTGATACAGAAACGGAAACAAACGTTAACATATCCTTATCTTCCTTCATTAAGAAGTAATGTATTAAAATCTGCGATGATCTGTACAAAGACGCTGCCATACAGAATACTGTAGTAGCGATGCTGAGCCTATATATATTCTTAATAGTGCAAATAAAATCATTAAAATGGATGTTGTTTTGAAAATAATCTGAAATACGACTGATACTTTTAATATAAGATGTAAAGACGTGACTATAATAGATACCATTCACGACGGCTGATACCGAGTTTACATAAGACAAGACTGAGAAACCACCAAACATGAGTTTAATTCGACTAAATTCTTTTCCCCCTAACAGGAAATGTTCATCTTTATATAGGATTACAGTATGCAGTAGAGTCAGAACCAATATATAGGCAATAATCAAAATTTTATTTATCTTCTTCTGGATACAATAATTTCTGTATATGCCTAAGAGATTCTCCACTAACAAAAACTGGTTTAACAACTTATTCAAAAATGTGTTCATTTTTATTTGTATGTGTTCTCTTCATAAAGTTCTTATTTTAATGAATTGACACATTGTGTTACTTTAATATAACTAAGTAGTGTGCCTATTTCAAGTTATAATCAACATTGCTATCATCAATCATGTGCGTTTTACCAAACATTTATCTTACATCGTAATTTTTTATTAGCTGACCCGCACTTCCTTGAATGATAAATATTTTACTTGTGATGAAATACGAACCAGGAAAATTCTTTTAAATGTCGTTGATGATGATACTAACAAAAAACGTAATCATCAGTTATTTATCTATTAGCAAAAGAATTTTCCTAAATAACCTCACAAATTTTACATCTAAATAGAATTAGAGACAAGTCTTCAAATAATACTTCATAGAAAAGAATACAGTTTAATGACTATTTTGAGAATAAAAGTCGAAAATAAGTCAGGGTTTACAGTCCCTTCTAACACGAAATCTTGGTTTAATCATGCGCACTCTATTTGGATAGGTGTCTGAAACGTTCTTTCGAGAAAAGAACCAAACAGATCGAGTGGGCCTGTCCAGTCAGTACACGCTTTTGTCGTGCAGCTCAACTCAGTACTTAAGCAGCTCACTAATTCGACGAACAATAATACCAGTACCAATTAAGAAATTCCAATCTTTTGAATAACATTTTTCTGCCTAGCCTTTTCCCAACTACGTTAGGTTCTGTTGAATACCGGTATTTATATGGAGCGACTGCCTATCTGACCTCCACAATCCAGTTACTGAGTAATACAATACCGCTTGGTAAGACTGGTGGTGAGACTAACGGAATTCTGACGACCCGTAACGACTGTCAAAGATCTGCCGGTACAACCGGAACCATCGGCTTAACGTGCCTTCCGAAGCACAGTAGGGTCTCGGTAAAGATGGTCACCCGGGGGCAATTACTAAATTATTTCTACCAAGTACTAGAAATGCATCTCATATGGTTAAGAAAATACACCTAGATCCGTTGCTAGTGCAAGTGCTGACGCAGTGCTAGGGCATGGTGGATTCTCCGAGTATCTGTACCGGTTCAGGTGCAAGGAGATTCCGGCGTGCCCTTGCGGTACAGGAGATAATGAGAGTGTAGTGCATGTATTGACAGAATGTCAAATATATGCTAAAGAGAGGTACGACCTAGGACAGCAAATTAATTATAAAATAGACACCAAAAATATGGCAGAAATCCTGTTGAACAAAGATGTACGTGGCAAATTTATAAAATTTTGTAAAACAATAACCAAAATTGTAAATAATAAAAATAAAACAAGATAAAATGTATAACTTTGTTATATAATAATTATATAAGCATTAGTTTACCATAGATTTATGTATTAAATTGTATAATGTATAACATGTATAGCAAAGCTTAAAGTATATAAGTATTACTTATATACTAGCATTCCAACCCCATTTGTCTTAATTAGTCTATTGACTAATTAAGACAAATGGGGTTGGAATGTAAAGTCATATAGAAATAGAAAAGGAATAGATTTAAATAATATAGATAAATAGTAATTATAAAGTGTAAAGTATAGATGTAAGAGCTTATACAACTCTGTAGTTTTGTCAAAAAAAATGAAACCGAAGTTCTAATAAAGACACTGGTCGATCAAGCCAGTGGAAACAAAGCCCTGTGATGGCGGGTGCAACTACAAAAAAAAAAAAAGATGGTCACCCATCCACAGACCAACCGCGGCAGCTTAACCTGATCGACACGTGCGGCTGTTATTCCATGAGCCATTAGTTTCAATATGTCTTCTTATATGTTGTTGTAATGATTGTGTTTAACTGTCGATGTCTTTGGTTCTTCTGCAGATCTCCTCTTTTCTGATTCTATCGCACAGCAAGCATAGCTCTTTCCATCGCCCTTTGGGTGACCTTGAGCTTTCTTATGAGACCCATTATGAGCGACCACGTTGCAGTTCCGTATGTCATCACTAGCAACACACGCTGTTCAAAGACTTTGTTAGTCTTGCGACACAGTGGTGTCTTGGACGACGAGTAGCTGTAGCGTAGTCTCCTGAACGCTGTCCAGCCGAGCTGGAATCTACGAGAAAATCACCGGTATAGTTCGAGTCGCTAAAATTAAGTGGCAGTGGGTGGGGCACATTGCTCGTAGAAACGATGGCCGATAAGATGGCAGTAAGGTACTGGAGTGGCGGCCACGTACTAGAAGACGCAGCGTAGGAAGGCCCCCAATAAGGTGGACCGATGACCTGGTAAAGGTCGCGGGAAGCCGATGGATACGAGCAGCATATGACCGGTAATTGTGGAAAGCCTTAGAGGAGGCCCTTGTCAAGCAGTGGATCTCTATAAGTTGAAGAAGTGGTTACTTTGTTTAAATGCTTGATTTCGTGCATAAAAGTCGTTTAGGAGAGAGTAGGGAGCTGTGATAATAATTCAGATAGGCAATGTGATATCAAAAGAAAGCAGATACGAATACGAATACGAGTATATCAGGATTTGGCACTGCTGTGAATAAATTTTCATGCTATGTTCTCGAAGCCAGGTAGGTATTTGTATTTGGAGTCGATTTAAATTAAAAAACAATTGCTTCGTTGCCTTTTGGTTGAAGAGATCTTGGATGCGAATCGGGAAAAGTGTTATTGAGTTTGTATATAAGTTTTTATATATTTGGGATTTTTCTGTATCAGCCCAGAGTCTAGGTTTGTACTGTATTTGCAGCTCTACCTAACTCTTCATACTATTACATAGCATAATATATTATTTCCTTTATTTCCTATAAAGGAAATATATTATGCTATGTAATGACAAATATTTATAAACATATACTTACCAATTTATTATCTGTTTTGTATATCTGTTGTAGTTGTGGCTAATATTATCAACATTATGATTATTATGTTTCGCTGTCATGCCAAATGTTATGTTACCACTTTTTTCAACTATCAATATTTTCAACCAATTATGTAAAAGGTGAAGCATAGTTATACATAAAAAAGTGACAAAAGCGATGACGTTTGCCACCCAATAAGTCTAACATCTCACATTTATAAAACTTATTAATGTCATATTTTTAATCTTATAGATGGAAAACTGGATCAACACCAGCCACCAGAAAGTCGTGCAAGTTTCTCAAAAACCGATCACCTTTAAAAACTAAACCGATCCCTAGAAAAATACGCCGATTTGAAGAAACCCGTAAAGAAAGAAAGAAAGAAAGCCGTACGGAGGACGGGTCTGAGCAGTTGTGTTGCGATGTGTACCGGGTACGATGTGCCTAATATTGTTGTGTCGGGAGTTTGGTCGTGGAGGGTCTCCAGATCATCCTCTGGCGCAGCATCGTTGGTCGTGTTGTTGGGTTAAACATTGCATCACCTCGCTCAACTGCCGTCTTCCTTCCTATTCACTCAGTTTTTTTAAGTGAATAGGCTTAATAAGCTAGTGCGTTTTACCATCAACGATTGCATCACTGCTTACCATCAGGCGGGATTGCAGTCAAGCACTAGTTTATAACTAATAAAAAAAAACCCTAATTTGGTAACACACTATTACTATCAATCGGAAACATTTTGAAATATATTTCTTAGCCACTGCTTCATATCTTCGAAAAATGTGCTCAATAACGTAAATAACGGTGTACCAGCTGCGGGCCCGGTGAGTGCATGAGAATGTCCTTCGAACGTTTTCTCGTCCCTTACGCAGCCTCCTTTCTACTATCGACTCGATTACCGCCGGCAGCGAGCCTACTTCAGAGATTAGGGCACTTTACGGCTCTTCCCAAGCGGCACACTCTGCCAGTGTATGCTGCACTGTGTCCTCCCGGCAGTCGCCGAAGTAGTGACACCGGGTATCCGGCTCCCTGTTTATGCACACAGGTACTTTCCGACGCAACTATGCCCCGAGAGCACCTGTGTTACCCGAAACATCAGAGAGCCGTGCCTTGTCTCAAGCCAGTCCGCCAGTATCGGCCGGATGGCCTCAAGGGTGGTAGGGCGTGAGAGCCTGTCCCGCCATCCCGCTACCTTAACTTCGCGGAGTTACGAACGATGCTGCTCAAACTGGCGCCGCATCGTGCCTCGCACGAGGACGAGGACAAGACGGATAGAACACAAAGATCTTAGTCAAACTTCTAACCAGTATGCCGATGTAAACTTTCACTACACCTTTGTTTAGGTTGTACAATACACCTATATACTGTACGCCACTTAACAATGATGTGATGACAAGTTATTGAGATATGGGTTCATATTTTCAATAGCCCTTTGCTTATCATTGGGCGATGCTTTGAAACTTCAATCGACGTCATCGGACGGATCAGCACTACGCTCCAAGGGGATCCAGGACATATACTAAGGCAAGGCTTAGACTGGAATCCCCAAGGAAAGCTTAAACGTGGTCGCTATAAGTAGACCTGGAGGCAAATGGTTATTGCAGAAGCGAAGAATATAGGAAAGAGCTGGAGCGAAATAAAACGCGAAGTTCAATGCCGAACGGGATGGCAACGCACGTGGACGCACTCTGTTCCATCACAGGGGACAAAAGGAACTTAAATCAAGTTAGTTATTTATCATTATTATATACTTTGCTAAGTTTCTTATTGACTGATACAAATCAATATGTAATAACTATTATATTTCTCACTAGCTTTACGCCCGCGGCTTCGCCCGCGTGGAGTTCGGTTATATCGCGCTTTTTAGATTTCCCTCGGGAACATCATTTTTCCGGGATAAGAGGTAGTCTATGTTCTTTCTCAGGGTGTAAAGATTGTCTGTGCCAAATTTAATCAAAATCGGTTGAGAAGTTTAAGCGGGAAAGCGTAACAGACAGACAGAGTTACTTTCGCATTTATAATATTAGTACTAGCTTTCCGCCCGCGGCCTTGCTCGCATGGAGGTCGGTTATATCGCGCTTTTTCAATTTCCCTCGGGAACATCAAATTTTTTCGGGATAAAAGGTAGCATATGTTCTTTCTCAGAGTCTAAAGATTGTCTGTGCCAAATTTCATCAAAATCGGTTGAGAGGTTTAGGCGGGAAAGCGTAACAGACAGACAGACAGACAGACAGATAGACAGACAGACAGACAGAGCTACTTTCGCATTTATAATATTAGTATGGATGGATAGTATGGATAAATATTACCCAAAGGCTAGTAAATATCCTACCCCGTCATATGCAAAGTATTCGTGAATGTAATGCATTTTACTACATGACTTAAAAATGCCTTTTATAAGCCTGGCGCTGCGCTGTTCAAGATTAACGTTCGATCTGAACTCATGGAGCTGGTCATCGGGAAAGTAATGACTATCGAAATTGCCTATTATACTTTCGAGAACCAATAAGAGGGAGACAAACTGTAAATCATGTCGCTTTTGCGTCTAGCCGTTGCAACGAGACGCAGAAATATTGTTTGCATCTGTAGGTATCTTGTAGATGTGGCTGTCGTTTGCGACCGTCGTTCATTGATCCGGTAATTCGTCGACAATTAATTTTCTTTGAATATTCTCACACACGAAATGACACATTTTAAAACACTGACATTGAACGTATTCAAGTTGTTTCTTTCTTTCAAATGGATACCGTAGCCCCGGGCGCAGGTAAGTGAAGGAATACGCCTGGGTTTTAGTCAGTAAAAGTCTGACGCACCCTTCCGCTCCGCCCAGAGAGAGCAGAGAGGAGCGAAAGGAGCGAGAGGAGCATGAGGGCGAGAAGTGGGAGGTCATTTGATGATATCCCATAAAAAAATGGTGTGTGTCCACAGTGCGCATAGCTGCTGCGAAAAGTAACGAGTGCATACGATTCCCAAAGCTATTGTTGCGGCTCTGCACAAGTGTGCGTTGCTTTGAACAAATTATATGAAAATCATTGTTCTATTAGTTTCAGGACATGAAAGTTTCCTCTCTATGTTTTCCTTCGTTTTGAGAGCAGTGTTATGAAATAATATGATCAAAGCGGAATGTCTGTCAGGGTTCAGTGTTACTACAGATCGTTTATAAGTCATAAGATACTTTTATCCCGGAATTATCACGGCATCGAAATTGCCTTTGTTGAAATACATGTACAAAAATAAATTCACACTGATTACGCTCAATCCTTCTCTGTATGAGTGATGAAATTCACACTCACATTTTCTTCATACAGCTGGTCAAACGCACGCTACTAGGGAATAAGTGCTACCATTCGGGGAATAGCAGTACGTGGCAGAAGCGGAACACTGAACACTGCAGTATGAGTCGAGATACCATTTATAACAGGAAATTAATACCAGACGTGGCAAAACGGGCTTGCAAAAAAAATTATTCCCTCACCTCAGGTTTTCACTCACCTTTACTCTGCGGGGTAATTCCGTAACACTCATATTGAATTACAGTGTGTTATGCAGAAAAGCGAGGGAGGACCGGTGGCGTAGTGGTATCAGTCGTGACTTACAAGTTGTAGATCGTGGTTTCCATCAGGCACTTTCAAATGCCGCTGGGTGGATCGGAAATGTCAGATTTTTACTGACTAAAACCCACCCGTTTTCCTTCACTTGCCTGTGCGTCACGGTATCTTTTTCGAACAACACGCAGCTTAATCCTTCTTATTTTGTTCTGGGTGGGAAATCATCTAATGATCTGTTTTTGTCGACCTCCGTGGCGCAGCGGTCAACATGCCTGCCTGCGACGCGAAGGCCCCGGGTTCGATCCCCGGCCAGGTCATGATGGAAAACGATCTTTTCCTGATTGACCTGGGTCTTGGATGTTTATCTATATATGTATTTATTATAAATATAGTATCGTTGAGTTAGTATCCCATAACACAAGTCTCGAACTTACTTTGGGGCTAGCTCAATCTGTGTGATTTGTCGGTATATATTTATTTATTTATTTATTTATTTTATCTGTCCCGCTCTAGGCGAAGCGAAAGGGCGTGTCAAACTTTTACTGACTAAACCCCACCCGTGTTCCTTCTCTGGCCTGTGCGTCAGGGCCACGGTTTCTACGCAGATTCGTCCTTAAACCTTTGTCTGCATTCAAACGTATAACAAAATATATAATCAAGATTGTGTTACAAACGAAGTCTTAGGTATCTTGTTAAGTCCATTGTCAAGTATATTTATTGTAAGCACATAGTCTAGACCATAGGTTCTCAACGTGAACTATAATATGATTTAAGATATTTAATTAAATTTATTATAGTTTTACTTTGATTAATTAACGAAAGTTTATATACGAGTAAAAGTCATTCTGTAAATTTTAGGTATGTGTATAAATATTCCTTGGAACGAGTATAGAATGTTTAAAGTTAGGTACAAATATTTGTTATCCATTGACTATTTCGTTTATTTTTCTATATTCATTTACATTTCTAAACATTTATATAAAAACATTTAAAAATAAACAAAAATGTGTTTGCATTGCACCGATGACGGGAGCAAGGAATGGACCCTGCTCCCGTCATCGGTGCAATGCAGACGAATTTTTGTCTTGCCTCTGGAACTTGATGCTTGGACGCTTGTTTTGTTTGCCTCTGGAACTCTGACCACTGGCAGCACGGGCTGCCAGTGGTCAGAGTTCCAGAGGCAGGAACCTCCTCATGATGCGGGCCGTATTGAGTATCGAGAATTTCTGCCTTTTGAATCAGGCCCTTGATCTAATTGCCTAACGAAAGCCTCAATAGATGTTGGTCGAGGCTCTTGTTAGCCATTTACTTATTACTATGTTAGTAAAATCAATTATGCTAAAAGAGATCAAGTTTAGAAGGCATTCTTTTTTTCTCGATCCATACCGAAGAATTACAAAAATATTGAATCTGAGTTGATTTGTAATGTAATTACAGTGTCTAATATGTTTACCGTTTATTTATTTTTAAAACTTGGTGTAATTTTATATTATGTACAGGTACACGCTTTTATTTCATTTGATGTGAATATAAAAATATTATTCTTTAAGATTGTTGTTATTGTTAATAAAGTTAATGTTCCGTGTTTGTTACGGACGACATCGCTGTTTATAATAAGGACAAATAGTGATAGTGATAGTAATAGTGAAGAAGTGACTATGATACGCGTATAAGTGAATAAGTGACTATGATACGCGTTTAAGTGAATAAGTGATAAGGACTCAAGTGTTAGATATAAGTAGGACATGAGTGCTTAGTTATAAGATGTGTTAAATAGGACATAGAGATTTATAATAAGATGTAACTAGTAAGTAATTATGAATGTAAGGCGTCGTGGAAAGGGAAGTGGACATTAGAAAGAGACGAAAGTCAGACACACCCCATCCCCACGGCGCTACCCGTTACGCCCCCTTAGGGCCTTGTATAAGATCGGCGGCTTGCCTGCATCGCTCTCTTTCGACACTCCACCTCCACCGCAGCAAGCCGCCCGGGACTGCGGTACAAGTTGTACCGCGAAATAATAAACCATGTAAGCACTTCTACCGTTTCATTGACCATCAAATAATACAGTCCACCTCAACAGTTTGGTCCTTCAGAAGCCGGATCAAGATTTCAAGGAAGTATCCAGCAAGAAGCCATCGAAAATGAAAACTAGAAGTGTTACCGCCAGGGAAGAAAAGTCGGAATCAAGCCGCGTCACCACCCGGGAGGAAAGGTCAGAAGCAGGCTACGATAGCCGGCAACACCACGTATCTGAAGATTCGCCTAGGTCGCCGTCGACCGTCGCGTCCGCGTCCGCGTTTCCGCGCATCCCACGTGGCGCGCACGTGGTTGGAGGCGCGCACGTGGTTGGAGCCGCGCACGTGGTTGGAGCTGAGCACATGGTTGGAGCCGCGCACGTGGGTGGAGGCGCGCACGTGGTTGGAGCCGCGCACATGGTTGGAAGCGCGCACGTGGCTGGGGCCGAACATGCCGAGCACGTGGTTGGAGCCGCGCACATGGTTGGAGGCGAGCACGTGGTTGGGGCCGCGCCCGCGCCCGCGTCCGCAGCGGGGAGGGTTACACCGACCACGAGGTATAGCGCGTCCTACGCGCCGCCCCGTCAGCTACCTGAGAAAAGAGTCACCGCGACGGGGTCGAGCTACAGTGAATCGATTGCCACGCCATCGACGACAAGCCGTCTGACGAACACATCGAAGCTACAGGACTCAGCTAGAACTATGATAGCTGCACGTGATTTACGGGATACAGGAAGTATGACACGTTCCCGCAGATCATACAACAGTGACGTGGCACGAGTGAAGAAGGCAGAGTACGAGGCGCAGAAAAGGATCGCCGCGATTAGGAACGAGCAGCTAGAAATTGAAAAGGCGCTCGTTACTAAACAGTTAGAGTTGGAAATTTCGACGATCGAAGCGGAAACCGAGGCCCGAGAAGCAGGCTCAGTACACATGAGCGAAGATAGGATGGATGAGTGGCTTCAAAGTATGGACCGAAGTCACCCCACAGACGCGGATCGGCTAAAAGAGGAACTGCCGCCGCGTCCGATCACCATCCACGCCGCCGCCACCCCGGATACCGCCAGTGACGTTGAACCTGCCGCACGTGTCGACGCCGTCCCGTCAGAAAGGGACCGAACGAGACAAAGGTCGACCTCTCGGCCAGACGAGAACAAAGGACGGGGATGGAACTATTGGCCGACACGTTGGAGAGGATATGCCACGTGCGCCCGCCGCCTCGTCAAGCGATCGAGCTGCCCGCATTCACTGGGGCGGCTACCGAGTGGCTGCCATTCAAGGCGGCGTACGTCGACTCCGCACATTTGTGTAGATTCACTGCGGTTGAAAATCTAGCGAGGCTGCGCAACTGCATAAAGGGAGAAGCAAGAGATGCAGTGTCGGCGCTCCTTTACACCGCATCCGACCCGCAGGTAATAATGGACACGCTGGAACAATACTACGGGAGGCCGGAGATACTCATGGATCGAGCATTGGACGACCTAAGGAAATTACCTCGACCCACGAGCGCCGCCAAGGATTTAAATTCATTCGCAGTGAAGTTGCAAAATATAGTGTGCGTGCTGACCAAGATGGACGCCCGCGGGTATATTTGGAACCCGATGTTGGTGCGGGAAGTGATTGAGAAACTTAGCCCGCACATAAAATCAAGATGGTGCGACTACGCTTCTGAAGCCGTAGAATCGACACGTGAACCGGAAGTGATAGTGTTGTCCCGGTTCCTGATGAGAGAGGCCGACCGAGCAATGAGGTACGCCTACACGAACACGACGCCTGCACCCGCCACGATGAAGGAAACGCGAGGCATGACCCTGAGGAACGCGAAACGAAAGTCTGGTCGTGAAATAGTGTACGCGACGTCGGGACAGCGGGAAGAAATGAAGAAAGAGTGTTTGTGTTGCGGCGGCGAACATGAAGTGCCCAGGTGTGCGAAGTTCCTAAAGTTAAACTCTGACAAACGATGGGACTGGGCCCGCACCAACAAAGTGTGCTTCAATTGCATCACGAGACGCCATCGTCGCGAGCACTGCAAGGCAAAACGGTGCGGTCATGGGACCTGCAGTCGCCCACACCACGTGTTGCTCCACGTGGACCAAAAGGTGACAGAAGCGTCGCAGAGTGAAGAGCTACACACGCCCGACAACGAGAATGAACGACCACGTGAAGCCGTGATGACCGTTTCAGCGGAAAGCCAGCCACAGCGTGTGTTATTGAAGATCTGTCCCGTGATATTAAAAGGACCCGGCGGACAAATATCTACGTTCGCCCTATTAGACGAAGGTTCGACCGTGTCGCTCATCGACGAAGACATAACGCGCCGTCTACACGTGGCTGGACCTGTCTCTACTCTATATATACAAGGTGTGGCCTCGGACCGGCGCGACGAACTAAGCCAAGCGGTTACACTAGAGATACGCGGCCGCAACGGTGAATTTAAGCAGCTGCGTGCACGTACAATGAGGAACTTGCAGCTTCATAGACAGGCGGTGGATAGGCCAACTTTATGTAATTATCCACATCTCCGCGACATAAGTAAGGACGCCTGTTACGGAGAAGCTGTACCGAAAGTTCTGATAGGCGCCGATAACTGGCACCTAATAGTTACGCGCGAGCTACGCATGGGCCGGAAGAACGAACCCGCGGCCTCCTACACCCAGCTGGGTTGGGTGATCCACGGCACTGCACCGCGCGCCACACTAGAGCAACGAGGAGAAGAAATAGTGCTTCATATATACGACGTGTCTGCAAGAAAGCAGACAGATGATGTACGTCGTGTGGAAGAGTTGATAAAAGCGCACTACAGTATCGATGCTCTAGGAGTCTCTCTAGCGAAGAAAGTCAGGCCAGAGGACCAGAAGGCGATCGACGTGGTTCAGAATACGATGAAAAAGGTCAGTGATCACTATGAAGTTGGGCTGCCATGGCGCGATGAAGATGCGTCAATGCCCAAGAACTACAGCCGCGCCTTACAGAGACTAAAGACCGTCGAAAGAAAGATGGACTCGTCGCCAAGCTTCGCAGAGAGGTACTCCATCCAGGTCAATAACCTACTTGACAAAGGATACGCCCAGGAGTGCGACGGGACGGAAGAAGCGAGCAAGCGAGCGTGGTACTTACCACACTTCCCGGTAGTTAACCCAAATAAGCCGGGTAAAATGCGCCTGGTGTTCGACGCGGCGCACCGATACAACGGAGTGTGCCTGAATGACTATCTACTAGACGGGCCGGATCTGCTAAACTCATTACCGGGAATCCTGTTCCGGTTCAGAGAACGTCCGGTAGCCGTCACCGCGGATATTCAAGAGATGTTTCTCCAAGTAAAAATAAGAAGCCAAGACCAGCCAGCGCAAATGTTTCTTTGGCGAGGAGAGGAACGAACCAAACCACCGAGGAAATATAAAATGACGTCGATGATCTTCGGGGCTTCATGTTCTCCGTTTATCGCACACTCAGTGAGGGACGCCAACGCCAGACGGTACATAAAAGAGTACCCCGACGCCGTGCGAGCCATTACATCGAGCCATTATATGGACGATTATGTAGATAGCGTCGCGACGGAGGATGAAGCAATCAAGCTGGCGCGTGGCGTCATAAGGATCCACGAAAACGCGCACTTTAACCTGAGGGGTTGGTGCTCTAACCGACCTACCGTGGTGGAGAAGATAACGATGAAGAAGCAAGCATCTAACGCGGAAGTCAGATTCGGCCAGACGGAGGGAAACACTGACAAGACGTTAGGACTACTGTGGCAGACAGGGTCAGACGAGCTAGGTTTTAATACCGGGCTAAACCGACTGTCAGCAGACGTGAAAGCTAGAGATAGGGCACCGACGAAACGAGAGGCCCTCGGAGCAGTAATGGCGGTCTACGACCCTCTGGGACTTATCAGCCACTTTACAGTAGCCGGAAAGATCCTACTCCAGAACTTGTGGAGGCACGACATCGCGTGGGATGAAGAAATACCCGAGCAAGATGCGCAGCACTTTGAGGAATGGATTCAGAGTCTGGACGAAGTTACGAAGCTGCGCGTACCAAGATATTACGGAATGAGCCCTGACGACCACCTGGATTTACACGTCTTTTGCGACGCGAGCGAGCAGGCCTATGCAGCAGCAGCCTACTGGCGAATCCGGAGACTAGATGGGACGGTGGATGTGAAGCTAGTCGCGGCGAAGGCACGAGTGGCTCCCTTGAAACCAGTCACTATTCCGCGGCTAGAGCTACAAGCAGCGGTGATCGGCGCGCGACTGGCAGCCACAATACAGAAGGAGCATCGCGACAAGCCCAGGAGCGTCACCTACTGGTCAGACTCCCAAACGGTGCTACGATGGATCGAGAAGGACGCTGCGAAGTATACGCCGTTCGTAGCACACCGCCTGGGTGAGATCGCGGAGCTAACTGACGCTAGTCAATGGAGATGGGTGCCTACCGATCACAATGTGGCTGACGATGCTACGCGCCCCGACTACACCATGCACATGAGGTCGGAGGACAGATGGTTCACTGGCCCTGCGTTCTTGTATGGCAAGGAAGAGTCCTGGCCGAAGGAGAAAAATAAAGATGACCCCGACGACGCGACTTACACTCTGAGCGAAGAAAAAGACGTACGACCCTCCCATCTGCCCGACATAAGCAGATTCTCTTGTTATGAGAGGTTAGTACGAACAACAGCTGTGCTCCTTTTATTTAAGGAAAAATGCCGGGATCGGACCAGCCAGATGACCGTCGACCTTCTAGAGAAGGCCGAGAAACTATGGCTGAAGCAGGCGCAGACCGATGACTACGCCAGTGAGATAAGACTGCTTCTGAAAGGATCTCCGGTTCCGAAGTCCAGCAGTCTATACAAATTAGACCCGTACCTGGAACACGGCTTACTAAAAGTAAGGGGCAGAATCGGACACGCGGCAGCTATAACCGCGAAGAAGACGCCAGTGATTCTGCACGGCAAACACCCGTTCACGCGACTACTGGTAGCAGATGCACACCAGAGAGCCGGTCACGCGAACAACGAACGAGTAGTCAACGACCTGAGGCAACGGTACTGGGTGGTTAACCTACGCCCTACGGTGCGAACTATCGCACGACAATGCCAGCTGTGCCGTATTAGGAAGGTTACGCCGGTGAAACCAACTACGGGGGATTTACCTGTAGAACGGGTGATGGAGGTATCGCGACCCTTCACACACTGCGGGATTGACTACTTCGGTCCGATGACAGTGATCATAGGACGACGACACGAGAAGCGATGGGGAGCATTATTTACCTGCCTGACTACGAGGGCGGGCCATCTGGAACTTGTGTCGAGTCTGTCCACCGACTCGGCTCTGATGGCGATCCGAAGAATGGCGGCGCGAAGAGGTTGGCCGACAGTCATTTACTCAGATAATGGCACCAACTTTCGAGGCGCAGACGCCGACTTACGTGCGGCTTACAAGGAGTGGGAGAAAAGTTTCGTCGACTTCGGCCTAAAGAACCGAATGAGATGGAAATTCATCCCACCGGGAGCGCCGCATATGGGGGGAGCATGGGAGCGTTTAGTACGCTCTATTAAGAACGCGCTGGGTGCGGTCCTGCATCAGAGAGCGCTGAAAGAAGAAGTGCTGCTGACGCTGCTGACAGAGGCCGAACACTCTGTGAACTCTCGGCCTCTGACCCACGTCTCTGTCGATCCTAAGGATCCGGAGGCCCTCACGCCTAACCACTTTCTGGTAGGCGCCTCTTCTGGCCTTCCCCGTACCGGGCCCTGTGTGGAGGCAGGCCGCAAGCAATGGAGAACCGCCCAGGCGATCGCCGATCATTTCTGGTGTCGCTGGGTGGACGAGTATCTGCCAACGTTGGTGCCCCGAGGGACATCAGATGACCTGCGACGACCGCTTCAAACTGGGAGCCTGGTCGTAGTTGTCGACCCTACACTCCCGAGAGGCACGTGGCCCCGAGGCGTCGTGGAAGCAGTCTACAGCGGTCCAGATGGCAAGGTGCGGTCGGCCGACGTCAGAACAACAGCGGGCATCCTTCGGCGTCCAGTCACGAAGCTCGCCGTCCTCTGCGTGGAAAATTAGGCTACGGTAGCCCTGCGCCGGGGGGAGGATGTTACGGACGACATCGCTGTTTATAATAAGGACAAATAGTGATAGTAATAGTGAAGAAGTGACTATGATACGCGTATAAGTGAATAAGTGACTATGATACGCGTTTAAGTGAATAAGTGATAAGGACTCAAGTGTTAGATATAAGTAGGACATGAGTTATAAGATGTGTTAAATAGGACATAGAGATTTATAATAAGATGTAACTAGTAAGTAATTATGAATGTAAGGCGTCGTGGAAAGGGAAGTGGACATTAGAAAGAGACGAAAGTCAGACACACCCCATCCCCACGGCGCTACCCGTTACGCCCCCTTAGGGCCTTGTATAAGATCGGCGGCTTGCCTGCATCGCTCTCTTTCGACACTCCACCTCCACCGCAGCAAGCCGCCCGGGACTGCGGTACAAGTTGTACCGCGAAATAATAAACCATGTAAGCACTTCTACCGTTTCATTGACCATCAAATAATACAGTCCACCTCAACAGTGTTATTATAAACTAATTAGACGAAGATAATTGAAAAGTCTTAAACTTTTAAATGGAATAAAATATTGTATTTCCTTAAATATCTTGGCCATTCATAACGCTCCCTAGTCGTTTGAAAATATCAGGGGGATAATAGAAGTCCCAGAGAAAATTATACATTCTATCGTATAATAATATAATTGTGGCAATGACTATTTATTTAACAGAAGTATAAAAATTGGGGGCACAAGAAAAAAAAGAAGGTTGAGAACCTATGCTCCAGACTCTAGACGTTAGAGCATGTTGTACGAGGCTTAACGACCACACTGGAGATGGCAGGATATTATCTAGATGATAAAGCGCAATAAAAGCGAAGTTACAAGCTCAGTCGAGTCTTGAGGCAAAGGCATTATGTAACTGAACTAAAAGAGAATATTTAGTACTGAAGCTGAGACTTTATTGTTCATGTTTATAGCTTATTTGTTGTTTTGGGGATAATTTCTTTTCATTGTACTACAACACTTAAAGGACTGTGGGCCGGGCGCATTGCCCGTAGGACCGATGCCCGATGGAGCCGAAGGGCCGTCGAGTGGCGACATACAAACCGGAAGACGCAGCGTGGGTAGGCCCCCGACTAGATGGACTGACGACCTGGTGAAGGTTGAGGAAGTTCGCTGGATGCGGGAGGCGCACGGTCGGTCGTCGTGAAGATTCTTGAGGGTGGCCTATGTCTAGCAGTGCACGTCTTTCGAATAAAATGATGATGATAATGCAGTACAAAGCTGAAGTTCTTTAACGCGGCTTGCGGTAGGAGTTTGCCTCCATAACTTAAGCCACTTCACCTAAGTTATCATGGTAATATAGTTACAGAATCCCGCTCGCGTTACGATAAGGAATCAAAACGTTAACCGTACAAGAAACATGTATTTTCGCAGAGAGCTATGCTGTCTGTTTGATTTTGACTTTGATTAGCTGACCATTTGTCATGATTGCTAAGTAGGGAATAATAATTCCCTACTTAGCAATCATGACAAATGGTCAATGGGAATAATAATTCCCTACTTAGCAATCATGACAAATGGTCAATGGTGATTGCTAAGTAGGGAATAATAATTCCCTACTTAGCAATCATGACAAATGGTCAATGGGAATAATAATTCCCTACTTAGCAATCATGACAAATGGTCAATGGTGATTGCTAAGTAGGGAATAATAATTCCCTACTTAGCAATCATGACAAATGGTCAGCTAATCAAAGTCAAAATCAAACAGACAGCATAGCTCTCTGCGAAAATACATGTTTCTTGTACGGTTAACGTTTTGATTCCTTATCGTAACGCGAGCGGGATTCTGTAACTATATTACCATGATAACTTAGGTTCCAACAAAGGGAACAGGATATCAAGTTCACTCATCCTCCATAGAAGAGAGGAAGATCCTCTCGATCTTCCGACCAGACGGGTGTTGTCTGTTGTTGTCTGGCGGGCACTTGCCCTACTGTTGGTGTTGGGAAGTTGTGCATATAAATGCTAGTTGCAGGGTAAACTCTGCTTACAAGATGCGGAATCTGGACGCGCTGTTTGCACGTGGCGTTTTGTATATACTACTACAAAGTGATCTGTTATTTCAACTTATGTTAATGGTTTGACCGTTCGTTCTAAGCTCATTTCACCAATATTTTCATGTAGAAATTTTTACTGAATATTTCGGCTGGGGTTACAACAAGACACGAATAATTAATGTGGGTTGCACGTGGTATGATTACAGCAGGAATAATAATGGCCCATTAACGCAACAGCGAGAGAGGAGCGGTAGCGTAGAGGTAACAGTAACAGGCGTGTTACTTTGTGTAAAATTTTCATCACTACTGCTCTCACAAACAGCGAAGAAAAATATCATAAGGAAACCGGCTTGTCCTAGAGCT
The DNA here is from genome assembly GCA_017933935.1 of Sesamia nonagrioides. Taxonomy (NCBI): domain Eukaryota; kingdom Metazoa; phylum Arthropoda; class Insecta; order Lepidoptera; family Noctuidae; genus Sesamia; species Sesamia nonagrioides. The sequence goes on along the minus strand of JADWQK010001442.1, from coordinate 145,611 downwards.
TAACTTCGAAGACATGTGACATCTACCAATCCACACTGGGTCCGCGTGATAGATTACGGCACACGGTGTGAGGGACATACAGAAAAGATGCGAGTGCCCTAGGTGTGGAAACATTATAAGCTGATTTCTTTATTATTATGTAACGCAAAACTCGGATTTTTCGGTCACGTGTCAAGGCGCAATAATAACTCCATAGAACGTTTGGTCATCCAAGGCAGAGTAGAGGGGAAAAGACCTCGTGAAAGGTCACCGATGAGGTGGACCGACGAAATCAAGGGCGGCTGTGGGACCGCCTGGCGCAGGTCCTCACCGGACACGGTTGTTTCGGGAGGTTCCTGTTCCGTATAAGGCGGGAGGAAACGCCAGGGTGTCACCATTATGTGGATCGCCCTGAGGACACGGTGGAGCATACGGTGGAGGTCTGCCGGTTTGGGTAGAGCACCGCCGTGGCCTCGTAGCGGCGATCGGCGGCGATCTCTCGCGTCCGACCCTGGTCCAGGCCATGGTCCGGAGCGAGAGTGCAGGGCAGGCCGTCACCTCCTTCTGTGAAGCAGTGATGCTGGCAAAGGAGGAGGCGGAGCGCGTGAGGCAACGGGAATCCCAGAGACCTCACGCCACTAGCCGCCGCAGGAGGCGCCCTGGTCGGGAGATGACACTAAACTCCCAGCCACCGTAGGCGCGGGCCTGCGGGCGGTGAGCAGTGGGCAGCTCGCCGCTCGGTAAGGACCAGGCCCGAGTCGACGGCGCGTCGTGTTTCACGCGCGCCTCAAAGAGATGTCAGCACGTCGTGACGGGGTCCACGAAGACCGATGCCTCCTGGGTCAGGGTTGCGGGTTGGTTAAACAAGAAACCGTGGCCCTGACCATCGCACAGGCAAGTGAAGAAATATGGGTGGGTTTTAGTCAGTAAAAGTCTGACGTCGGGAGAAGTCATTTGATGATTTCCCATCCCAACAAAAAAAAAGGGCGGCTGTGGGAAGACCTGTTAATGAATGCTCTAGACTGTCGTCCAACAAGGATAGATGGAGAGAAATCGTACAGCGTGAGACATCAACGTCTCGAATTTAGTCATAGTGACTACGACCGTTCTGTTAAGAGCGGAACGAAAAAAAAGATCGCAACAGTGTTATGAAGGTTTTTTTTAATACTGTCTCTAGATATTTGGAAGATATAATTAAATTATCAGAAAGAACACCGCCTGCGGTAGGCCACTAGGATATTAAGCGCGCAGCTTTACTGAAGAGATATTTCGTGGTATTGGCAAGTAACGTCACGTGGAATATGTATAAACTATAAACCTACGTAGTACGGTGACATGTTTGTTATAATTTGAATTAGATTCAAATTATAACAAACATGTCACCGTACTACGTAGGTAACATTTTTATGAAACCGAATCTTGCCGCCAAGCGCTTCGTCGCGTTCCAAAATGATGTTTGGTGAAGCCGTAAGAAGAACGGGTCTGAGCAGTTGTGTGTTTGCGCCAAATGTTGTTGTGTCGGGAGTTTGGTCGTGGAGGGTCTCCAGATCAATCTTCCTTTGGCGTCGTGGTCGTCTTGTTGAGTTTAACATTGCATTACCTCGCTTTACTGCCATCTTCCTTCCTATTTATTCAGTTTTCTTGAGTGAATAGGCTCTTAATAACTTAGCGCGTTTTATCATTAACGATTGCATTACTGCAAAAAAATAAAAACATAAAAATTGGTACCAATTCTTAGTTGTAACCCAATATCATTTGATATCATCCAAAAAAGCTGTAGCCTTTGGTATATTTGTATATAGGGTATTTACATATATACAAAAGACCTTTTTATATGCTTTCCGATACACATTTTATAAGGGTTTCCCGGTCCGTGCAGTTGCTAGTTAAGACCAGCCTGTGTGTCAGAAAATATTTCAAGCGAATATACTGCCGGTGTTAAATGTACATATATGTATAGTGCGACACGTCAACCTTTGCTTCACAAAGAAAATAGAAGTGGGCCGGTCTTTTGGCACGATACACAGACGACAGATGGACCTTACGGTCGGTAAGCTGGAACGGGTCGCAAGGCACCAGAGCCAGAGGCCGCCCAAGCACCAGATGGGTCGATGACATAGTAGCGGTAGCTGGTCAAAGCTGGCTGAATACTGCTTAAGATAGAGATAGATGGAATACCTTGGTGGAGGCTTTCACCCGAAGGGGGTTCATACAATAACGTCACATATTATTCATAGTACCTAAAACATTAGCTCATAAGTAACCCAAAACCTTATTGTAAGAAATTCAAATATAGCTTTATTATTATTATTATATTACATGAATAGTATGGTATGTATTAATTTGGAAAATAAACTATCTGCGTGCCAATTCTCATCTGAGTCCCTTTGGCCGTTTTTCCATAATTGGGTAACAAACATCAAACTTTAACCTTCAGAATATTTGTAGCACGCAAATGAAGTACACAGTCAAATATACAAAAATGGTTTCCCAAACACCAATTTCAAGATAAAATATTGGTACATTTATAAGCGGCTTAAGGGCAAACAAGCGGCCCACGCAATCTCGACATCTAAGGACCAAAGTGTGATTTCCTGAAAGACTTACTGCGAAGCCTTCACATCGACGAGAGCATTTTAGCAAATTAATTAAGTCTCGAGTTATCCTTCCCTCGGAGGGAAGAAGACGGATTACTCTATGTCTTGTTTTCATATAAATTGTTACAACCTACCAACCACTTAATATATTGCCAAAAATTTCACATTAAGGCGTTGTGGAAACTGATCTTGTGTTGAATATAATCATTCAGTGTAAGCCCTCGATATTAGGAACGTTGAAAGCTTGTTATAAATGAATATATTTCTGAAACACACACTTCTTGCTAGCTCAATGATGTAAAATTCTCCGAAATGGTGAATTCTTCTTTAATGTTGGCATTCAAGACTTACAAGCTCCGACGTGATAAGCGCAAAAATTGAAAAGCCTCAGTAAAGGGAGCCTGTTGTCGCTGTTGGATTTGGTGACCTAACCGATGAATGCAAATCGCCAAAAAGGGAGACCACACGGCGTCGCATTTTTTTTTTATCTATATGAACAATACCTTGATTGTGGTTCTGCCTGATGGTAAGCAATGATGCAATCGTTGATCGTAAAGCACGCTAGTTTATTAAGAGCCTATTCACTCTAGCCTTGAAGACACTTGAATTGTAATCAGATGGTAAGACAGGCGCAGGCAAATTATTCAAGTCGTCCGATGTACGCGGTATAAAAGACGAGGCGAAACGCTTCGTTATGGTCGTAGTGGTATTAACAACGTAAGAGTGGATATTCGCCGTACGATGGAACTAAGTCAACGGACGCTGGAATTAAGTCATGCAATTCTCTTCCACACTTTCCACAATGCATCTTATAGAATATCGATAGTTGTTCAAATTATATCATAAAATACACAAAGGTTAAAACAGTACCAACGAACTTAAAACTTTCGTTACTTAAAGGCAACACTGAGCCATGGTGGCTTAGTGGTAACATTCACAACTAGCGATTTGTAGGTTCTTTATTCGAACACAAATAGGCTCATTATTTAATGTAAATTACTTCATTCCCACTGCTTTCAAAACGATCAATGAAAACATTGTGGAGGAAACCAACATGACCAAAGGCATGTAATATAACAACCGCACTGGACCCGTGTTGTAGCTTACGACCCACTCACTCCCTTTCATAGAAGGACTTGTGGCATCTCAGAAGTGGACACATTATGCTAATTATGCTAATGTTGTGCTAATTCCCTGGTACTTCATCATAGTTACCTACAAGCTTAATTAAGTAATTCCAGTGTTTCTACTTCACAGTACAAGATACTTCCCAAAGAGCTGTACTTACTAATTCTGTCCTTCATCATTTTGAATACATAAAAAGTATAAAAGAACACTTCTAAAACAAGGACAGCTAAAGATGCTTTAAACTCCTCGAAAACATTACGCAGGTCCTAACAGGATACTCAAGATCCAAGCGTCCTTAAAATGAATTGTTTGAGAAGATTCAATTAGTCCAATTGTCCTTTTTATATACATTATTACTATCACAGTCTTATTTCTGTAAATGGAATACTGCTCGTACTTTCATTTAAAATTTTACCTAAAGGTTAATCTCATACACGTTTTCCTTAGCTTGAATTAAATGTATTTATATTTTGCTTTTGAGGGGCTAAAACAATTTCCCTGCGGCGGTTTTCCTATTTGATTATAATTTGAGTGTCTTCAAGGCTAGAGTGAATAGGCTCTTAATAAACTAGTGCACTTTACCATCAACGATTTCGTCACTACTTTTTTTTTTGTTGGAATGGAAAATCATCATATGACTTCTCCCGCTCTGGGCGGAGCGGAAGGGCGTGTCAGACTTTTACTGACTAAAACCCACCCGTGTTTCTTCACTTGCCTGTGGGACGGCCAGGGCCACGGTTTCTTGTTTAACCAACCCGCAACCCTGTCCCAGGAGGCATCGGTCTTCGTGGACCCCGTCACAATGTGCTGACATCACTTTGAGGCGCGCGTGAAACACGACGCGCCGTCGACTCGAGCGTGGTCCTTACCGGGCGGCGAGCTGCCCACTGCTCACCGCCTGCAGGCCCGCGCCTACGGTGGCTGGGAGTTTGGTGTCATCTCCCGACCAAGGCGTCTCCTGCGGCGGCTAGTGGCGTGAGGGCGCTGGGATTCCCGTTGCCTCACGCGCTCCGCCTCCTCCTTTGCCAGCATTTTTCCTTCGCAAAAGAAGGTGACGGCCTGCCATGCACTCTCGCTCCGGACCATGGCCTGGACCAGGGTCGGACGCGGGAGATCGCCGCTGATCGCCGCTACGAAGACACGGCAGTGCTCTACCCAAGCCGGGCAGACCTCCACCGTATGCTCCACAGTGTCCTCAGGGCGATAACACAATGGTGACACCCTGGCGTTTCCTCCCGCCTTATACGGAACAAAAGTCCAAAGTCCAAAGTCCAAAGTCTCACATGCACTGATTACTGAGATCATGTATGCTGATGATTTGTGATTCTTAGCAGAATCCCCAGACGGCCTGTAACAGCTGATGTCCGCTTTTCATCAAGCCTGCCGCAAGTACGGCTTAAAAGTCAGCGTCAACAAGACCGAGGTGATGTCTCTTGACGTTCACGGTCACGAGACAGTGAATATAAGGCTTGGTGAGGATGAGTTGAAGCAAGTAGACAAGTTTCGTTATCTGGGGAACACTATAAGTTCTAAGTGTGACCTTGATGCTGAGATCAACAGCAGAGTCGGAGCTGCAGCTGCAGCGTTTGGCAAGTTGTGTTCCAAGGTCTTCTGCTCACATGACCTTAAGCTAGCTACGAAAATATCCGTATATGTGGCAATTGTGCTGCCAAACCTTCTATATTCCGCTGAGACATGGTGTGTGTACCGCCACCACATACGTACTCTAGATCGTTTTCACCTTAAATGTCTCCGATCCATTAAGAAGATCAAATGGTCTGACAGAGTGCGGAATACCGAAGTCCTGCGACGAGCCAATGTTGGTGGCATTGAGGCTTATTTAATGCGTCGGCAGCTTCGGTGGTGCGGGCACGTATCACGTATGGTGGACGAAAGGGTGGCGAAGCGCATCTTCTTCTCTGAGCTGGAGGAGGGCAAGCGAAAGCATGGTGGACAACTCCTCCGGTTCAAGGATGTCTTAAAACGGCACATGAAGAGGTGCAATATAGAACCCTCTGAATGGGAGCGTTTGGCAGCAAAACGGTCAGAATGGCGCAGAATGGTGTACGGACAAGTTCGCGAGTTTGAGGAGCAGCGCAAAGCTGACTTCGATGCCAAACGTGACCAAGTAAAGGCCCGCCCACCTGCTGCCATTACATATAACTGCGTTGACGGCGTGCTTACGTGCCTTCAGTGTGCACGAATTTTCGCCGCCAAGATAGGCTACATAAGCCATCTTCGGGCGCATGTGCGCCAAATCATCGGCTAGGAGTCGAAGTGGTCGCCGTGGCCGAAATCGGTCGGAACAACATCATCATCATCATCATCATACGGAACAGGAACCTCCCGAAACAACCGTGTCCGGTGAGGACCTGCGTCAGGCGGAAGGTGCGGGCGCCGTGGCGCCTCTCTAGCCACTCCTCAAAGAGGGGACTTACCACCGCTATTGTGGCGTGGCCAACTGCTTACCATCAGGTGGGATTGCGGTCAAGCGCTAGTTTATAATACATTTAAAAAAAAATGCGTGTTTCGCACCTACTCGCGTACTTGCGGAAGTGCAGATCTGCGTCACCGTGTGGGTTTTTTACGCACTCAAGCGTATCTTGTGGATTCATGTTGGCTCTGTCTCATTTCATTCAAAGCCACACGCATCCAAAATGGCACGCACGGCACTGTGAGACCGGTGTGCCATACCTTACGTCTTTCCCGGTACCCTGGCGCGTGTGTGAATGTTGTTCGTTAGTAGACGCGTGATCCGCATGAATGCGCTTGAATGCATTTTTGTGTGTTGGACTGTGCGTATTTTCTATACAACGTTATTTTTTGTTTTGCGAGACCCGAAACACCTGTCCAGTATTATTTACTTTACTACGGTGTGATGATTACAAAATCGCACTGCTGTACAACTCTCGCAAGTTTACAGTGCGAGGTGCACTGTAAACTTGCGAGAGTGAGCTCTGTGACGTCATACGGACGGTACCGTTTGTAAAAGATGAGAATAATGTTAAAAAATTATAAATTTCAATTTTTTTTATGTTATTAAAAGATCGTTTAAGATATTAAAAATAATACTAGATTATTTTACTCATGACGTTTTGCAATTAAAGTGATACATATGGATACTGTAACATAATGTTGGTGCAACCAACTAACGCGTCGAAAATGTAAAAAGCAAACTTGATAAAAAAAATAGCAAAAATTCCAGAGAAAAAGTAATAACAACAGGAGATTTAAACTATATTTAGACATTTGTAACAAAGATGCTAACGCTACTCATCGATTAGCTGACAAGCGAAGTGTTATTATAGAGAAACTAGCTGCACCCTATGGTTTTACCCGAGTAAGTAGTAGTAGTACCTACGATTATTTATAAAAAATGCACTTATGAATAAAAAAATAATGGAAAATCCTATGCTCAGACCTAACGAATGTATGCATGTTCAAAATCGGTTCAACCGTTTTGGAGGAATCGATCGATCGATTGGAGGAATCGAGGATCGTTCGAGGACAAACACTGCGACTGGAGATATTAGATATAAAATACATACATTAAAGTAGAAGCGGTCAAGTGCTAGTTTATAATATATATATATATATATATATATATATATATATATATATATATAAAAGAAACGTTCTTAGAAATAATTAATGGAAGTTATTCAATAAAACCACGTGTAATCTATTATTTGTAGTATGTAGTACGAGCTCGTAAGAAGCTCACAGTACCATTATGCATAGAGATAATAATAATCCAGTACAGATGGATTTCACGACACCCAAAAAGTGTATCCACTGGAAAATTCTGAGTGAAGCGTTTTTCGACTATTTTTTAAATCTCTGGCCAGCGTTAAATGCTAAATGACATTAACGCGCGTGGCGATTCGGCAGTAAATTGGAAAAACTAGGCCAACAAAAATGAGGCCATGCCTTGATTTATAAGTCTGGGAGTCGCAGTTCAGCGTATACTTCGACAGTTTTGAACAAAGTCCTTAATACAGTAATAAATGACCGCATTTATACTAACCGACTTCAAAAAAAGGGGGTTATCAATTCGACCCATATGTATGTTATATTTCCAGAACTGCCCAGTTTTCGCTTTGGTTAGTTTATATCAGCGTCTGAAGAAATGTGCCAAATTTCAAAAGCGTATGTATGTATTTTATTTTATAGTCAAGGGAAAAACGCCACAGGCATGGCACAGAAAAGTGGTGGTACTCTTTTTCAAAAAGGGTGACAACACCCTTTTGAAAAACTATAGACCCATCTCACTTCTGAGTCATGTCTTTAAGTTGTTTTCGAAAGTCCTCACGAATCGTCTCTCCTGCAGGTGTGACGACTTCCAGCCTCCCGAACAAGCCGGTTTCCGAAAGGGCTTGAATACAGTAGGCCACATCCATACGTTGCGGCAGGTTATACAGAAGGCCGAGGAGTGTAACCTACCCCTTTGCTTGGCGTTTGTGGACTACGAAAAAGCCTTTGATCCGATCGAGACCTGGGCCGTACTGCAGTCTCTTCAGCGGTGCCAAATAGACTATCGGTATATTGAAGCGCTGAAGGGTTTGTACGAAAACGCCACCATGTCAGTCCGAATACAGGATCAGACCTCGAAACCAATACCTCTGCAGCGTGGTGCCAGACAGGGAGATGTTATCTCCCCGAAACTGTTGACCGCTGCATTGGAGGATGTCTTCAAGGTTCTGGACTGGAAAGGACTGGGCATCAACATCAATAGCGAGTACATGACACACTTTCGGTTTGCTGATGATATCGTAGTCATGGCTGAGACCGCGGAGGACCTGAGTACAATGCTCGAAGACCTCAGTAGAGCCTCCGAGCGAGTTGGTCTTAAAATGAACATGGACAAGACGAAAGTCATGTCTAATGCCCATGTTGTACACTATAAAAATTGGAGACTCTGTTCTCGAAGTTGTTGACAGTTACGTGTACCTGGGACAAACAATCCAGTTAGGTAGATCCAACTTCGAGAAAGAGGTCAATCGACGAATCCAACTTGGATGGGCTGCTTTCGGGAAGCTACGTAAAATCTTCTCGTCCGAAATACTGCAGTGTCTCAAGACAAAAGTCTTCGACCAGTGTGTGTTGCCAGTGATGACTTATGGAATTGAGACGTGGTCGCTAACAATGGGCCTTATAAGAAGGCTCAAAGTCACTCAAAGGGCAATGGAGAGGGCTATGCTTGGGGTTTCACTGCGCGATCGAATCAGGAATGAGGAGATCTGCAGAAGAACGAGAGTAACCGACATAGCCCGAAGAATTGCAACACTAAAGTGGCAGTGGGCTGGACACATTGCCCGTAGGACCGATGCCCGATGGGGCCGACGGGTTTTCGAATGGCGACCACGCACCGGAAGACGTAGCGTGGGTAGGCCCCCGACAAGATGGACCGACGACCCGCGGGAAGGTCGCGGGAAACCGCTGGATGTGGAAGGCGCAGGACCGGTCATCGTGGAGAACCTTGGGGGAGGCCTATGTCCAGCATTGGACGTCTTTCGGCTGAAATGATGATGATGATGTATGTATGTTCGCGCATATTTCCGGAACTACAAGACCGATTTAAGTCAGTCATTTTTTGTTGTACTAGGTATTATTCAACTTTGTCGCAGAAGGAAGCTGCGGAACGGGAGAGGGAGATTTCAACTCCCTTCCCGGGCCGCAGGAGACGCACCGGGCGCCGAAGAAGGGCGGATAACGCCCTCTTCCGCCCCCCATGAATGGGTCCAGGGGCGAGGGACATGGGGAAGTCCCCGCCCCCTATTCGATGGACCCCGAGGCGGAGGCGCGCGCGAGTGTCGACGCACGCCCCTGAGGCGATGCATGGAGTAGTTTAACACCCCACTACCCCGTGCAGGAGATGGGGCCCGGACAAACCGGGCCAGCACGAGGGTGTGGGGCGGTGGAAGAATTTAGACTCCCGCGGCCATGAGGCCATGAGGCCGTTTGCTCGTGATAGAAGAAACACCGGGGTGGTTTTAGTCAGTAAAAGTCTGACAGACCCCGTCGCCCAAACCAGGGCGGCGGACATCTTATGAGGATTTCCACCCCGAAAAAAAAAAGGTATTATATTATAGGTACTTAGGGAATATTGCAAGTTTATAGGGTTTTTTTTCGTATTGATGAGAATTTATTCTAACATGGGTTATGGCTGCCACTGTTGTTATGAGGTGAAAATGTAATTTTCGAATTTCGACTAAGACACTGAAAAACATGAAATAAAAACTTTTTAGAGCCATGACAAAAGTAAAATTATTTTTTCCTTTTAAGTGTCTTTTGACGTCGGTTGCAATTTTTTTGTAAAAAGTTATTTGTTACTTTAAGTACATTTTGTTTGCTCGCAAAAATATTAAAATTATCAATTGTTTGCTCGATTATACGTTTGTTTTGGTTCATATTACCTCGATAGACTGTAAATAGGTGCACGTTAAGTATATTGAAACTGAAATACGGAGAGAAACCCCGAGCAAGCACTTCCAAATAATGAAGAGGTTGGACTTACAGGGGGCTTCAGGCGATGTACTTCTGGTGTAGTGGAGTGGATGGAGGCCTCCACAAAATGTTTACTTAGCGCTATAGATTTGCCAATAAGCTCACCTGCCAGTGGCGGTTTGGATTACGGTTACTTGATGTTGTTCAAACCAGGGTTATGGAGAGAGAAAAAGTTATACTGCCTGATAAATGGCAAGAACTTGCGCTCCGTTCGTTGTCCATTCCTTAATTGTAGTCGGATGCTAGGCAATGAGGTTGAAGGTAAAAAAAGCGGGAATATTTGAATATGCTTGATTATTGATGTATTCAATTGTTATGTGCATTAAGAACATTATTTGCCATACTTAAACATTACTCTTACTATTAATTATGAAATATTGACGTACAAAAAGTGCTGATTCTCAGCCTAATTTGAATAAATGACTTTTGATTTTATACTCAATAATATATTGCATTCCATAATGTGTACATAAAAGTTGATATATTAAAATATACAATCAATTATAGGCCCTATCGGACACAGAAGAGTATTTCGTTTTTTAATAGAAGTGAGGATGAAGGCGCTATTGTTAAGGAAAAAAATATACAATATGTAAAGAAAACCCAGTCCGATCCGTGAAGGTGTTGTTAGGTATCGATAACTGATTCTAATAATGCCCACAAAGACAGGCAAAACTTAAAAAAAAATCCCCCTAAAAAAATAAATATTATTTCGCAAAAAGAGGTAACTTAACACATGTGCGGTAAGCAACCCAATTCCGCGGGCGGCGGGGGGCAGGGCACGCGGCACCTGTGACGTGGTCGCGTCGCTATTCGCTTATAATAATACCGGTGTTGTCACTTTTTTAAAAATTACCAAAGTTCGGGGAAATTGGAATGAATTCCCCGGAAAAAAGGATTATTTCAAAATTCATTAGTATTGTTACTATGATGATTATTTAAAATTTTATATTATATTTGGTCAAGTGTTTACCTAACCTTTATTATCCTTTTGGGTCGGACAGGGTTTTCTTTACATATTGTATAAATAATAATCAAAACTGTATCATTAGAGAACAGTATTTTTGTTTTTATCGAAACTACTCATCCCTAATACGTGAGTGTATATACACTTAGTTATATACAATGTACACCCAATAGGCTATTTGACAGATTTATAATTTTTATCTTGAATTACTTGGTTGCGGTTAAGAAGTTCACCGAAAGTATTGATTTTAATTTTAAATACGTATTTCGTAAGAAATATGCAAATAAAAATTCAAAATTCAAATAAGCCGTGAAAACGATATATATATAGCAATATGGCGTCCCGCTTTAGTGACGTCACAAGCGGTTTTCGGTTTTCAGTGGTGTTTGTTTTTATTTATTATTTGTTGTTGTTATCTAATAAAATGGTTTACAAGTGGTGTGCTGTACTGGGTTGTACAAATAAATCGATTAAAACTCCCTGAAAAACAGTTTATAAGTTTGCCGAAAATAAGCGTTGATGCGCATATGACGTCATAGCGACATTAGCCAATCCGGATCGTTTCACAATGTGTGGCGCGATATACAAAAAGCCAATCATATTTTTGTGTTTTGGATATATTAATTGTTGTTATTTTTTATTAAAACTCATGTAAATGACATAACGAACCCTCATTTTATGCAATTAAAGCAAAAAATCACAAAAAATTGAATACTGTCAAATAGCCTATTATATACATTTATATAATACGGCCACAATACCTAGTAGGTATATCACAGGCGGCTGATTGTCAGAATACCTTTGAAGCTGTACCAATTACATGCCGTCCATTGTATCTACTGAATACCAATTATATTCCACACAATAGTGTGCAGTATTGAAATTTCTTGATTGGCACTGGGCAATATTGTAGTTATTGTTGATTAAGAATTGATTATAAATGGTTTTGTTATTTCGCAGAACTGCGTCTTCCGGACTACCTCTTGATATTCAATGGCGTCTGTTATACGATGGGACATGACGAAACAGCGGTTATTTAGAATCTTGGGGTTCATTTGATTCATCGAGTCCGGTTTAACCATGCTGGGATCGGTGTATTTCATTCATTCATTCACGATTCTTTTTTATCATGTTGATGTTCTGGCCTCGCAGAAGTTTTTCGTTTTTTAAATAAATTTTAGATATTATATTATAGAAATTTCATAGTGCGATTTTTATTAGCTTTTTTAATGTTGGTGCTTCCTATGAGTGTCCAAAATAAAATAATTTTCTTTTATTTTTATTTTTATATCGATTGACCTTCAGGTAAGCTAAGCTTGCAGTTAAATTATGTAACAGCTGGGTGACCACCAGTTACATAATTTCGAAACACTTTCGCGCCTCAGACAGCACGTTACACAGTTGGTCCCGATTGTCTATATTCTATGTTCTATATCACTATACCTACTACGGGTTTGGTTTGCGCACTTAATCCATCCAGAGGACTATTGTGCGTGGGCCGTTGGTGGTTATTCCAACCAGCCCACCTCCTACCAAAAGTCCATTAAGTCTCCTGGCTTGCTGAGAACATCTGTGTGAGATCTTGGTGCCCCTATGTATTAAAAAAGAAAAGTTGCCCCTCACTAGGAATGTACCTGTATCGTGGCTCCGTTTACTGACATATAAAGTCACATACACAAACAGCCAGACCCCGAAAACTAATTTCAGGCCATACAAATGTTTGTTCCGTGCGGGAATTGAACCCGCGACACGCAGCGCTGCAGCCGACCGCTCGGCCACTGCGTCAATCGTGTCGTCAAAATATGTGGTTATGTTGTTACACTATGGTTTTACTTCTAATTTGGGTTATGGTTGTAAATATGGTTGTGTTGTTGTTACCCTATGGTTTTATTTCTAATTTCAAGCAATGACGTGTTACCCACTGACTGGACCGTGGCTATAGACATGCGAAAAACTTCTTTCTTATACCTATGATTGTGGAGGTCGGATAAACTGTCCGCACCCGGTTAGATTGAAATCCATCAACCACATTACTTATTTTTTCAACTAGTCATTCAAGTAACGAACAGAGGCTGTCAACCACAAAAAAACAATTTTTTTTCTAATATTCATGTATAAATAAAACCCATCACGATTATCTAATTTCACTAACTCATTCACTTCGAGCCTGTTTAATCACCAAAACGCAATTGAAGATAAAAGAAAATAACTTGACATTCTATACGCAAACACCACACACAAAAATGGATCCAATTTCACATAACAACGCCAAACCGTCGAAGCCATTCAAAAGGAAATAGACAAAATAAAAAATCGAAATATGATGAGATATTCAAATGTTATGTAAGTTCGGTGAACAACATTAGGGAAATCGCTCCCCACGGACTTATGGCTCACTAAATATACAGATACAGAAGGTCAGTTCTAACGGGTGTAAAAATATCTTTAACGAGGCCAAAAATTACACGATCAATCCGTTATGACATCTTAACAGGTGGATGGTAAAGGTAATTTTTATTTTTTTATCGATTTTTTACTTGATTTGCGCAAAATTCTGCAACATTAGGTCTTCTCCTAAGTTTATCTTCCAACAAGGTGGACCTATGACCTGGTGAAAGTAAACCGGAAACCGATGGAGGTCTCTTTAGGCTGAGAAGAAGGTCCTTCCCTTGTGACAGGGCTGAAGTTAAAAGTTAGGAGGTGAGCCATTGTCTATAGAGATACTGCATACACACCGGAGGTCTGGATCTTCCATAACAACATGCAGTGGCAGTCTTTGCTGCGGCCTACTTGGATAAAAAAGAAAGGGCCGCAAGAGACGCCCTGGTCGTCGGGAGATGGCATCCAACTACCGGTTACCATAGGAGCGAGTTTGCGGGCAACGAGCAGTGGGCAGCTCGCCGCCCGTTAGGACTAAGTACGAGTGCTGCGATTGGTTAAACTACTAATCAAAAATTCATCATTTTGCGCTAATTTTCGTTCGTATAACTGCACCCTATTTGCGTAGTACACTTGCAAGAAGGATATTGCTCATTTTCAGCTTCATATGTTTGAAAACTTCGTCTGGAACAACGTAAATAACGCACTGTTTCTAAATATCGAAATGAAAGCCATTATTACTAACTAGCGGCCGCCCGCGACTTCGTTGGCATGGAGTTAGTTATTAGAACATTTTTTTTTAACTCCAAAAGAGTTGGTTTCTATAGATATTTTATTACACTTCTAGATCATAATATACTGCATACCTTTTAAATTTCAATTCTCTTTCTTCAAAAACATAGGACTTTCATACAAACTTCCAAACCCCATTTTAACCCATAAGGAATGATTTTCGAAAAAATATTTTATTTATTTTCATAGCTTTCAATGAGGAACTTTCATTCTTAATTTCATTTGAATAACTTCAAAAACGTAAAAATTTCACACTAACTATGCACCCTCCCATTTTTGTGAATTTACCCCATTTAAGGGGTAAATTCACAAAAATTCTTTCTTAATGCTTAAAAAAATAAGGGTTTCCTTTTATAACGTCCCCTACGTTATTATAAGAAACCCTTATTTGTTATATGCTTCGCTCCAATTAGTTCCAGCGTGATGTTATACATATAGCAAAGCTTTCCTGGATCAATGGGCTTTCCAACACAAAAAGAATTTTTCAAATCGGACCAGGAGTTCCTGAGATTAGTGCGTTCAAACAAACAAACAAACTTTTCAGCTATATATTAGTATAGATGGTGTGGCGCAATTACTTTGCTAGCCTATTCTCTCTTGTTTTCAAACCTTCTGTACTTATTATCTATTCGGTACAGGATCCGTCGTCGTCAAGATACTATGTGGAAATAGGGATATGGGAACTGGACTTTAGACGTGGACGCGAAACGTAACTCCCGAGTCTCTTATGATGTCAGAACGTGCTCAATCGAATGGCAAAAGCTTTCAGATTATGTTGGTTTATTTGAGTTGGAAACTCGGAAATGTTTATTCGTTTAAGGAGAAATCATTATTATTACTTTTGGAATAGGCGCTTAAGTAAGAATTATGGTTGAGTTGTAACAGCCGTACTGTACGTTATATGAGTTCATACAATTGTCTTTTTTTACAATGCAGTGCCTGGGGCTTTTATTTAGGTTATAAGTTTTTGCTTATTTACACTTCCATTTTAATGATACATTTTTTTCTATTTTGACGTGGCTAGCTGGCATATGGTAAATAATTTCATTATTGTAGTATTTTCTTGTGAAATGAAATGAAATCGTTTATTAAGCAATTAGGATCACTGATCACTTTTACACGTCATGTTTATTTTTATTTTATTTTTTTAACTAGATGAAGCCGGCATTTCCTAACTGACTACCTCTGAGAAGAAATAGCCAAAACAAACTCAGGGATCATCGTCTTTTTTCAAGTCCAGACATTAAAAATGAAAATGTTTACAATAATTTACCTTATAATTACGCATATTGCTTAATAACAATGCTTAACAGAGCGAGCAGCTCAGTCCCAAACTTTTTTGTCTTCTAAATAATCTGTGATTTTATAATACCCCTTTTTGCAAAGTTTGGCCTTTATATGGTTCTTAAATCGTTTAATGGGTAAGTTTCGAATGTCCATAGGAAGCTTGTTGTAAAAGTGTATACATTGACCCATGAACGAGTTGCCTACTCTGTGGAGACGAGTGTGATGTACAGCAAGATTGTGTTTGTTCCTGGTATTTATATTATGAATATCGCTTATTTTCTTAAAATTCGTGATATTTTTATGAACATACATAAGATTTTCAAATATATATTGTGAAGCTACAGTCAGAATTTTCACCTCTTTGAACTCTTCTCTAAGAGAATCTCTAGGACCAAGGTTGTAAATGGCTCGAACAGCCCTCTTCTTTAAAACAAAGATGGTATTGATGTCCGCACAAGTTCCCCAGAGAAGAATCCCATAAGTCATAAGACTATGAAAATAACTAAAATAAACAATTCTGGCTGTATCCACATCAGTTATCTATCTAATTGTCTTAACAGCAAAGGCGGCAGAACTGAGTCTACCCGACAGCTTCTCAATGTGAGGACCCCATTGTAACTTGGCGTCAATAGTTCATCCAAGAAAAACTGTCGACTCGACAGGGATCAACTCTACTCCATTCAGTTGAACATTGGTACTTAGCTGCCTGACATTTGGCGTAGAAAATTTAATGACTTTAGTTTTTTTCATTTAAAAGGAGGTTATTTACATTAAACCAATGGACAACTTTAGAGAGTGCATTGTTAACTTCGTCAAAATTTGTTAGCTGACGCTTGACTTTAAAAACAAGAGAAGTGTCATCCGCGAACAATACTATGTTGTGATTATCCCTCACGTGATGAGGTAATTCATTGTGTTCATTATTATACATAGTATTGTGTATAGTCATGTAATTTTATTTTAAAAAAGCAGACAGCTGTGCTGTTGGGGAGTTTGTTCCGCCACTTCTTCTTCCCAGCAAAGGCACTAGACTAGGAAGTGGCGAAGGGCGGACGTTTTGGGGGCCTGTTCTATGTAATATTGACGTTCAAAAAGTGCTGATTCTCAGCTTAATTTGTATAAATGACTTTTGATTTTGATTGACTGCTCGATTGGTCACGATAAGCCATACTTGTCACTGTTAGTCCATGTATGGATTTTCTAATATCGAGATCCGCCGTGCCTTGGAAAGCTCGTTAAACCGTAGGTCCCGGCTGTATTTTGTGGATATTTGATAGCCCTTACTGGTAATTAGAAGATAAACAGTCTTGTCCAAGGGTATCGTACTGGATATAAAGAGAGAAACAAAGAAGTAAGAATAGATGTTTATTTGCGATAAACATGACGTAAAAGTTTACAAAAACAGTTGAGTGAAAATAATTGAAGGGATATGCGTCACATCCACGCAAAACGGCTGTGGGTCGCATTATGCTGCGACCCTATGCAAAACAGAGTCCAGCGCTGGTTTTCAGCGAAAGCCGGCGTCGACGTAAAGACGTCACCCGGTGCAGCAAAAATCACAACTGACACCGTGCCGGTATTAATAATAAAAACGTAATAATGGCAATAAAAAAAAAATCTAAATGGCGAGAGAGCAGTTTAAACAAACACAAACAGGAATATAAAAAATAAAAACAGGATATAAAAAATGCGAGAATATCATCCTCAACAATGACTCACGTTTTATATAGTGGCAACATTAAGGAAGCGTTTGGTTTGACGTACGCGCATCCAGCATGTATCAAAGGGTGAATCCGCCGATTTTATTCCGCGAGATTTATTTTTACGTTTTTATGAAAAACTTAACATTATGCGTGCAAACTAGCTTAAACTGAAAGGTTAAGTAATAAGCATTTTAGATCAGTGTGAGGCACTTAGATGCAATCGTGATTTTAGTAGTAACAAGTGTCTAAATATTTTTTCACTAAATGGTAATGACGTTTTCCTAATGGTAATGATTTTCTTAAAAATGGTAATGATCTGATGTTAATGGTGATTACGAAATGGGTATATTTGTTTAGCTAACTACCAACTTTATCTACCTATGTACCTACTAAAGAATTAATTGGTATTAAAAAGAAATGTATTCAATATTTTATTGAATTTGGAGCAATACGGTCATTAGTTAAAAAAAATTACGTTCCTAATATTATTCAGAATCAGAAAAAAATTACAACATTATTTTTTATTTATGCGAAACCAGAGACACGTGCCCAATATTTTTAAATAAAGAATCTATGTTCAAAATTTCAAAAAGATATCATAAAAATCCACAAAGTTTTGAGCTTGTTATCCTACTTGGCTGTCCCAACAAAAATATGGTCCATGCTCCGCTCGGGCGGGCAGGCGGTGCATTGACCTCTGACATCAGCTGTTACGGGGGCGATGATCTACCGTAAGCGGCGTACCGCGTTCGGTAATCACACTGCAACAATTTCTAAATGTATTTGGGAAAACATATAACATGGTGTAAAAATGATTGGAATCGATTCAGTTGCTTAGTCTGAACAAACTATATTCAGGTTTCGCATTAACACAGGAATTCCCAGGCCTTTTTATTGTAGCTCCTACACCGTGCGGGGCTCCTTTGCCGTGTCCGGTCCTCTGAGTAGTTCCAAGTAATTGTGCTTACTTGTGCTATTCGTGGTGAAGCTGGGAAATCATGTAAAAAAAATATTTATTTCGGTACTATGTGACTGGAGAGTCTGTCTGAAAATGTAAAGTGTCTATGAAAGGATTATCTATGAGAGCTCTTTCGATCAGTGGTATGATATGTGCCCATACAGCTGGACTATCGTGTCTCAGACAAGAACTCGCAGTACATATTGATGTTGGTTTCGTTACACTAATATAGAAATCAAAATTGTATATTACGGCTGTGTGAAGGCATACTTCCTTGCAATTTCCACCATAGTGCATTGATTGCACTTCATTTTTAAATTTCAGACGGTAATTTTCAGAAAAGTCTGCGTTAACCGCACAGTTAACGGGTAATGAATCTTTTATGAGTTGCATGTTGCAATATTGGTTATGAATAGCATAGCAATGCTCTAAGAATTTTGGTATACTTTCATGTAAATCATTGATTACCTCTGTTGGTTTAGCTAACACCGATTTTTTTTTAGTCGTAGTAACAACTTTCTGACCTTGCTTTATCTTTATACTTTCTCTTGTACGTGTCCATTTACAATAACTAATTTCTTGATCGTTGGAAAACTCTTTCACTTGTAATGATTTACTTTTACACGACTCACACGGGGAGTGTGAGTCATTTTAATCATTGTTCGTCATATTTTGAGCAACATAGGCTAGTTATCAAAACTTCAGCACTTGTTTCGTCCAATCTAAAATGTGTCTTGAGAGCTTGAACCTTTAGATTAGCATTTTCATGAATCATGCATAAGTTTAGTATGTTTCGTGTTGAGAGCCTCTTGGTTTCAAAACCCAAAATGGTTTATGCTTACAAAAGAAACTGTAACTGACTGTCACGTTATATTTAGCCATGAAGTTTTTGTGTAACGCTTTTTGAGTGCATGTAAATTTTAGGATACCTTTCATAGTCATCATTACCGTATACAAAGTGTCATCACCATAAGCCTAAATGAGATGGTAATGATGTTGATGTTAATGACGAAAATGATTTTAAAATTATATAAAAATAATTGTCACCACTATTGGGTCACCTCAATATCGCCATTTTTTTATTGTTATAACATGCTACAAAGTGCTAATTATAAGAAAAATATCGATGTATAAAAGTTATCGAACTCGAACAAAATGGGAATGATGAAACCGCAGACGACCTGCGCGTGACGCCTCGTTTTCGGGGTGAAAAGAATCTTGGAGCTGCATAAATTTTATACAAACTCTCGTCTGTTGTGTGTGCGCAACGAATAGAAGAGCGGGACGCGCGGACGCAAACCCGGATAAGTCGCGTCGCGGCCACATCAAGGAACCTTTGATGTTGCCGCGATGGCGATGACGATTTCTGGTGACAATATTGCAATTCATGATTCCATCTTATTGGCTAATATGATTTCAATATAATTTTGTTATTTTGTCACGGTAAATATGTAAATTTTAAATTTATAATTAAAATCTAGTCTGTGTGTAGGTAAAATAAAAAATGTAAAAGACAACCACAAAGGTCAATACTTTTACTGTGATGGTTATGATGTTTACTGACCACTAATTTCCATGCATTTTCGTCAAGTTTTTGACATGGTGTTTGTCACCGACTTGAGACTCACAAAATTTAAAACCTTTTAAATGACAGAGGATTGGTCTTCTGGTATCTCAGGTGCAACCGGTTAGGCTGGAAGCTAATTTCAATACAGATAGTTGTGAAAAGGCGCCCATATTGTTTTCGATTTATTAAACCACGAAGTTCGTATCTGATACACTCTTGATCCTATACAACTTAATTACACGATAAACGCGATTGAGCTCTGAACACATAGGAGAAATTCAATATTATTCCACACCGGAAAGCGTAGTTCCAATACTCGTATGTACATAAAAATAAGTTTTATTTACATTTGAATGGCTCTGCCTGAGTACACCGTTTTATTTTACACGGTTTTTCTGCACTAACCTTTATGTATGAGTTGATTCGATAGAGGGACCCAAACAGAAAAAAAAACGTATGGTGCTTTGTATTTTTAAAAGGGGCTTTGTTCGTAGGCAGATAAAAAAAAAAACAAAAAATAGCAGTAAAATTCTTTTAGGTCCGTTCGTGTGTGGAGTACTGCAGCAACATTTGGGCTGGTGCTGCAAAATGACACCTGGCAGCTTTGGATTTGGTGGAGAGGCGTGGGAAGAGGCTAATTGGCGACCCATATTTGATTTAAAACGGACGTCAAACCCTGGAGCACTGATGAAGAGTAGCCACCCTGTCGGTGTTCTATAGGATGCATTTTGGAGAGTGTGCGAGTGAATTGCATGACTTAATTCCTCCATCTCCGTTTCATTATCGGACGACCCGTCATATGGCGAGTATCCTTTATGTTGTTGACTTCACTGCAATCTGGACGAAGCGTTTCACCTCGTCTTTTATACCGCGTACATCGAGTGTTTCCGTTTGACTACAATTTAAATGTCTTTAGGCTAGAGTGGCCCTTACTCGCTCTTTACCATCAACGATTGTATCACTTCTTATCATCAAGCGAAATTGCGGTCAAGTACTAGTTTATAATTAATAACATAAAAAAAAAACAAACTTCAGACTATTTTTGTCCATACTTTGCGTTATTATTAAGGAGAAACGAGAAGAATGACTTAATAAGAGGATTGAGTATAAATGTCGATGGCTATATATATAGCTTTGTAAATGACGATATTATAACTATTGCTCCGGCGTCGCACGGGTGCAATGTTGATATGACGGATGAAAAATGTGTAAGGAGGCTTTCCAGTGCTGGACTCTGTTTTGCATTGGGTCGCAGTATAATGCTGAGCGACAACCGTTTTACGTCGTGGATATGACGCATATTCCTTCAACTATTATTATATATGACGGGGGAACCGTCAGGAAGGCGGGGTTGAAGTTCCGGATAGTTGAGGTGTCTTCTCATCCGTATGAGCATCCATCGTGGGTATTTCGAGAAAACGTTGAACAATTTATAACTATAGTGTGATGTTCGATTCTTATTACTTTAACTGTACACATACTTAGATCACTTTAATATTAAGGGATTACAATAATAATCTCAGATTAAAACTAATAAGAGCCACTGAGTTTGAGTAAGACCAACCCACTCGATCGAAGCTAGAGCAAAGAATGCCCAGCGCCAACGGTCGATCGCTATGTCAAACGCAACTCCAGTCGGTGTTACCATTCGCTCCATGGTGTTACCCGCTTTTGATAAAAAACATAATTTATCCGAATACCGACCGATTAATCGACTTTAAAAAATAGTAGAGTAATTTACGGTCAATTGATACTGATACGATAAAACAGATCACAATATTCAAAATTAACCAGTCACGCGCCGTCATATACAAATACATATACAGAGGAGGGGTAGGTCTTCTCGTAATGTAATGGTGATAGAATAACATTACCGTATTGCCATTATAAAAAAAAAATTTCTAAAAACTACTACTCAATTTGAACATTTATTAATATGGAGTGGAGTGTCAGTTATTGATCACTGGAAAGTCACAATAATGTCATTTTGGTAGTTCATTGAGTCCAAAACCAAGGCGGCTGCCAGAAAACTTGGCGTCATCGCAAAGTTCCGGCGGTACTTCACACCAAGGCAGCTTCTAATGTTGTACAAAGCACAGGTCCGCTCGTGTGTGGAGTACTGCAGCCACATTTGGGCCGGTGCTGCGAAATGTCACCTAGCTACTTTAGATTGAGTAGAGAGGCGTGCGAAGAGGCTGATTGGCGACCCAGATATAACTCGAAATGGTCTCCAAAGCCAGGAGCACAGGCGTAGAGTAGCCAGCCTTTTGGTCTTCTATAGGATGCATTCTGGTGAGTGTGCAAGGGAATTGGATGATTTAATTTCCCCATCTCCGTACCACCATCGAACGACCCGTCGTACGGCGACTTTCCACCTTCACGTTGTTGAGACCACTACGATCCGGACGAAGCGTTTCGCTTCTTCTTTTATACCGCGTACGTCCAGGGACTGGAACGATTTGCCGGCGGTGTTTCCATCACACTACAATTTGAGTGAATAGGCTCTTAATAAACTAGCGCGCTTTACCATCAACGATCGCATCACTGCTTACCATCAGGTGGGACTGCGGTTAAGCACTAGTTTATCCATACTAATATTACAAATACGAAAGTAACTCTGTCTGCCTGTCTGTTACGCTTTTCCAATTAAACCTCTCAACAGATTTCGATGAAATTTGGCACAGACAATCTTTAGACCCTGAGATCCTTTCTCAGGGTCTAAAAGACAATCTGTCAAATTCATCAAATCGCCTATATATCGGTACCTCTTATTTTATCATTCAACATCCCGCTGATTTTGAATGTGACTTACACCATTACGCTTGTTTGCGCTGACATGTAGGTAATTAATTATTTCCCGCTTCTGGGAACTTGAAGAAGTTCCCGGCCCGCCCATTCAACATCCCGCTGATGTTGAATGTGACTTACACCATTACGCTTGTTTGCGCTGACGTGTAGTTAATTAATTATTTCCCGCTTCTGGGAACTTGAAGAAGTTCCCGGCTCGCCCATTCAACATCCCGCTGATGTTGAATGTGAATATTTTTATTTCCCGCTTCTGGGAACTTGAAGAAGTTCCCGGCCCGCCCATTCAACATCCCGCTGATGTTGAATGTGAATATTTCTATCGTTCAACTACGCAACGGGACCCAGTTACTGGTCGCTATACCGTGGGTCTACCGTTTGATAAAGATGTGTTCACACTAGGTGACTCTTTCAATGTCGCTCGTAAGCGATTTTTATGCTTGGAAAGGAAGCTTGAAGCTTCACCGGGGCTGCGCGCAGCTTACGACGAGGTAGTAAATGATTACCTTTCTAAGGATTATATCTCGCCCGTCTCAGTTCTCCCGCATGAGACCGTAGACGTGTATCCTACTTACCGTTGGCAAACGTTCGTTGCCAATCGCGTTATTAAAATCACTAATAATATTTCCGCAGATAACTTCTATCACGTAGCAGGGATGGACAACCCGGCAGACTGCCTGTCACGTGGTGTCTCTCCTGCTAAATTGTTAAACCACCCTCTGTGGTCTCAGGGGCCCACCGCCATATTTTTAAGCGCATTCTTACAAAGAGCTAGTTACAGTACTCACTCAGAGCGAGTATTTGTTAAATTCTAGGCCTCTCATAGTTCTGAGTGCCGATTCCGCAGAACTTACCGCATTGACTCCGAGCCATTTTTTGCATACCGCACCTCTGCTTTCATTACCCCACCTGAAGTAGAATCAGATAATCTCAATCTGCTTCAGAGACATTCTCTACTTGATAAGTTAGTTCAGTCCTTTTGGAGAAGGTGGAGAATGGAGTATTTACACGGTTTGCAAACTCGAGAGAAATGGAATACTCAACTGTGCCAAATGGTTGTAATAATATATTCCTAAGTGAATAGGCTAGTGCGCTTTACACTGATTGTCACTGCTTACCATCAGGCATTGCAGTCTATATTATTCATCATAACTGATAATGCACCCCCTTTATCGTGGCCGTTAGCGATTGTGGAAAGGACGCTTCCTTCCGAAGATGGTGTAACGCGTGTAGCTTCTGTAAGAACCGCTAAAGGTATATACGTACGTCCGGTCGTGCGTTTGTGCCCACTACCTACACAGTAGGATTGTTAATTTTGATAAACACAAGTAGTTTAAGTGTTAGCAGTTAGTTAGTTTAGTATTATCGCAGTTATTTATATAAAAATCGCAGTTATTTCTTTTATAAGTCGCAGTTTCAATATTATATTTTCGCAGTTCTCGCTGTATTTCATGATTGGGTTTTTGAAGGTGACCCTTCAAAAGGGGGGAGGATGTTGGCGCCATCTATTGGCGTTTATAAATGGAACTGTCGCGCAGAATCTCTTAGCTAATCCTTGTACCCATAACCTACATCACGTCATGCACCCGCTGCCCGTGAGATGGCGCTGTTTCGTTATTGATCGAAAACACGTCGAATATACGAGAAAAGACAGTTTTAGTATCCTTTTGGAGCTCGCCCCAAACGCGCCGCGCGCCGCGCCGCGCTCGCCTACTATCCGCTTTCCGCTGTCGCCGCATAATAGTAGCCGTTTGGTACTCGACCGCTATCCGCGTTTCGCACCGCTCTTCGGTGTGATCCTATCCGCAAATCCGCTAACGTGAGTCCTCCCGTGGAGGCTCGTAAATGTCGCTCGCCTGCTGTTTTCAACGCCCGCAATCACATAGTTTTGCTGTGTGAATTTATCGCTGAACGATATAATCATTCGATTATAACTTGTACCCAACCGCTCAATTTGGAGACGTGTCTTTGTGGCTTCAAGAAAAGAAACCGAAGCTGTTAGCGGGAACTCGATAACCACGTGTGTTTTTGTTGAGCTTGTGCCGAACTGCGAGGGTGAAGAACCGTCGAAGACAGAGTGGACTGATCGAACTCCTACGAGACGACGGAACAGCCCGTGAAGAGAGGTAAGGTGCATGATATTCCATAACCCATTCCTAGGTTAAGAGTTTACAGCGCGACAGTGACGCCATTTTTCTTTTCAACTATTTTTACAAATTACAGTCCAGATCGAAGGAAGGTATATTACATCCCGCGAAGCCACTTGGCCCCTCCAGAAATTATATGTTCTATGTTTCCGTGAACTAGTTATTTGTTGAACATTAATATATGAAAAATTAATGCTTTTAACACACAAACATTATACTGGGAAAACTTCATTAACAGAATTCACATTATTTCAATAATATCATTAGGGTTTGAGTGCGAAGAGCTTCATTAATTGTATTTGTGCCATGGAATATAAATATTTCAGATGGCTGATCACAAAAGGTGCTAGCCAACTGTTTTCCAGAATGCTTCTAGATTGTTCTAAGGTCTATTCAAACTTGTTTCCAACTTATGACATTTCTAGTCAAATAAATATCAACGTTATTAAAAAGGTTATTAAGATGATTTCTATACCTTTAAAATAAAGCCTTTATTTTAAAAGACGAAAAAAAAATAAATTTTGGCATAAAGTGAATCGGCATTTAACTGTGGGCGAGCCCATGGTTAAATGCCGATTGTTATTGTTGTTGCTGAACAGCGTAAGCACACGGCATTTCTCGCCTGAGTTGACGCTCGTGACCGCGGAGCTCCGGATCTAAGCTCAAAGAAGAGACCCTTTAACCGTGCTGCCAAGTCCTACAAAAAGGCGCTCAAGAAGGCTCGCTTCGACCGCATTACCCATATTGGCAACAAGTTATCTGCGCAGCCATCCGGTAGCAGATCTTTTTGGTCCCTTGCCAAATCGGTTGAGGCGAACTTCTGTCGGCCCACACTGCCTCCGCTGGTTAGGCCTGATGGAACACTGGCTCATTCGGCGAGAGAGAAAGCAGGTCTCTTTGCATCTCTCTTTGCCCATGATTCGCGTCTTGATACTGGCAGTGCTACTCCACCTAATTTACCTCACTGCGGAGCTTCAATGCCTGAGGTTCGCAGGTTAGGAACAAGGAGGTTCTGAGAGTACTGTGTCGTCTGGACGCGAATAAGGCTAGTGGTCCAGATGGGACACAGTGGACCAGCGACTTTTCTTAAAGCAAGCGCGACAGGAGACAACTCGGGCGCATGTGCGCCCGAGTTGTCTCCTGTATTGACGCGCTTGTATCGCCTCTCATTTAGGACTGGTATAGTGCCCAAGTCCAGGAGGCTTGCTAATGTGCAGCCCGTGCCCAAAAAGGGTAGTCGTGCCGATCCTGCCAACTATCGGCCGATTTCGATCACCGCCATACTTTGCAAAATTATGGAGCGTGTATTGAACTCGTGCCTCTTGGCATACCTGGAAGGTAACGACCTTCTCAGTGACCGACAGTACGGGTTTCGCCGCAATCGGTCAACTGGGAACTTAATAGTGTATGCCACCCACTTGTGGGGCGAGGCCCTCGAGAAGAATGGGGAAGCGATCAAGGGAGACTTGATGTCTGGAAGGCCTTCGACCGGGTATGGCACGCCTTTTGAGTAAGCTTCCAGCGTACGGCATTTCCCCTAGCCTGACTGGCTGGGTAAAAGACTTCCTGACTGAACGGTCCCTCCGAGTTGTTGTCGACGGATGCTCATCTGAGCCCATGTCAACTAATGCCGGTGTTCCTCAGGGGTCTGTTCTCTCTGCAACTCCGTTGCTGCTGCATATTAACGATCTGCTGATGCCCGGTATCTGTGGGTATGCAGATGACAGCACAGTTGTAGAGAAATACCTGCCGGATGCCCGGGCTAGTAGGGAATCAATCCGGTCCGAAAGAGTGGCCATGGTTGAGCGAACGAGCGTTGCTCTGCAGGCAGTCTCCGAATGGGGCAATGCCAATCTTGTAGCATTCAATGCCGCCAAAACACAGGCGTGTCTTTTCACCGCCAAAAGGAGCCCGTTCACCTTGGCTCCTACTTTTCGAAATGTATCCTTGGAGTGTTCCGACCGCCTTCAGCTTTTGGGAGTTGGGATTTCCTCGAACCTTAACATTGGGCGGTTCATTGAGTTCAAGGCCAAGGTGGCTGCCAGGAAACTTGGCGTTATCGCAAAGGTCCGGCAGTACTTCACACCTGGACAGCTTCTAATGTTATACAAAGCACAGGTCCGTTCGTGTGTGGAGTACTGCAGCCACATTTGGGCTGGTGCTGCCAAGTGTCACCTGGCCACTTTGGATTCAGTGGAGAGGCGTGCAAAGAGGCTGATTGGTGACCCTGATCTAACTCGAGTTGGTCTCCAAAGCTTAGAGCACAGGCGTAGAGTAGCCAGCCTTTCGGTGTTCTATAGGATGCATTTCGGGGAGTGTGCGAGGGAATTGCATGATTTAATTCCCCCATCTCCGTTCCACCAGCGGACGACCCGTCGTACGGCTGGTTTCCACCCTTACGTTGTTAACACCACTACGATCCGGACGAAGCGTTTCGCCTCCTCCTTTATACCGCGTACATCGAGGGACTGGAACAATTTGCCAGCGGCGGTGTTTCCGTTGGACTACAATTTGAGTGTCTTCAAGGCTAGAGTGAATAGGCTCTTGATAAACTAGTGCATTTTACCATCAAAGATTGCGTCACTGCTTACCATCAGGCAGGATTGCGGTCAAGCGCTAGTTTACAAAATATAAAAAAAAATATAATAATTCATTTTTTTTTATTCTGAAATGTTTCTTAGTAAGGTCAGACGTTGTGGCAGCAGCGTATTTTTGCATGCTTTTTATTAGCTTCACTTGTATGTTTGCTCGCTTACCTACTTGTTTGCTTGCTTGCTTGCTGGCTTGTTTGTTTGTTTGTCCGTCTCTAACTCTTTGGACTACGAGTTAGCGGCTCATTACTGTAAAATGTCTCACCGTTTTCAATACGTTCGTCCGTTCGTTTTTTTTTAAAGAATATCGACCTAAAAAGTTGAAAATAAAAAAACGTGCTTTTAAAAAATATGAAACTAAAAAGTTAAAAATAATTTAAAAAAATGCGTGAGGCGCTTTGTGCCATAATTTTTGTATATTAAGCGCCTCACGTTTTTTTTAAATTATTTTTAATTTTATAGTTTCATATTTTTTAAAAGTATGTTATTTTAGTTTTTGAAACTATATTTTTGTTATGTGGTGTTGTTATTTTGCGGGGCTTGGCTTCCGTTAAAATAGGTAGCTGTGCTGACAGTCGATGCTATATTGTTTTCTTAAGACTACTACACACATGCCGGTGGCAATGCCGCTGTGTTCATGCCGAGCGGCTATGCCGCCGGCAATACGAGCCGCCGGCACAAGCCGCACAAAGCCGTCAAGCATCATTCCGGTTGTGACAGTCACATAGAACGCTAGTGAAGTGAAAATTTTTTTTTGTTCCGTTGGCTACAATGAATACGAAAATCATCAGCACTACCGCCGCAGTGTCGCTGCATTTCTGGTATTCCATAATATATCATATTCATGAAATATTTATATTTAATAATTATCAATTAATAGCAACACAATTTCGTCGTCCCAATGAAACGACATTTTAATTTGTTGAATACACACAAACCGCACACCACTACCGCTCGAATGCCAGGCACGAACTGCCGCCGACAAGCCGCGTAACCCGCACACCCGGCACATTGTCGCCTCCTTTGTGCGGCAAAGCCGGCGGCTTTGTATGCCGCCTGGTGCACGGCGGCTTTGCCGGCGGCTTACCCGGCGGCCCTGCCGCCGGCACTGTGTGTAGGACCTGTGTGGTAGGACTGTGCCTTTACACAAACATGTAAGGTTTTTTTGCTGATTGTCATTATTCAGCTGTTATTGTTATTGGTTTTATTGTTTTATTTAAATATTTATTACATAAAATTGTTTAAATTCATCTCGAAAATTTTAGGTTGTACATCTCTGCTTCTATGAACGTCTTTTGTTTAAAGCTAACGTGAACTGAGTATAAGCACGCGCGGAGCGATATTATCAACAATTCAACACAAACTTTGCAGTATTCTTATCAAACAATCTCAAAAGTTTAATTATCTAAGTTGGGTATGTTTAAAATAAGTAGATAATGTAGAAAAGTTAGTCCCAATTAATGTAAATATGAATTTATCACGCTGTGAAACTCCAAGCATGGCCGTCACTATTGTCCTTTGAATGATTTTTTTTTTATTACGTGCGAGAACGAGAGTAACCATCATGGCCCGAACAATTGCAAAACTTAAGTGGCAGTGGGCGGACGGGTTCTCGAGTGGCGACCACACAAAGAAGACGCAGTATGGGTTGGCAACCGACAAGGTGGTCCGACGACTTGGTGAAGGTGGCGGGAAACGCGGGAGCCGCAGGACCGGTCGTCGTGGAGATCTTTGGGGGAGGCCTATGTCCAGCAGTGGACGTCTTTCGGCTGTGATTATGATTAATGATGATGAATTTATCACATTATTTGAAAACAAGTTTTCTATCACCACACTGCAGATACATAAGACAGCTTCTATGCCTATTGAGGGTTTGTTTTTCTTAAACGCCATTAAGACTATTATGACGACTCTGATTGAGCCGCTCTAAGCTCGCGGCTTACGCTATACACTCGACTAGACACTTTGACTCACGTCATGCGAAAAATACAAAAAAAGAAGCTGGCTTAAAGTTAAAGATACAAACTATAACTCTTATTGTGAAATCTTAAATGAATATTGCTAGTATTATTTCATCATCCCTGTTGTATTTTCCAGCGAAATACATTCAAAAAGAACACTAATATTTCAAATCAGTATCTAAGCCACAAAAGTTACGACTTTTAAAACTATAAATCCGAAACTTTTGTAGCTGCCATATAACAAATTGCATTACGACCTACATGTTATTACACTGCACTACCCAGTTCCCACAAATGTAACTCGAATCTCTGCTTATTCCCAAGAGAAAACTGCGAATTTCCTACATAGGTAATGTACTAACGGAAAAAATGAAAAGTATGCAGGTTCAATATATTGAAAATGTTCAGATTTCAGGCTTTTCAATTTTTATACCTCGGGGTATTTAAGCACGGAAGCGATAAGTTTTCACTGTTATAAAAGATTATTACTAAAAATACTATAACTCTTATTTTAATTAAAAAAAAAGAATTAATTTTTATTTTATAATTATTATTTTGGACTTTAAGTATGAAATCACCAACCCGCATTGAGCAAGCGTGGTGATTACGCTCAATCCTTCTCTGTATGAGAGGAGACTTGTGCCCAGCAGTGGGACGATAAAAAGGTTGATGATGATACCTCGGGGCGCAGCCCGTCGTCGGTCGGCCGTCGCTTCGTCTTTTATACCTTACCTTAAGTGTATTTAAGGCAAGAGTGAATAGGTTCATAATAGAGAATTGCGTGTGGTACTGGACTTAGAATAGTATCAACCCAACCCATATCCTCTTGTGGGTACGATACCTACGTGGCGACTAAGGGAACTCTCTACAGGGAAGCGGGCAGCAGCGCTTCTTCTTTGGAATTTCAAATTACTGCGATTCCCAATTCACTTGCCAAGCGTGGAGATTATGGCAAACCCACCAATACAAAGCCTTGGGGGAGGAAATTGTCCAGCAGTGGACCTATACAGGCTGAAAAAGAAGAAAGAAAGAAATTAGTGTGCTTAACCATAAACAATCACTAGTTACTATCAGGTGAGATGGTGGTCCAACTTGGCCTTGGACCCAATGAACTGCCCAAAGTTAAGGTTCGAGGAAATCTCAACTCCTTAAAGCTGAAGGCGGTCGGTGAAATCCAAGGATACATTCCGAAAAGTAGGAGCCAAGGAGAATTCAAGGCTTCTTTTGGCGATGAAGAAACACGTTTGTGTTTTGGCGGCATTGAATGCTACAAGATTGGCTTTGCCCTATTTAGAGACAGCCTGTAGTGCAACATTCGTATGCTCTACCATAGCCTCTCTTTAGGACCGGATTACTTCCCTACTAGCTCGAACATCCGACAGGTAAATCTCTCTCCACAACTGTGCTGTAAAATCTTCAATTTTATACATTATTCTATAAGAACGGACATAAGTACACAGAAGTAAGAATTGTTATACATACACAACGTTATATACGAGTTAACTTAAAAATAATGTCATTTAAATTGCAGATTCACCCTTTTTCGGCAAGATGACTAATAAATCATTTTTCTTTCTCATAATGCAGGTTTTATGTTGCCTACTTGTATAGCTAACAATTTGCTCGTGTGTACAAGTTCACTTTGAATGTATTTCATTGTGAACACAAGCTCGTTGCGGCGCTCTGAGGTAAAGTTGTACACAAATGTTGCAATTTAGTTTAATTCGTATGTGACAGGTTTAAGTGGACGTGTTTAATGCGCGTGTGTAGTAACATTTTACAAGACACGATCATTAACCATAACATTGTACGTTAAATAACTTACAGTGTTTGTGTGGGTTTAAATTTGCCAAGAAATTGACAATCCTATTTATTCAGGTACCTCTTTTTTGGTAGGGAAGTCATCAAACAACTTTTCCGGGACTATTACTGACTAAAACCCATCCGAGTTCCTTCATTTGCCTGTGCCACGCACGGTATATCTTTGGAACAAACCGCAGCTCTGGCAGGTATCGGTCCTAGTGGCTACGATGTGCTGACATCTATATGAGGCGCGCGTAGAGCATAACGCGCCGTCGACCCGGGCCTGATTCTTACCAGGTGGCGAGATATCCATTGCTCGCCGCTCGTAAGCCCAAGCCTATGACGGTCGGGAGTTGGTTGTTGTCTTTCGACGTCCAGGGCGCCTCCAGCGGCGATTAAGTCATAAGGGAGCAGAGATTGGGGAGCCAAAAGAGGTCAATTCTCTTTCAATATTTGTCTATGCAGCAAAATAATTGAATTATCATCTTTACGGGTTGGTTTTGAAAAATTATAACCTTATTAGTCGTACCTCGTTGGCTGATTCGAGATGGTGAGGGAATAGAATTTCTGTGTGGACTTTAGGGATGCCATTATCCAACTCGGGGACGATGCAGGCCAAACCAAAACAAATTGGTCGTTTTTCCAAGATTGTATTAAATGAAAACATAATATTTTTTCTTCTTTTTATAAATTATAAACCAGCGCTTGACCGCAATCCCGCCTGGTGGTAAGCAGTGATGCTATCGTTGATGGTAAAGCGCCAGACCCGAAACAACTACCTATAGGCAATACAAATATTTGTTCGCGTGCGGGAATCCAACCCACGAAACGCAGCGCAGCAGTCGATCGCTCAGTTACTGCACGAACCATATCGCACTTTGACTTGAAAAGTAACTTACTCAGGCGTAAACCTACTTGTTATTCGTATAAACAATATAAAAAAACGGCGTTCAATCTGGCAATACAGCATAAGTCCTATAAAATGTTTTCCTTGTTACCGAAGCTGTAGTGTAGCGCATTTGTTCCCGGGGCACGTCGTCAGTCCCGGTCTTGTACCGGGATCGTCCCCTCCCTCATGCATCAAGTGTAACGGGAACTGCTTATGGTGTCGCTTTAGAAATCTATTTTAGTTTCAAGTTTCGGTTACCTATTCTAGTAATAGTTTGAATTTTCAACATAAATTCTTCAGCAACTCGATTCTGTAACCGTTTCACCGCGAAAACTTTGGTGAAGTAAGCATTCCAACTAGGGTTGTAACGGAGGCTTGTTAGCGGAGGCGGAGGTGGATGCGGAGGCGACGAGTCTCATCTCCGCGGATGCGGAGGCGGAGGTGAAAGTACATACAGAAAAAAATTAAATTTATGGTTAATTAAAACATTTTTTTATTTAAAATACGTACATTAATAGTAGTATACTTGGTAAAAAAAAATATTACCTTCCTGTAATGAAAATTAAGGAGAAACAAATTGTGTTTGCCGCATTCCCGCCTCGCACTAGTTGATTCTTGACCATTTCGCGCTCAAACGCGGCCGGACGGTTGTCGAGCGTCGCAGCTTGCGCGTTATTTATTTTATAAATACGTAAATAAACCTTCGTTATAACTCCCAAAAAATTGTGCGGAGGCGGAGGCGGAAGCGAAATTGCGATTTCTTGCGGAACTTCCGCAGTAACGGAAGCGGAGGCGAAGCTCCGTTACAACCCTAATTCCAACCAACGCTAGAAATTGACATCAGGGATGTTTCACCGGAAATTTCGATTATTCTACACTTACACTTTTATTCGGAGGTTAAAGCATAACATGGCGGCGGCGGCGGCCCGTCGACTGTTATGAACAAATTTAACTAACTTCATTTAATATCTTGTTCATTTGGAAACATGCCAATTTTCTTTTCATTGTTTGTGTTTAATTTTATAATAAAAAAATTAAATGAAAAGGATTGACTGAAGAATGTTTTATTTGTCCTTAAATATAAAATCTCTTTCCAACTACCACTTCTGACTCTGCATTCGCCTCGGCTTCCGACTTTTTTTTTTATTATTATTATTATAACCAGCGCTTGACCGCAATCCCGCCTGATGGTAAGCAGCGATGCGATCGTTGATGGTAAAGCGTGCTAGTTTATTAAGAGCCTATTCACTCTAGCCTTGAAGACACTCAAATTGTAGTCCGACGGAAACACCGCCGCCGGTAAGTTGTTCCAGTCCCTTGATGTACGCGGTATAAAGGAGGAGGCGAAACGCTTCGTCCGGATCGGACTCCGTTAAATCAAATTTTAAAACTCCGACTCCGCTTTCAGTTCCAATATTGGAATTACCTTCGATACATCCCTAATTGGTACTATCAACTGCTCACTCAAAGCTTATTTTATCTAACTGTACATTTTTCATCATTTCAGCTGACATATTGCTGTGAACGAGGGTCACGACTTGGAGAGGGATGGTAAATCAAACACTGGACTTGAATACTAAGCGCGTATAATATAAAGACACAGTGATATGACTTGCTGCTCACACAAAATGCACAAAAAAATATTGTCTTATACTATCGACGGTAACGAAACCATAGCGAGATGTAATTCGACGCCAACGCCATCTATCGAGCGCAACGGTACTAAAATAGTGAACATTTCTTTATAAATCCCGCTATGATTTCGTTTGCTTTTAATTACATGAACATGCCGCCCACCAAGGACATTATGTCATATGTCCTTCAAAACCGATTTTTTGCTTACACTAAACACATACATATACAGTGAACCTATGCTAAGTACAATCATAACAGAAATATAACAAATGTGCTGAATTACATCTGACAATTGAGTTTCTCCTTAGCCAATATAATACAATTAAGTCGTAGTAATACGACCATGTATGGCACAAGTCTTTTTTAATTTTAAATGTTTGTATACTTAAATAATATCTACATTAATAAGTCACAGGTAATACACATAGTTTGGATGTAGGTATTTTAATCATAGATTGTTGTGTTTTTAGCATGTTGTGTGTTAACCATCAGAAACCGGGTGTTTCTTTTTAATCCTACCTAACAACCATCTGCCAGGGGACATATTATCCTCCTTTACTAAAACTATATGAGCCCAATGATATGTATTAAAACTGCCTAAAATATCGAAAACTCCAATTACTATTAAGTAAATAACTGCCGCATAAGCGACCTTGGAAGCGTCCGCAACCCCGTGTAATTCGCGTTTTATTTTACTACCTGTATGCAACCAGCGTGGTATTTTGATGTCAACTAATGCAATTAAGGATTGACGGTAAGTAACCCATTCCCTTACTAAGTTGTTTGGCACTTCTTGATCCCATTGTAATCCTGCTAACCACAGCTTTTGAATCAGGATTTTGGCTATGATTATGCTTGGTGCTAGCCACCCCAAGGGATCAAATAATCTGGCTATATCTGAAATAATTTTTCTTTTTGTTACAGGTTCATCTATGGGCTTCAGTTCCAGAGAGTATTTGAAGCAATCGTCGCGGGAGTTCCAGGTAAGACCTAAAATTTTTGTTATTTCATCTATTTTTATATGTAACGCTTCATCATTTGTATCTCTAATTCTATCTAATAGCCTTTGGCTATTGCTTTTCCATTTTTGCATCTGAAATCCTCCTTTAGCTAAGACTTTCGTTAACTCCGTGTAAATTTTGAACGCTTCTTCTTCCGTTGCAGCTCCTGACATCAAATCATCTATGTAAAAGTCGTTTAGGATTATTTGAGCTGTGTTCGCACTCTCCTTACATTCATCAACTGCTAGCTGTTGCAGCGCCCTAACAGCCAAGTATGGTGCCGAGGCTGTGCCGAAGGTAACGGTTAGCAATTCAAACTCAGTGATTTCCTTTTCAGGGCTATCGCGCCACAATATACGTTGCAATGGAGTATCTTCTCTGCTCACAAGAACCTGCTGATACATTTTTATGATGTCCCCTACTATACAGATCTTATGAGTTCTCCAACGCATAATTATATGACGGAGGTCATCTTGCAGGGACGGGCCAACCATTAAATCGTCGTTAAGCGACCTCCCGTTGCTTCGCTTGCATGAAGCGTCAAACAAAACACGCACTTTGGTTGTGTCTTTATCTTCACGGATGACCGCGTGATGAGGTAAGTAAACACCCTTTTTATTATTCTTTTCTTGCTGTATTACTTCTGTCATATGATTAAGTTTTAAATACTCTTGTAGGTCCTTAGAGTATTCCTTTTTTAATTTACAATTTTTTGCTAATCTAGTTTCTAACCCTTTAAGCCTTTTTTCAGCTATTCCTTTAGATTCGCCGCACCCACTATTCAGATTTGTATCACGTAGCGGCAATCTAACTATATATCTACCTTCTTCATTTCTACGTGTGGACGTGATAAATAACTCTTCACATTTAGTTTCCTCCTCCGTTAGCATTCTTTTTGTTCCAGATGGTTCTTCCAATTCCCAGAAATTTCGCAATAATTTATCTTCTTGGACGCTGGTATGCAACACGGTAATTGAGGTATGATGATTCATAATTTGATCGACTTCCGTAACACCCGACAGTATCCATCCTAAAGCAGTTTCTTGGGCTAAGAGAGTCCCGCTAACATTCTTTTTAACACCCTTTTGAATCACTTGGCTGTACACTTCAGCACCTAATAAAACGTCTATTTTATTAGGCCTGTCGTATTCGGGATCAGCCAAATCATCATCGCATAAGTCAACCCATTCTACCCGCGTTACTTTCGTAGCTGGGAGAAGAGCCGTGACCGACTTTAGGACGAACGCATTTACTTTGATATGGACAGTCGGATCTATTCTAGACCTCAATTGTAATATCACAGCTGACTTAGCAGTCGCACTTTTTTCTCCGCCTACGCCTATCACAGTTTGCCTAGATGGCGTCTTGTTTAACCCTAAATATTGGACCGTGGATTCCGTCACGAACGATCCTTGTGATCCTTGATCAAGTAAGGCCCTAACTACCCGATAGCTGCCGTCTCTCGATTTTGCCTTGATTAACGCAGTAGTTAATAAGACTGTTTTGCGACCAATACCCGACGAGAAACACGCGACTAATGGCTTACTTGATCCCTCCGCTTGTGCGGCTATTTCCCTATGATAAGTTTTATTATCATCCTTCACCGCCGTTGCAACGGCTGATGAGGTTTCCTCGTGAGCCGCCCTACTACCCTCACCAATCACCGACCCAGAAACACCCGTTGGGTGTAATAAAGAATGGTGGCGGCGTTTGCACACCTGGCACTTGAGAGTGTTCCTACAATACCTAACAGTGTGGTTGTTAAGCAAGCAATTATAACATAAGTTTTTTTCTTGGACAAATTTCCGTCGCTTTTCAATACTTTCTTTGATAAAATTCGGACATGAACTTATCTTATGGTCACTTGCACAAAATGCACAAGATACCGGTTTAATAGCATTTCTTTTGTTCATTACGTGTAATACCTGTGTAGCCCTAGGAGCCCTGTCTACCTTAATTTCCAAATTTTCTAAGCCCCGATATCGATTTACAAGGAATTCTTTCAGTTGATTAAAGGTAGGAATGTCATCGTTTGCTTCTGATGCTATTTTTAATTCCCAGGCTCTTTTAGTAGCCTTGTCTAATTTTTCGGTTACTATGTATACAGTTAGAAATGATGCAAGATCTATCTTTAAGTTTTTTATTTCCTCTAAACAATCTGTAGTTAGTCCCCAACAAGGTGGTCCAGCAGTGGACATCTATAGGCTGAGGAAGAAGAAGAAGAAGAATCTGTAGTTGTGTTTACAAGTCTCTTAATTTCTGTTGCGGACTCTGCTGTTAACGACTTTTGATTTACTAAACGTTTAATAATTCCGTTTGCCAAAAATTTATTATTATTATAAACTGATTCTAATTTTTCCCAACTTGTATTATAATTGTCCGATGTCACATTTACATTCCTTAACAATAGTTCCGCTTCCCCAGTTAAATAACCTTTCAAATAATACAATTTCTGTGCATCATCTAACTTACTATTATTGTGAATCAATCCTACAAACAAATCTCGAAAGGTCGACCACTCATTATATTTACCCGAAAATATTGGTATTTTTACTTCTGGTAACCGAAAATTACAAGATTCCTTAGAGCTAGGTCCCGGGCTAGTATTAATCACGTTACTATTTCTAATAAGTTCTTTTAGAGTGCTTTTAAATTGAATGTATAGTTCCTCCACTTCCTCATACTCCCCATTTTTATAATATTTTGAAGTATGTAATTCTGGTGTTTTAATTTCGCTAATAATTTTAATGTGTGTATTATTAAAAAGTTGCCATAACTGCTCTAAAGTTTCTAAACGTGTTTCAAAATACGATATTGTAAGACGATCTTTAGGAGATTTTTTAAAGTTAGACCACGACTTCTCTATTTTAGTTTTTACGTCTTCTTGGATATTGGTAAAAGAATCCATTTTAAACACAAAGTAAAAGACACAAAAATATAAAAAATCGGAAACAACAAATAGTAAACTTCTAACTACAGCACAATAAATGTAAACAAAATAATTATAAAGTGGAAGAATATAATTAATTACGCTAAACTTAATGTCCACTAATTGCACTTGTTCCAAACACCAACATAAATATTTAATTAAATTTTTAAAGTTTCTTGGAATAATTTTTATTTGCAAACATTTACTATCACTTTGGTCTTAACACTTGAACTTTTCAACACAATAACTATTGACATTAGATTCTTCCTGTTGTAATAAGATATAAAGTACTCACGATTTTTTCCACTTATTGCACTCACTGACCCTGATGATGTCACGCTGCGATGTTTTGCACCACACTAGTGGCGCCCTCTGCTTGCTTGTCCACGAACTGTTGTCATCCCTCCGGATGCTGCCGCCCACCAGTGACGCTGCACCGCCTCTGGACTGCCTTGCACCACCAGCTGCTCCCGGCTGCTTCCGGTTCCACCTCCAGGTACCTCTCACCTGGTACCCCAATGAAGGGGATGCTCTGGACAGCGATCCACTGCCCAGTAATGACGCGAAGGGTGACTATCTATGTCACCACTGGAAACTACTAGAGCTGTGACAAACCGTATGTATTCGTTAGTGAGTAACGGGTACGCCATCTAGTATGAAGTAACGAGACGTTACTCACGAATGCATTTCGTTACTCGTACTTTTCGTATGGGCATTCGCAAAAAAAGCAATGGGTTAACAGAATCGCGTCGTCCGCGGAACTTTCTCCAACGAACAATGGGTTAACCGACAGATGTGTGACAATGTGCGACACCCTCGCTGAGGCGGTCAGGACCCACGCTCTTTGTCTTACATACGCACTTTGTTTTCCAAGATCGTCGATCGTCGTTCGTGCTTTGTTTTCGTTTGACACTGGTATGATTTATTGTGCACCCTTTCGAGGAAAGTCATCAATCGTAGGGACGCCAATAGTTGGGCAATCCTTTGTGTTATTGTTGTATTGTAGCGACTGCGACCATCGCTACAACGCATTATAGGTACCATTGATGCGTGTGTGTATCGAAACTTATAAACTCAATACGCATTACGCATGCGCGCGCTTATTCGATGAATTTAAAAACGTACGTTACTATTAAAGAACTATATTCGTTTGTTACAAGTTTGTAAAGTTTGAGTTTGGAACAAAAACAAGGTAAGAAATGTGTTTTACACATTATTTAGAAATAAACCTATTTTTGTTTATTATTATCGCGTATTTTCACGACTTTTTTGTACTTATCTTAAAAGTGATATTGTAAGAAATCCTCTATAATGAGATTTTATTGTTTTTTGGTTAAGCTGTTAATTATCAAATATTGTTAATTCTTTACATCGATTTATCATGTATAATACATTTATTATACTTATTATTTTTTTTACTTTTCAGTCAATTTACTCGCTACAATGGATAAAAAAAGAAGTAAACTATGGGGATTTTTTACACAGGCTAATGACGATAAAGCAAAATGTGATCTTTGTAATTCGATGTATTCAGTGAAAGGCGGATCAACTACAAATTTGAAAAAGCATCTCATCAAAAAACACCGATCAACCTATGAAACCATCATTCCATGCTCCGTGTCAGATGCAGAAGTTTTAGAAGCTCCGGTACCATCAACTTCAGTAAGCACAGAATCTAAACCTGTAATTAAAAAAAATGAAACCAATTCGCAACAGACTAAGTTAAGTGACTTTATTAAACGTCCAGTAGGTATAGTAAGAGAAAAAAAAATTAATGACTTAATTTTTAAAATTACAGTTAAAGATCTTCAGCCTTTTTCTATAGTTGAAGATGCGGGTTTTAAACAGCTGATTAATTATTTAGAACCAGGCTACAAAATGCCTTCAAGGTACATATTAAGTAATACTTTGTTGGATGCTCAATACTTAGAAGTCCAAAAAAAATTAAAAGAGGAATTGGAGAGTGCAAAATATGTATCAATCACCACCGATGGCTGGACTTCACGAGCAACAACGTCTTATCAAGCTGTAACAGCCCATTATTTATTAAATTGGGAGTTGAAATCAGCCTTACTAGGCTGTTTTGAATGTCATGAGCGACACACGGCTGAATATATTAAGAATGAGCTGAATAGGTTGCTGTTCCATTGGAATATTCAAAATAAAATATTTGTCTGCGTTACAGATAACGCAGCAAACATGAAGGCGGCTATTCGATTAACAAATTATGAACATTTTCCGTGTATCGCTCACACTCTTAATTTAGTCGTGCGTGCAGGTTTCCAGGACTGCGGACTCGGGGAGCTGATAAAAAAAATAAAAGCCATCGTGGAACATTTTCACAAGAGTCCAATAGCTACTAAAAAACTAATTGCTATGCAGGAACAGCTGAGGCCTAACAAAAAACCATTAAAGCTAAAAATGGACATAGTCACCAGGTGGAACAGTACCCTGGACATGATTGAAAGGATTTGTTTACTTCAAGAACCTTTAGAAGCATCTCTTGGAATCTTACACAATCCGGTAGAAAATCTTTTGGAAGGCGAATGGCAGACACTGCCAGAAATAATAAAAATTCTGAAGCCATTCAAGCAACTCACTGAAGAAATGTCTTCTGAAAAAAAAGTGACTGTTTCAATGATCCTGGCTTCGACAGAAAGTATGATTACAATTTTTCATAATTTAGATACAAATATTATTACAGATACAGGAAAAAAACTGGCAAATAAAATTATAACGGAATTTAAAAGTAGATTCAAGAATTGTTACAGGAATCCAGTGTTATCTAAAGCAGCACTGTTAGACCCTCGTTTTAAGAAGCTGGCATTTAGGTTTGATGCTTCAAGTTATGAGTCTGCCAAAGATGCATTGAAAACTGAGCTGCAAAATGAATATAACTTTCATAAGCAGTCAACAGAACCTAAAGAGAACGAATCGACGTTAGCTGTATCTACTGACCACACCGACGCTGATAACGACTCAATGTGGAAAGATTTTGACGCTTTGGCAACGTCAGAATCTACTTCGAACTCTGTAGTTAGCAGCAGCATAATTACTATGAGGCAATATCTAGAAGAACGCATTATTCCTCGAAATGAGTGTCCTTTGAAATGGTGGCAGGCGCGGGCGATTCTATATCCCGAACTCTCAAACTTGGCTGAGAAGTATTTATCAGTGACGGCTACCTCGGTACCATCTGAAAGAACGTTTTCCAAATCGGGCCAAATATTAAGCGAGAGGCGCAGCTCAATTCAACCAAAGCGAATGGAAAAGATTTTGTTTTTAAACATGAACCAGAGATTCCTGCCATAAAATGTCATTGTTTAATACCTATGTTTTTATTTTTTACTGCAATGGCATGACGAGCAATTCGCAGATGTTAATTAATGTAAAATATGTTTTTTATTTTATTATTGTTTAGTTTTATTGTAAGAACAAAAGATTTTATTTGTTGTTTTAAGTCGGTTATAAACAGTTTTTTTTTTATTTTTGTCAATAAATAGTACATTTTGACACCTATTTGTTGCTTTTTCATTAATATAATCGATGCGTAATGTATTGCGATGTCATACTGTACGCGTACGCAATACGACTGAATTCGTTACTATATCATAACATAACATGTTATAAGGTGTCAAAGTAACGAGTAACGTAACGATACGATAGTAACGAGTACTAATTGCTAAAGTAACGAATACATGCGGGTACACTTTTTTTCGTTACTTTTGCACCACTAGAAACTACCGGATTGGCCATTGGCAAACACTGGACTTGAATACTAAGCGCGTATAATATAAAGACACAGTGATATGACTTGCTGCTCACACAAAATGCACAAAAAAATATTGTCTTATACTATCGGCGGTAACGAAACCATAGCGAGATGTAATTCGACGCCAACGCCATCTATCGAGCGCAGCGGTACTAAAATAGTGAACATTGCTTTATAAATCCCGCTATGATTTCGTTTGCTTTTAATTACATGAACATGCTGCTTCAATTCAAAACTGCCATAGATAAAAAAAAAAACAAAAATGTTTTTATTGCAAAAATACAATCCTAAACCTTTATATTTTCATATTTGTAAAAGACTCCCATAGATTTTGCATTCTAAGATGCAATACCCCGCAACTGTTAGTTTTGAATTTAAGTTTTGAACGCGCAAAATATAATCAAAACCGCCATATTTTTAGTTGCGCTTTGAAAAACTAACTTCTATTGTGCAAAAGTGCCACATCTCCAAAATTAATGTCTGTTAATTATTATTTTTAAAAAGAAAACAACACCATTTAGAAATACTGCAGTTTTGCATAAAGGACATTATTTTTAAATCAAAAGAACCATATTTCAAAACTGTTTGTTTTGCATAAAAGATATACCTAACGAAACATTATATTTTCAAATCAAAATGAATTTATCAAACAATGTGTTCGTTTTGCATTTAATTTAGTTAATATGAAGTACAGTATTTCAAAATGGTTTCTTTTCAATATAAAAAAACACTGTTTTTTTCTATTATTATAATTCTAAATTAAGACGACATTTTTCAGGAATACATTCCTTTTTCTTTTATTTTGACAGGGTTGTTTGAGTAAAATATATTAAACCTGACGTTATCTTAAAACAAATTTATAGTTTTTACGCATTGTATTCACATTTATTCCGAAGGTATGTTGAACGGTCGGCATGGGTTGGTCGGTTGTAGGTATTTTATGTTAAATATCATTTTATTTTTACGTGATTTATTTTGTTGTATACTAGTTATTGTTTTGATAGTATTTTACGAAGTTTAGTCATTTTAAAAACGCCAGGTTCCTTTGTAACCATGATGTTGTCATGATAGGTTTAAATAGATCACATAGGTGGGGCCTGCTTAAGTATATTGTATTATTATTTATTACAGAATGAGTAGAAGAGTCCATAAAATACTCAACAGGGTGAGAGGTAACAGTAGAAGTAGCAGCAAACTGACAATCCAATGTTGGAAGAACCAGATGTGTTTCTGAAAAAGTCTATGGATAGTAATTCTATACGTGACAGTCAGCACAGTAACAGTATGTCTATACTTGACGATGAATGTTTAGAAAAGACACCAAACGTTAATACGTTTACTTCAGATTCTACGATTTCGACGATACTGTTAAATACCCAGATTTCCTTATCAGGCAGGGCTTTAATTGTATTCAAAATGAAAACATCTTAACTAGACTAAAACAATTATCTCTTCAACCTGGACCCTCAGGTTTATATAAAGAGATTGAAGACCTGACCGATCATGACATCACCGACTTGATCTGACCGTAGTAATCTGTTAACAGACATTTATTTCAACAATGTACTAATGAAACCAGAATTTGAAACAATTGATGCTCAAACAAGTGACTACTGTTGCCCATTAATGTACCTGCAGGGTAATTGGATAATTCAGTACCAGTAGCAATGGGTTTCATTTTAACAGTTCAACAACATTCATTGCGGTGTTACGTTTTAGAATTTATGGAGCAATGGATTAGCAATATGCTTAGAAATGATTCCAACCGATAGCAATGGTATGTTACGCAATTAAGATGCTGATCAGTATATCACCCTAATTAAAATTGGCAAAATGAAAGGTTCTCCTTACATAGTTAAAGAACTTGCTCATAATAGTTTTGTTGATTTTAAA
This sequence comes from Sesamia nonagrioides, assembly GCA_017933935.1. Classification (NCBI taxonomy): domain Eukaryota; kingdom Metazoa; phylum Arthropoda; class Insecta; order Lepidoptera; family Noctuidae; genus Sesamia; species Sesamia nonagrioides. Next base: position 102,321 of record JADWQK010001442.1, on the reverse strand, counting down.
CTTTTTGCTTGCGGTAACTATACTACTAATGAAAACAGAGAGAAGGTTAAATGGTCTTATATTAAAATACTAATAATAGATAAACACGAACAAGAACAAGTTGGTGTATAAAACATCATAAATAATGATAATGAATTTAAATCAGTGTCCACACTTAATAAGGCCAGGCAGATGAAAATGAATCAATCTCAGAATATTAGTTCACCAAACAAACTTTATAATCAAAAATTAAATGTAGCGCAAGCAAAGAAACATGGTACCTATTCTTAACCATATTGATAAAAATATTATAAATCGTTTTTTGAAAATCTCTAGGGCTGATAATTTAGATTAAGAGTAACGCAGTGACCATTGAGTACGTAATTTGGTCAAGTAACTTATATTACTAATGATACATTTTAACTTAGTTTATATTAACAAAATATTGTTGTTATTTTATGATCTCATAAGTGATTCAATTTATTTTTAAAATACTATTATATTTTTAAGATTTTAATAGTTATGTTTGATTCACGATTGACGGGTCACTCCGGGACCGGTTGCCGTAAACGGAATGCCGCTCGAAGTTGTTTCAGAATATGTATACCTCGGGCAAACGTTGCAATTAGGGAAAAACAACTTCGAGAAGGAGGCAAATAGAAGGATCCAGCTGGGATGGGCAGCATTTGGTAAACTTCGTCGGGTATTTTCGTCGCCCATACCCCAATGTTTGAAGACAAAAATCTTCAACCAGTGCGTCCTACTCCTACCCGTCATGACTTACGGAGCCGAGACGTAGACACTAACGGTCAGACTAGTCCATAAGTTTAAAGTCGCTCAGCGAGCTATGGAGCGGGCTATGCTGGGCGTCTCTCTGAAGGACCGCATCAGAAATGAGGTGATCCGACAGAGGACCAGAGTCACCGACATAGCTGAGAGGATTAGCAAGCTGAAGTGGCAATGGGCCGGTCACATATGCCGCAGGACCGACAACCGTTCTCCACTCGAGGACTCATTTACCCCTCGTAAATGAGTCCTCGAGTGGAGACCGTGTCTCGGCAAACGTAGCGTGGGACGCCCTTGGGCGAGATGGAGCGACGACATCAAAAAGGTGGCTGGCGGAGAACTGCTCAGGATCGGGCTTGTTGGCGTGCCATGAAGGAGGCCTATGTCCAGCAGTGGACGAGTAGAGGCTGATGATGATGTTTGATTCTAACTTAACAGTATAATGTTTGAATCTAACTTAATAGACTTTTATTTCAAACGTTTGGAATACTTTTTAAAAGTTTATAAAGTTTGATTTGTTTTAACTTTTAGATAGCATTTTAGTAATGTTATTAAATTGTAAGGCGATTTATACTATTTTCCTAAAAGTTTTACAGTAAAACGTGATTAATACAATATTTTTTTTGATTTGTGGTTGTTTTGCTCCATATTTTTGCATATTTTTAACATATTTTTATATTCTAAAGCAACTTATCTGCTTATAATTCCTCTAGTATTTAGTTTATTATAAACCTAATTAAAACATTTGATGCGTCTTAAAAAATATACCCTTCTAACGAAGTATATTATGTATATACTTGCTATGAAATAAGAAAGAATTAGGCAAAAAATAGTTTTTATTTTTTTGATTAGTCTTCCTGTAAAAAAGTGTTATTTGGAATTGTGGCAGTTTTGAATTGAAGCAGCGATATTCGTCCAAAATCAAAAATCAAATCAAAATTGTTTATTTCAAATTAACCATCACTTGGTACTTTTGAATAGTCAATGTCGGTCAGTCCAAGAAAAGTGAAGCTAAATTGCACGTTCCAAAGCGTAGATCTCTATGGAGAAGAACGTGCAAGAAACTCCATGGACACTCTTTTAAAATCATAATATGGGTTACATTTCTTCGTTACATATTTATGTTGCTTCTATCATGTGAGCACAATGTAAAATTAATTAAAATATAAAAATGAATTAAGCCCACTGGCAGCTAAGAGATGACCAGTCTCCACTGACGGCCCCCGTTCACGAGCATGACGCGCATCAGCCCCACTTAGCTCAACCATATTGAAGGGAACCAAATGACCCAACAACACGCGCCACCATCAGCAAGACATTTGAGTGAGCATGACAAACTCTCAACTGCCATGCTCGTAATGTCAAACAAGTTATATATATAAAAAAACAAACCATAGTCCATGGTGCCTCACACTCACAAAGTTGAAAAGTGCTTTTACATTATACAATACTTGCAAAATCATGGTAGCAAAATATTGTGCACAACGTTGAAATAAATAAATAAAATATTTTTTTTTTTTAAATTCTCCTTTTTGTTGTTTTCCAAATATTCCTTATATTTGGAAAACAACAAAAAGGGGAAATGGTATCTCTTCCAAACCTACAAAATTTTCTGTGGCTGTGGAGCAGGACTGGCATTTATCCAAGCATTTTTATCAAGAATATAATCTTCCAGTTTATAATATGCTTGCATATACAGCGTGCGTTTAATGCATGTTTTAAATTTGGACTCATTCAGTTGTTGAATCTCAAGCGGTACTTTATTATAAAATTTTACACAGTACCCCATAAAAGAACTATTTACTTTAGCCAGTTTGAACTGAGGTTGATCTAAATTGTTCCTATTCCTAGTATTAAAATTGTGCTTGTCACTTATCTTCTTAAAAAGATCAATATTTTTCCGAACATAGACAGGCTATGTCCACTGCTGGACATAGCCCTCCCCAAAGGATCTCCACGACGACCGGTCCTGCGCTGCCCGCATCCAACGGTTTCCCGCGATCTTCACCAGGTCGTCGGTCCACCTTGTCTGGGGCCTACCCACGCTGCTTCTTCCGGTGCGTGGTCGCCACTCGAGAACCCGCGCCTAACCTCACCGTACACGGAAAGTAATTTACAGTATCGATCTTCTGCCTAAAGAGCGGTAGGTATGTATTGCTTTTGTAAACTTACTTGTGCCTTTTTCTTGTCATATTAAATAACATCCAGAAGGGTTTTTGTTAGGCTGCTCGTACAAATTAAAACGGCACTATCGCTTACAGAAACTAATTACAATACCATTTTGTTCACATGTCAAGAAAACTTAATATGGGACCTTGAGTAGATACAAAACAGAGGCCAAACTTCACATTAAATTGGTATCCAATGGGCTCGTAATAGAAGCGAGGCGTAACGAATGATATGAAAGGTCAAGCTCCATTTTTCGACGTCAACGTATACGTACAAAGAGGTTTTATTATTTGATGTACCTTCGCATAACATAACGCTTCAAATTCCCGAAGGGTAGTAGTATAGTAGACTAATGGCCAGTGTAGGGTGCTTCCCTAACATAAGTAATGTCACTGTAAATGTAAATTGTCCAACTTAAATGCAGAAAATGTCAGTGAATGCTCAACGGGATGAATCTAAATAAAAATGCAAGTTGTCCGATTCAAACCACGTCTAATTGAACACTAAAAATAAAATATAACATGAAATGCTTAGAATAATGCAAATGCGGCCGTTGCGCAAGGAGGCGCGGGTTCGATCCCCGCACAGTGCCAATATTTGTATGCATGAATATGAATATTTGTACTGGTCTGGTCGTGCCTCGGAAAGCACGTTAAGCCGTTGGTCCCGGTTGCCATACAAACATCTAGTGGCAGTCGTTATGGGTTGTTGGAGCCCTCAAAAGTCTAACAATTGGTCTAACTGCATTGCTTCAATATCGCCTTCGGGTTGTGGAGGTCAGACGGCAGTCGCTTCACGGAAAATATCGAAGTTTAGCCAAAATCAGCAGTTAGACTGATAAAGCGGACCCCAGACTCCAAAGCTGAAAAGCTATGGATGTGACTGGGATAAACGCTGAGATGATGATGATGGCTTAGAATAATGCAATGCGTCAGTGTCAATGCACTGCCAAATGTACGTAGCGCCCAAAGTGCACATACGCTAACCTACTGGCTAACTTATTGTTATAAATATATTTTAAAACCCATGTACGTGCACCGTAGAGCTAGTAATCGTATGAATTATTACAGAGGCCCCAATTCCCGTGTCCACAAACTAAATTTAATTTAAGTTCAGTGTATCTTTTTCTTTCTATTTCATTAAGAAACGGACAGAAGATAAAATCCCTATCACAGTCGGAGTTCACCAGGGATCCGTCCTTAGTCCGTTTCTGTTCAGCGTGATATTAGACGTCTTTTCGGACAGCATCAAGGGTTCACATGAGCAACCTCCGGCAGCGGGGCGGTGGCGGGCAGCGAGCGGTGTACTTCTCGCGCTCGAATCTTGCGGGCAGAGGACGGGAAGCGAGTGGTGATCGAGCGTCAGGAATAAATTTTAATCATAAAGATGTTGCCGCCATTGTTCAGACATTTCTTTCGTGAATAAAAACAAATATCTCGTCGACACAATCGTGAACACAACACTACACGGCTATAGTGACGCGCGATCTGCCCGCTAGTTTCGAGAACGGGTCTTCGATGCCCGCTCGGCTCCCGCGCCGCTGCTGTCGCCGCCCCGCTGCCCGCAAGATTCGAGGCAGCGGCCTTGTACGCGTCGCCCTGTTGCGAACGCGTGCGCGCCGATCGTGCTTTGATCCAGTTTTTCGGTCTTTTCAACTTAATAAATATTCATTGCATCGATTGCAAGGGCATCCGAATCCCAAAGAATGGAACCATCATCTTTTTACGTACCGCCTCCCCAGCGAGGTGCCCGCGTCCGAACGCGGCGAATAATAACTTTGGTCTGTCCGTGAGAAGTAATTGCGGCGCTCGACTCCCGCGCTGTCAAGCCCCGCGCCCGTTCCCCGTACGCGCGCGGAGGGAGGTCGGCCATCCCATACCAAGGTGGCCATTTATTCTAAACAGGTAGTTGTAAGTCGTGGCCTAGTGCTTAAAAACCCGAGCCTCTTAAGTATGAATGTGCGGGCTCGATTCCAGGTCAGGCAGGTATTAATCTAACATTTCTAAATTATATACAGAGTGGTGCTGACAATCATCATCATCATCTCAGCGTTAATCCCAGTCGCATCCGAAGCTTTTCCAGCTCTAGAGTCTGGGGTCCGCTTTTACCAGTCTAACTGCTGATTTTGGCGAAACTTCGACATTTTCCGTGAAGCGACTGCCGTCTGACCTCCACAACCCGAAGGCGATATCGAAGCATTGTAGCTAGACCAATTGTTGGACTTTTGAGGGCTCCAACAACCCGTAACGACTGCCATTAGATGTTCGTATGGCAACCGGGACCAACGGCTTAACGTGCTTTCCGAGGCACGACCAGACCAGTGCAAATATTCATATTCATGCATACAAATATTAGCACTGCGCGGGGATCGAACCCGCGCCTCCTTGCGCAGCGGCGGCGTTCGCTACCGCTACGCCACGGAGGCTGTCAGAGTGGTGCTGACAATACGACAATAAATTAAACATCGTGTACCTCAACACATTCTCAGTCTACCCATAAAAAATCATATAAATATATACATTAGTTTAGTCACCGGAAATTACTTTTCATTTTTTTTACATTTTCTACATGATGTACATGTTGATAAGGAAGCGCTAACAGGTTAATGACCGCCGCATCCTGCGGTACCAAACTTTAATAATAATGGCGCGAAAAAAGCAAGTCGATACAGGAGCGCGCTGTCACCGAACGGAGGTCAGTGAACCAATATTTTTAAAGGATGTTATATTCTGTTTGTAATTTTATGCAATTTAATTTGTTTGAAATTTTCATTTTTTTTATTTTCGATGCTAGGTTTTTTTCAATGGTTTAGGATTATTTCTATGAACCAGCATTGTTCGTGTTTTCATTTATTGTCGTATTGTCAGCACCACTCTGTATACTTTCTAAGTATATCTTGGACACCAATGACTAGTTACAAGGTGAAGGAAAACATTTTGAAGAGATCTGGGCTTTATGTCTGAAATCGCCAACCCGCATTGAGCAAGCGTGATGATTACACTCTCTGTATGATAGGAGGAGACCTGTGCCCAGCAGTGGGATGATAAAAAAAGGTTGATGATGATGTAGTAGTAGTTAGTTATTAGTACGGAAGAGGTTATTAGATGAATTCCCATCCATACAAAAGGACACTCGGCAGTCGGGACCACGAGACCAATGGTGTTTATATACCATGAAAATTATTGTTAACGCTCTGTTGACTATCTACTCCTAGATCATAGGGTCGTATGACGAATTATAATAGTCGACATGTCTGCTTTAATAATTCTTGGAATATGTAATTATTAGTCTACCAATATTAATGAAGCTGTGCTAGAGCCCGGAGTGTAATATATTTTGTGATGGATTATAGTGTTGGTAATTCAGTTTTGTGTTGATTAGTTTGTAACTAGACATTTTGCTTGTATTATATGTTGGAAACCAAACTTGTTTAGTTTACCAGTGAAAACTTTTTGCGAGATTTTTTTTATTATTAAATTTTCTTTGTGGTTATTGCATGGCAAAGGTACCTAACTGTGATACCTGCAGTGTAATTTACACCATCTATTTCGTGAAGAATCAATCATCACTATATCAGGCTTATTGGCAACGATAGTTCTGTCAGTGATGATGGGTCGATCCCAGTACAATGTGATATTGCCATTTTTGATAAGCTGGTTGTGGCATAAATATGTGTATGCATACCTTTAGTACGGCACCGCCGATTCCACAAGGTCATGTTTGAAAGCAAGTTGCTGACGGATTATCCTGGCTACAGGGTTGTGTCTATGCAAGTTATCTAGACGAGAACATCCGGAGATAATATGCCTTGTTGATTCACCCGGCCGGTGACATGTCCGACAGATGTCAACTATACCGTCTTTCACAATAAATGCTAAAGATTGACAATATGTGGACTGCCGTGTCCTAATGACGGCGATCGGCGGCGATCTCACGCGTCCGACCCTGATCAGAGGCCTTGTCATGGCCTGCAAGGCCTCCTTCTGCGAAGCAGTGATGCAGGCAAAGAAGGAGGCGGAGCGGAAGGTGAGGAAACGGGAATCTAGCCACCGCAGGAGACGCCCTGGACGGGAGACAACATCGAGCTCCCGACCGCGACAAGTAGGCAGCTCGCCGCCCGATAAGGACCGGGCCCGGGTAGACGGCGCGTTGTGTTTCACGCGCTCCATGTCAGCCCATCGTGACGGGGTACACGAAGACTGATGTCTCCTGGGTTAGGGTTGCGGGTTGGTTAAAAACGAAACCGCGGCCCTGGCGCACAGGCAAGTGGAGACACACGGGTGGGTTTTAGCCAGTAAAAATCTGACACGCCCTTCTGCTCCGCCCAGAGCGGGAGAGGTCGTGTGATGATTTCCCATCGAGACAAAAAAAAAAAGGGATTGACAATACTGAAAGTTCACTTCGTCTCACTTTTCACGATAGTATTTTTACCAAATCCCTCCAAATAATAGAATCTCTCCTTAGTTCAACTTGCTGCCTCGTTGCCACCTCTATGCATAACAAATACATCCTTGAACAGTTTAGCTGGTTAAGTAAAGCCAACAAAAAAAAAAAAAAACAGGTAATCGACTAAATGAAATACCAATTCTATTACTATTACTCCGACAATGTATGAAGAGAAATGAAAGTTAATTATATGTCTGTTTCTTTTCGTTCCATCGACGTTCAAATCAACGATGCTTGAGATGCCTTCTCTTCAAAAACAAATTTAACAACGCTTTGGAGTTAATTCCAATTCACTCTAGATTATTTGTATTGTCTAGGTTTACCCACCTATTGTGATGACTTCTATTGTAAGATTGAAAACAATATGGAATTTGAATTTTGTATTGTCATACTGATTTCTGAAGATAAATAAAATTAATAAAACAAACAATAGAAATTTATTAACTGCGTTCAAATTATAATTATTGACCTTAAAATATGGCGCTTTCATTTAAAAGGAACAATTTGTGGCAACTTAATTGTTTAATTAATTCTCTATTGAAAATATGGAAATTAAGCCATATAAATGCAGCGAAATTTTAATTAACTTAATTTGAATTCTCCTTGTTTCTAAGTGTTGCAGTATGTCGGATGAATAATCTTTTTGTTTAAAGATTTTTTTTATACTTTTTCAATGATTAGGAAGAAAAATCACCAAATAACTTTATTGACACGAATGTCAGGTTCAAAGAATGCTTTGTGAAGGCGAAAAATATGATGATTCCATCTTCAAAAAACTACTCACGAACATTTTACTTTCATTATCGACATACTCTTCACTGATGCCCTATAAAAAAAAAACTTAGACACTCAACGTAGGTCTTCGGCATAAGAGGGAAATCGATTGGCCTTTCTCTCCAAAGTAGACCCAACCTTAACACCTTAAGAATAGGGTAGAATTTTCGCAGAGAAGTAAGGGCCATAAGCAATTGTGATTTTTTTAATATCCGCGTCCAAGCTGGTAACAATGAGACAGACAAAGCGCGGCAGGCCGCATCAATCTCCTGCTATACCTAATATTGTTGGACTGAACGACATTGAGTAATGGTGTCTGAAGCCAATATTAAATATCGTGGCGACCGTCTTCATTTAATTACAATGTAATGAATAGCACGCGGATTTTGTTGCTCGCTGCTGAAGAGAACCGGTTGAATAATGAGCTCAGTGCGTTTTCTTTAAGAGGGTCTTCAAAGCAAAGCCTCCGTTTACTTCTAGTGTTTTCTGGCGTTATCTTATTTTTGAGGGTAGACTGTCGACAAGCGAACATCAAAGTAAAGTGCTCCGTGTATTATTTTTAATAAAAATAGATTATAGTGTTTATTTGTGATTAATTCTACGTAAATCTGGTCATTACAATATTAACTGTTTGGACAAGTGTTATATACTGTGTAAAAAGTGAACTTTTTGAACAAAAACGATAAATAAAAATATCATCATAACGAAGTGCATTAAACGTCTTATATAAACTAATACATTAAAGTCTTAAATACTTTCTAGTGACAATCGTTAAGGTGTTAAATCAATTGTAATTAACTTCAATTGTAGCAAAATAGCACAAAATAAACAAAAACTATATTTACATTAAACTATATTTACATTATTTACTTTAAATATTCACAAACTTTTTTCTATAAACTTGGGTGTTTATTAGTAAGGTGAAAAGTGTGATTTAAAGCATATGAAAATTCTGAACACAATAGTTACAAAAAAACTGATATTGTGGAAAAATAGTGCAAAAATAATTATAGCATGACTCATCTTAACGGCTTTTTTAAATTTTAAAGTGAACGTATGTCGAATAAGAATCATTATTTCGTTTAAGAACGTAACTGTGTAGTTGGTCTCGAGGTAGCAATTGCGCCTGCAATATTGCGTAGGCGGCGTGTCGCGAGTTCGATCCCCAGAGCAAGCGATACTTTTTTAAAGTTTATATCATATTTTAAAGCTATCGCGTAGAAATCAAACATGAATTTTCTGGATAATATCACGTTCCGCCGTACGAGAACCAAGTCTGACTCAATATTAAATGACAGTGAGGTAATAGCCGCCACACCAACATTAAATGAGACTGTTACGAGTGTACCAGAAATGTCCGATGACGAAGACGATGTAATTAAGAAACTACGTGAACAAATTAGTAATCTCACATTAGAACTACAGAGCGCTCACTTAGAAATTGAATCTTTGTCTTTAGAAAACAGTAATCTGAAATCTTTAAACGAAAAATTGAGTAAAAATAATGATCTTTATAAGAAAGTAACTATAACACCCACAAAACTAAAGTCATCCAGCTCAAAAAAGAAAAAAAGCAATAACAATAAAACCAATAAACAAACACAAACAGAAACGATTAAACCGAAGATTAATAAACCAGAAGTACAAACAGTTAATACAACGAAAACATATTCAAAACGTAACAAAATATGTATTATAAGCACAGACAATAAAAATAACTTGCTTGATATAGCAGAAAACGTTTTTGAGAATTGTGAAATCTGTCACTATATCACACCCCATGCAAATATACAAGTTTTGCTAAAAGGTATTAGAGAAAAGTTAGCAAACTTCACTTTATTAGACTTCTGCGTTATTCTACTAGGTGAGGAGGACTTTAAAACTACGAATAGGTATTATGATGGTATATTACAGATTAGGCAAACCTTGCAAGAAATCACAAATACTAATATAATTATTTGCACCCCAACGTACAAGTTTTTTACAAACAACTATTTGTACAATTCAAGAGTAGAAACTTTCAACAATTTATTATATTTAGATACCAATACTCACGAACATGCTTATTTTTTGGACAGTAATAAGAATTTGGTATATGACGACACTATGTTTAACAGACGTACTGGTGCGATAAATAGTTTTGGAATGAAGTTTTTATTCAAGGATATTTATAGAATGATTGTTTACGTAGAATCTTCCATCACTAGCTGCAAATATGAAGTTGACCAAAACATTGAAATGTCACCGACTCATAATAATATCTTGAAACCTACTCCGCAGAAGCTTTTTCGGTCATAAATATATCACCATAATGCACCAAAATATTGCAGGTTTGAGAAGCAAGTTGGATGCATTAGCGATCTGCTTGCAAGAACTATCAGATAATAATAATGATATTGATGTTATTTGTTTGACTGAACATTTTATGATGACAGGCTATGAAGGTACATGTATAATACCCAATTTTTGCATAGCTGCCTACTTTAGCAGAAGTAATTCTAACAGAGGAGGGTCGTGCATCTACGTGAAGAAAGGTCATCATTGGAAAGTGATTCCAAAATCAGTGTTATTCACTGAGTGCTCAACTTTTGAATGCTCTGCAATAGAACTAGTAGACTACAAGGTTATTATTATCTGTTTATATAGGGTTCCGGTTGCTAGTAACTTAATTAATTTCTTTGAAAGATTAGATAAGATGCTTAAATATGTAAGTACAACCTATAAAAAGCACAATATTGTAGTTGCTGGGGATTTCAATATTAATATATTAAAACAAAATAACATCACATCCGAATTTGAATGTTTGCTTCTTAACTATAACCTAAGACTTAAGATAACCGAACCAACCAGGCAAATTAGCAAAACATGCATAGATAACTTTGCTCACAACTACCACAATAAATGTAAAGCAGAAGTGATTGACTTTGCATTATCAGACCACACGGCTCAGATATTGAGGTGTCAGGTCAAAAAAGTGTGTCTAATAAAAAGCTGGAAAATTAAGCGTAGAGATTACTCTGAAGAAAATCTTAAGAAGTTTAGAACTTGTATAGAGAAATTGTCTTTTTCTGAAGTGTACTCAGCCTCTGACCCAAATATAGCCTATAATGCTTTCTTTGATTTGTTCAAGTTATTCTATGATCTTTGCTTTCCATTTAAATATATAACAATTAATACACATCGTAAAGCTAAATGGATGACGCGAGGAATTAAGGCTTGTAGTATCAAAAAACGTGATCTTTTATGGCAATACAGGAAAAAACCAAGCCAGGTTAATAAAACTAAACTGACACAATTTTCTAGAAGATATAAAAAAGTAATCAAATTAACACAGCGTGCACAAAATAATCATTTAATTAGCGTGTCAGATAATAAAAGTAGATCAGCCTGGAAGATCATAAACGAATCTAAACAAAATGTACCAAATGACACTATATCTAGCATTAAAATAAATGACAAAATAATAACTGACCCTTGTGAAATATCTGACGCTTTTAATAATTATTTCATAGATAAAATTGTACCCAGAGATGATTCACTCAGCATGCAGTATAAGTTTTTAACGTCTACTAAGCAAAAGTCTATGTTTTTGAAGGCATGCTTACCACATGATGCATTTCAGATTATTAGAAGTTTAAAAAACACGAACAGTGTAGGTTATGATGGGATATCAACTAAAGTCTTGAAGTATATTGCTACGAATATTTCTACTCATCTTTCCTATCTGATAAATATATCTATTGAAGCTGGAATTTACCCCGACAAATTAAAAACTTCTGTCATAAAACCAATCTTCAAGAAAGATAATAGTGAATGTCTAGAAAACTATAGACCTATTGCCTTGGTTCCGGTTATATCCAAAATTTTTGAGAAGCATATTTACAAAGAACTAAATAACTATTTAGAGAGTAACAATATTCTGGCACAAGAACAAAAAGGTTTCAGACAAAATAAGTCAATAAATATGGCCATATATGACTTTCTGAATTTTGTTATGGTTAATGTTGATAAAAGAATACCTATCTGCTCTATTTTGATGGATATGACGCAGGCTTTCGATTATGTTGAACATAATTTATTGTTAGGTAAACTTAATAAATATGGAATAAGAGGTAATGTTTTAAAATTATTTGAATCTTACCTCAAAGGCCGTCGCCAATACACTGAATTGACTAGAGTGAATGTCATAACAAGAAAAGAAGAAACTTTCAGATCATGTGAACGTCAACTAAATTACGGTGTTCCTCAAGGAACCGTTTTGGGGCCACTATTTTTTATATTGTATATAAATGACTTACCCAATGCCACTGATAATCCTGTAACTCTTTTGCGGATGACAGTACAGTAACTGTTAAGTGTAAAGATCTAAGTACTTATGAAGATGACATAAACAACACATTGAACTCAGTCATGAATTGGCTTAATATCAATAACCTTAAAGCCAACTTAAGCAAAACTAAATTAATGTACTTTAGACAACGTTTACCGGCACCAAATAACCTAAATATAAATTATAACATGCAAAAAATAGAGGAAGTAGACAATTATAAATTTCTAGGCCTATATATTGATGACAAAATGACCTGGAAGCCACATATTCAACAACTATGCAAACGCGTTAGTAAATCTGCCTATGCTCTACATACACTTGCATATAAAATAAATTCCGGTGCCCTTATAATTGCGTATCATGGGCTGGTGGCATCTGTTCTCAGATATGGCATAATTTTCTGGGGGAATTCCACCGACAAAGATATTGCCTTTAAAGCGCAGAAACGTTGCATTCGAGCTATGTTTGGTTTAAAATCAACAGAGAGCTGTCTGCCTTTCTTTAAGAAGCACAACATTCTACCACTACCCTCACTATATGTATTTGAAGTAGCGGCTTTCGTTAAACAAAATCCTCACTTGTTTACTTTAGTATCTGTAGCTCTCAATCGGACCCAAAGGGACGAAAGTCGTTTGTGTATTCCAAGAACGAATACTGCCTTAATGTATAAAAGTCTATTTCACATGGCACCAGTTATATATAATAAATTACCGAAAGAGCTAAAAAAATTGCCTGTAAATTCATTTAAAGTAAAACTAAGAAGTATGTTGTGTCAAAAATGTTATTATAGTGTATCGGACTTTTTATTGGACAAATCTTGACATTGTATAATTGTAATTTTTTTTTTTCTTTGACTTTGTATTATTTAAGTCCAAATTATTTTGACATATATTTGATCAATTATTTTGACTTCATTATGATAACATTATGGGATTTGCTTATTTGACCATGTTGTATTTAAATCAGAATGGTTTTGACGTTAACTTAAAAATTATTATGACTTTTTGACTTTAATTATCCCTATTATAATGTAATCTGTATAATGTAATTTTATTATTTTATTTTTTGTATTTGTATGCCTATAATAGGCTGATCATAGCGCACTTTATCCTCAAATATGAATACCTAACCACTGTACCTATGTATCACAAATAAAATATTTCTGACTTCTGACTTCTGACTTCTGAATGGAATTACAAATCAGTGTTTGATTTTTTATCTGCTTAAAAGGATCCAGTGATATATCGCCTTTTTTTCTGGATTGGAAATCATCAAATGACTTCTTCCGCTCCGGGTGGAGTTGAAGGGTGTGCCAGACTGTTACTGACTAAAACCCACCCGTGTTCCTTCACTTGCCTGCGCTAGGCACCACGGTAAGTTTCAGATAACTCGCGGCCCTGTCAGGCATCGGTCTTCGTGGACCTTGTCACGATGTGCTGATATCTCTTAGAGGAACGCGTGAAATACAACGTGCCGTCAACCCGGGATATATCGGAGCCTCAATTAATAATTAATTTGAATCAATCGATTAATTTGAATAAGTCATTTTTATAGAGAGACACTTTGTAAAAAAATTTAATATTTTAGTTCCATCACAAATTTTCACACACAAATCACAAATATTCACATGTGTATTTTTTGATTGAATGTTGTATGTATAATGTGACTATGTGTGTAATAACTTTTTTTTTATAAGTTATAAACTAGCGCATGACCGCAATCCCGCATGATGGTAAGCAGTGATGCGATCATTGATAGTAAAGCGCGCTAGTTTATTAAGAGTTTATTCAATCTAGCCTTGAAGACACTCAAATTGTAACGTGACGGAAACACCGTCGCTGGCAAATTGTTCCAGTCCCTCGATGTACGCGGTATAAAAGAGGAAGCGAAACGCTTCGTCCGGGTCGCAGTGGTGTCAACAACGTAAGGGTGGAAACTCGCCGTACGACGGGTCGTCCGATGGTGGAACGGAGATGGGGGAATTAAATCATGCAATTCCCTTGCACACTCACCAGAACGCATCCTATAGAAGACCGAAAGACTGGCTACTCTACGCCTGTGCTTCAGGCTTTGGAGACCGTTTCGAGTTAAGTCTGGGTCGCCAATCAGCCTCTTCGCACGCCTCTCCACTGAATCCAAAGTAGCCAGGTGCGGGAAATGAGCGCGCGGACGAACTGGCCAAGGGGGCAGAATTGTCGTTGCGGAGGAAGCCGGACTATGACCGGTGTCCGATTTCATTCATCAGACGCCAGGTCCGAATGGAATCGCTTGATGAATGGAATCGGAGATATGTGTCTGGAGCGACGGCCTCGGTGACGAAAATGTTCTTTCCGGATGCCATAGCGGCCTATCGTATAGTGAGACAGGTTCGCCCAACAGGTACGCTCACGCAGGTATTGACGGGGCACGGTGGATTCTCCGAATACTTATATCGTTTTAAGTGTAAGGGGAGTCCATCGTGCGTCTGTGATCCAGGCGTGAGCGAATCCATACCGCACTTGATTGTGGAGTGTCCAGCTTATGCCGCAGTGCGGTATGATCTGGAGCAGCAGCTTGACGTGAACCTGAGGAAAAACAACATTGCAGAAGTCATGCGAGGAAAAAATAGAAGATTGTTCTTAAACTATTGTGTAAAAATAGCCGAAACCGTAATAAATAGAAATAAATTAGTATAGTGATACTATGCTTAGTAGATATTGTATATATTTATGTTAAGCATAGGGAAATAGACATTACAAATGATTAATAATAAGTAATAATAGTTAAGAAATTAAAATTTATGTTATGTAGTAAAAATAATGCGTTGTAGTGCGTATAGTAAGTTATAAATAAATATTGTAGTACATAATTATTTCCCCAAGCAATAAATAAGTAGAAACAATAAAATGGGAGTCCCACCCATTGGACTAAAAGACGATGAATGACAGAAAGATAATTAGGTATGCGGAATAAAAGTGCGAGAGGAATAATAGCGAGAACTGGTATGAAAGGGTATAGTTATAAAAAAGGCTCCAATCACGTTGGAGGTAGCTAGTAATAAAAAAAAAAAAAAAAAGTAGCCAGGTGACATTTCGCAGCATCAGCTCAAATGTGGCTGCAGTACTCCACTACGAGCGGACCTGTGCTTTGTACAACATTAGAAGCTGCCCCGGTGTGTAGTACCGCCGGGCCTTTGCGATAACGCCAAGTTTTCTCGCAGCCACCTTGGCCTTGGACTCAATGAACCGCCCAAAGTTAAGGTTCGAGGAAATCTCTACTCCCAAAAGCTGAAGGCGGGTGGTGCACTCCAAGGATACATTCTGAAAAGTAGGAGCCAAGGTGTACGGGCTCCTTTTGCCGGTGAAAAGACACGCCTGTGTTTTGGCGGCAATGAATGCTACAAGATTGGCTTTGCCCCATACGGAGACTGCCTGTAGTGCAACACTCGTACGCTCTACCATAGCCCCTCTTTCGGACCAAATAGTTTCCTTACTAGCCCGAGCTTCCGGCAGGTATCTCTCCACAACTGTGCTGTCATCTGCATACCCATAGATACCGGGCATGAGCTGTAACTGTATATGAGTCAGTGTTACTCGAATTAAATGACGATTTAACAAATCAACATGGCGCGTAATAGCAAAATGTAATGTTTTTTTTATACATTTATATAAATTCTCTACCATACGTGGATAAAGAAGTTTTACTACAAAAAAAAATACTGGCTGAATATCTTGGTAACCTGTTATTGTCTAACAAAACGACAAAGCTCTTCACCATTATGGAAGAAAATAAGCCACCTTTGTCACACTCGTATCAAAGATACGACAAATTGAATAAAAAGTCTCGTCCTTTGTACTGGAATCTCGAAAACAAGGCAGTCGTAATGTGAAAGTATTTTTTTTTGCTCTCTTTTGCGACAAATAGGCTTTGATAGTTGAAATGTAGAGGGAAATAGATATCAGACGGGGCTTTGTGTTGAGGAGTTCAGTGATCACAGGATTTCGAATAAATCGATATGTGAAGGAAGTTGCTTGTTTGTGTGACATTGTCTGTAGTGTTAGGACTGAAAAGACAATGGCGCCGATTCTGTTGTTCCCAAAGTAAACTAATTTTAAGTTATGTACATATTTTTCTTTCCATTTCGTTAAGAAAAGGATAGAATATAACATTTTTATTTAATCCTGTCAAATTAAGATACTCCATAGACAGTTTAGATGCGATTGTAAACATGGGGACTAAAACTACGCCAGTTTACTTCAGGAGCGCAGTAATTTGACAGGTCTAAACTGATATTTTATCTTCTGTCCTTTTCTTAATTAAGTTGAAAAAGATGCACATAACTTAAAATTAGTTTAGTTTGTGAATAACAGAATCGCCTCCATTATCTGTAGTGTTGGGTCTGGAAAGCCAATGTTTAGATTTTATCAATTTTCAACAATAAAAATATAACGGCCCCTTACTTTTTTTGGACTTGCATAATTTTTTGCCTCATCTTTCCTTTTGTTTATTGTAATGTTTTGAGCCATGTTTACCGGATTTTTTTTTATTTTGCTAATAAATTCCTGGGTCTATCTTCTTGATAAAGGGGGTCTGAAATTATGTAATAACGTTCAATCAATCAGGTTACGCTACGCGGATGGATGACCGTCATACCAAACCCCCCTAGGCCAGGGAAAATACGTTAATCCGTTGGTCTCAGCTGCCTTACGTAGATTTTCAACAGCGGTTACGGGCGCCAGAATTTCGAAAGTTTGACAACGAGTCTTAACAAATGTTTTGGGTTGTGGAGGTTGGGTAGCTCCAAGCTGTAAATAAATATAACCGATTCTACCAAAGCCAACAACGCCTGGCTATCAAAAAAAAAATACCCCTAATAAATAAATATTATTTCGCAAAAGGAGGTAACTTATATGACAATACAGGGGTGAGCGGGTGACGGGGGTAGGGCAAGCGGGCTTCTAAATAGCGGTATCAAAAAGTCATGAACTCACTTGACCTCATGTAGGCAAAGGTAATTTATCCACGTCTATCGACCCTTGAGAGAAACAATTAAGTTCATAGTCACCGGGCAACAGCGCTTGAACATAACGATGTTGCCCTCCTTCTTTTAAGGCCTTCTAGACTTGCATATGGTTAGTGCCCAGCTCTCGTGGCACAGAACGAGTACTCAGATTTTGGCCCTCGTTGAATAACTCGAGCACCTGCTCTTCAATATCCGGATCGTGGGTGCATGGTCTCCCTCATCAAAGCGATGCCCTTCACGCCCATGAATACTGCCCGTTACGTAGACGCAATTGTGCAGACGTTGGAACGCTAGCACGCTCAGACGGCACCAGGGAACAAAACGGATCTCACAGTCTCTACGAGCTTCTGCTTAATTGTAGTCACTCCTAACCACACCGTCAGCATGTTAAAATACTGAAAATCTACACGGAAGCAACGTTTGCGCGAAATTGATAAATTAAAGTAAAAGCGATTTTTACTTCATAAAAATAGGCAAACAGGTGCATGTTGCCAGCAGTACCCTTTGACTAGAGATGTGTACTCGAAATATTGATGGATCAATCGATACGATTTACTCGTAACTATTTTTGGTATCAATTTAGAATTGCAAAATCTTATGCATTGATTCAACATCACATGAAATTGTTTAAAACTTTCTCAAAAGTCAGATTAGGTTCTCAACTGTAAAGGAAGATCTTGCTGCAAAGCAAAAACATGTTAAAGTTTTAATTTCAGTTTCTGTCTCTATGACGATGATTTGATTAAAATGCTTTACGTTGTTTATAATACTTTAATCGTATTTCATAAGACCTTCTCCTTTCTGTGTACTAAAACTTGTGTTATAATAAAGTTATGAATAATTAATCGGTAATGAAACGAAAGTACTTTTTGTGTAATAAATAATTCTACCAGATACAAGTTTCGATTAATAGCGACAAAAAAACGTTATTACGACAAAAAAAGTACGTCTCTAGTTGTTAGCCTGGTGGTATATAATAGGTTATGAAAGCAATACTTTGAGGTTGGCCGACAGAGCTCGGCCGCGCCGATGGGCGGCATCACAAGCGGGCGCCGCCAAAGGGTCAAACAAAATGCAGCCAATTTTGTACCTACATTCATTCATACAAGGTACCAATGTTACCGTCTAAAATGGTTTTGTCACTTTTTTTAAATTACTGAATTTTGGGCAATTTGGAGTTATTTCGCGAAACAAAGATTAATTCTAAAATTCATAAGTATTGTTACTATGATGTACAGTTATGATGTTATTATGTACAGTTTACCTAACTTATTAGTTAAGTAGTTCGTAACAAACTTACATTCGAATTTATAATAGTACTAGCTTTCCGCCCGCGGCTTCGCCCGCGTGGAATTCGGTTATATCGCGTTTTTTAGATTTCCCTCGAGAATATCAAATTTTTCAATAAAAGTTAAAGCCTATGTTCTTTCCCAGGGTCTAAAGATTTTCTGTGCCAAATTTCATCAAAATCGGTTGAGTGGTTTAAGCGGGAAAGCGTAACAGACAGACAGACAGGCAAATATACTTTTGCATTTATAAAATTAGTATGGATATTATAGGAAACTAGCTATCCGTCCGCGGCTTCGCCCGCGTGGAGTTCGGTTATATCGCGCATTTTAGATTTCCCTCGGAAACATCAAATTTTTCCGGGATAAAAGGTAGCCTATGTTCTTTCGCGGGGTCTAAAGATTATCTGTGCCAAATTTCATCAAAATCGGTTGAGAGGTTTAAGCGGGAAAGCGTAATAGACAGACAGATAGACAGAGTTACTTTCGCATTTATAATATTAGTATGGATTAATATTATTATAAAAGCGGTTTCCATTCTCAGGATTTTTTTTTTGCCAAACGTAAAATAGGTACACAGCTTTTAAAAACAAATTAGCTAACGTATTAAAATACTCCCCACTTTACAACCAAAGTTACCATTGCCTCCTTGTAAATCGAACTTTCCTATCTCTGTGACTACTTAAAACCACAATTTACAGTTATTTCAGCCGACCATAATAACATCGATAATCTAATCGCGATTACGGTCACGGAATTAGAATAGTTTCCAGAATGGAAGGGGTAATGATCCAGTTAAAGTTTCCCGCTTAGATTCAGCCGCCGACGCTTCCAGTGAAACAAGTTTAGAACGACTTCTGCAGCATTTGTGATATAAAACTGCAATTAACTACAGTCCCGGGTGTTTTATAATTAAATTCTTATAGATATTGGATTAATTTTGCTTTGGAGTTTGTAATTAAGTTGTTTAAAGAATATTGTTTTATGTATATTCTTTGCACCGTCGTCGCTAGTTTAATTTTATAATTTACGAAATTATAAAATTAAATTAAATTAACTATTTTTTATAATTTACGGAATTATAAAATTAAATTAGCGATGACGGTGCAAGGGGCAAAAACGAGAGGGCACGCCACAATATCGGTGGCAAGTCTCCTCTTTGAGGAGTGGCTAGAGAGGCGCCATGGCACGCTTACCTTCCGCCTGACGCAGTTCCTCTGCGGACACGGTTGTTTCTGAAGGTTCGTGCTCCTGATAAGAAAGGAGGAAACGCCAGGGTGTCACCACTGTGTAAAGTATTCAGTGAACGTCAGCCTGGCTTGGGCGGAACACCGCCGCGTCATCGTGATGGCGATCAGCGGTGATCTCTCCGGTTCGGCCCTGGTTCAGGCCATGGGTCTGAGCGAGAGTGCATGGCAGGCCATCACCTCCTTCTGCAAAGCAGTGATGCTGGCAATGCAGGACGCAGAGCATGTCAAGAAGCGGGACTCTTAGCGCCCTCACGCCTCTAGCCACCGCAGGAGATGCCCTGGTCGGGAGACGACGTTGAACTCCCGGCCGCTGCAGGCGTGGGCTTGAGGGCGGCGAGCAGTGCGCAGCTCACTGCCCGGTAAGCACCAACCCGGGTTGACGGTGGGTGGTATTTCACGCGTGCCTCAAAGAAAAGTCAGCACATCGTGACGATGCCTAGGCCAGAACTGCGGGTCGGTCTGCTGTCATTGAAATCCAGCGCTGTGGCTATATCTCTAGTTCTCTCTGCGTCATATTAACCGCAAATGAACGTCCTATTGTTCTTTCTTCTGCCTTTGCCCCCGTGTTTTGTGTCAAAGAAGATGATGGCACAAACAACAGTAACTATGCGACGCTGCTAAAATACTCCATTAAACTAAAACTTATCTAAATGCATACATTTCAACCTACAGTCTTACATGCACAATGGCCCACTGGAAGGACTAAACGCGGACAGCTCGCCGCCCGGTAAGGACCAGGCCCGAATCGACGGCGCATCGTGTTTTACGCGTGCCTCAAAGAGATGGCAGCACATCGTGACGGGGTCCACGAAGACCGATGCCTCCTGGGTCAGGGTTGCAGGTTGGTTAAACAAGAAACCGTGGTTAAACAAGAAGCAGTCGCACAGGCAAGTGAAAAAACCATAGATATAGGAAGTAAAAGATACACATAAACGACTCGATACTGAGTCAAAAAAATATATACACGTGTGTGCGTAAATGACAATGTTTGAGTGAAAACTAGTGTTGTCCAGGATGGCTTACGATATATATTTCATTATCGATTATTTATATAATAAAAACCATTTTCCGCTAGTTTCAGATATTTACAAGTTATTTCAGGCGCAGTACTCATTGAAATTGTAGTACAGGAATAAAAGCACTTTATTTTTAATTAATTAATTATTCCAAAATCAAAAATCATCATCATCAACCTATTTATCGTCCCACTGCTGGGCACAGGTCTCCTCTCATACAGAGAAGGATTGAGCGTAATCACCACGCTTGCTCTATGCGGGTTGGCGATTTCAGACCCAAAGTCCAGGTTTCCTCAAGATGTTTTCCTTCACCTTCAGTCATTGGTGTCCAAGATATACTTAGAAAGTACATATAACTTTAGAAAAGTTACATTGGTAAGTACTTGCTTGACCTGGAATCGAACCCGCGTACTCATACTTCAGGCTGGTGTTTACGTCGTGGTCATGGTCATAACGCTGTGGAAATAACTAAAATAGACTAAACGAGCTGTATCAACGTCAGTGTATTGTCTTGCTTTCCTGACGGCATAGGCGGCCGAACTGAGACTTCCTGCTAAGGTGATATGTGTGGTCCCCACTGAAGTTTGGCATCTACTGTGATTCCCAGAAAAACTGCCGAGCCCACAGTTTCACTTCTTTGTCTAAAACAATATAGGGTCGCAAATTTCTAACGTTTGGCAAGGCGAACTTTACACATTTCGTTTTCTTAGTATTTAGTACTAGGTTATTTGACGTAAACCAATCTAAAATAGTAACTATTGAGAGTGCACTGTTATCTTCGCCAAAATTTTGTCTATTCCTGTCTACTTTAAAAATAAGAGAAGTATCATCTGCAAACAGCACAACGTCACAGATGCCTTTCAAATAAAATGGTAAATCATTAATATATACTAAAAACAAGAATGGACCCAGTATTGAGCCTTGCGGTACACCTAACTGAACTGGTAGCCCGGAAGATTTCACACCATTAATATCTACACACTGGAATTTGGGACACCGCAATGGCGTAGTTTACGCAAAAGTGTATCATGGTGCACACAATCAAAGGCTTTGGAGAGTTCACAAAAAATTCCATTAAGATTTTGCGACCTCTCCCATGCATTAAATATGTGTTTCAGTAGACCAATACCCGCATCTGTAGTCGTACGACTCTTTGTGAAACCTAAATATTTCAAGGTTATTGACCTTGAAATATTACAATTCTGTTTAAGTGTGTCCGTAATGTTTTTCTATCAAATTTTAACATTTTGCTTTCATGTTTTAAGCGAAGATCAAAATAACTTTCATAAATAAATACCTATGGCTATCTAATGGGTCTTGATCCAAAACATGGTATTGCAAATTATAGAATAGAGATTCTGCGGTCCGTAAAATTTTCGGCACACATTTCGCAAAAATGACTTCAGACATAATTGTTTTCTTCATGTTTTCTCTAAAATAAGTTTTAGCACTACAACACAATTTAATTACGTCATTTGATGGGTATGTAAGATAGCCTTTATTTGTTTTTGAAAAATCCTTTTTGATTATCAAACAATTATATAATGTATCGGATGATTTCGATATCAAACTTTGAACGCAATAGTCACACTTAATCTTGTTAGAATTTGTTTTTTACCACAAACCCCGATATATATGAAACAATCATCATAGACATTTGAGAAAGAGAAGCAGTATAATCTATCTGTAAAATTTCATCGCCGAAATCAGTTTCTTCGTTTGATTTTATTTTATTTTTATTTTTTTTTATTGGGGAAAACAAACAATTTTATGTAGGTATGGTAATCCAGTTACGGTGTCTTTAAAAGTAAGTTACATTTTATCGATACTTGTGACGTAACCGCTTTGTCAAGCACTAGCGTAAACAAACAATTTTAATTTTTACACAATATTTTCATAAATCCTATTTAAAATTACAAAATATACTTACATACAACAATGGAAATAAGTAATACATTGAAATTACTTTTTTCTCATCGATATAATTGCATAAATTTGACAAAATATGTTTCGGAAACTTATGATGACAAAATCGTATTTACCTGTGAAAAGTGTATTGATTCGGGTTATTTCTTTTTGTCACATCACATTCACACACAGAACAAGACACCATAGCTGAGCTTAAATCTTTTTTGTTCTTTTATTAAGGGATTTTTAAAATAATCACAAAATACACCACGCCGCAAAGCACTCATTGACTCTAGGGGCCCTTTCTTGTGAAAACAATGTCTCAATTGCAATTTATTTTTTGTCTCTTTCTTTCTCCTCTGAAATCAACTGGATCGGGATCTCTCGCTCACACGCATTGTGTATCTTTTGCGTAGCAAAAAAAATCCTACATCTATGGAAAACACAGGTAGGATTTAGTCAGTAAAAGTCTGACACGCCCTTCCGCTCCGCCCAGAGCGGTAGAAGTCATTTGATGATTTCCCATCCCAAAAAAGGACTAAATGCAGAAAACAACTAGTAACTGTTACTGGTTAGTCCGCCCTTAGTATATACATCGAACTTCAGTATTTAATCAAATTAGTACCCTTTATCTAGTAATTATCTATCAAGTTATTAAGTATGCTATAACGGAAAAATTAATTTCGCAACACAAAATATTTCAAAGCTGACACCCTGCTAATTGCACGGAATATTAAAACCACTAATAGTGAACGCATTAAATTGGCTAAAATTCTGCAGTATTTTGAATTTGAATTCAATATACGGGGTGGCTCGTTAAAAGTGGGATATACTTTACTTTTACTACTATTGAAGTAGGGTATTTATTTAATCTCGTCTTATCAGTCTAGCTAAAGAAACAAAATTGTTATATAATATTAATACTTTTAAAAACAAATACTGAATTACCTGAAAGAACATATACATTACTAGCTGTTGCCCGCGACTCCGTCCGCGTGGACTTCAGTTTACAGCGCGCGGTGATTCCCGTTTCTACGGGAATGCCAAGATAAATGCCTACCTTACTGCAAGGTTTCCTTAAAATCCATTCAGTAGTGTTTTCGTGAGCAACAAACAAACATCCTCACAAATTTTCTCGTTTATAATAGTAGTAGGATTTAATTTTACCGCGTTTAAAGGTTAGTAAAGGATAGAAACATCAATTAACATACTTTTAATTATTTTGCATTGATTGGTATTTTGGGTATGCTTAGTATGTTATGAAAATAAGGGTTAAAAAGTATTATGCTTGATAAAATATGAGCACATTTAAGTAAGTACGGTTTTATAAACAACGTTTTATGTTTTTCTATCTTTTGCCAAAACAGATTTTCTGGAGTTGATACTACACGTGTGCATGCGACATAGAGTTGCCCATGAGAAAAACATGTTGTTTCTAAATGAACTCCTGCAACTTTAAGCGTCTGACCTTGGGCTTTGTTAATTGTTGTAGCAAATGCTACTTTCAGAGGGAACTGCACTCATTTAAATTGAAATGGCAAATCAGTCGGGACGATGGGAATACGGGGAATCAAGACATTTTGTTTTTTTGCCATTCCAGTCATGATTGTAGCCCTTACAATGTAGTGATCCAAATCTGTTATTTATAGCAGAGTGCCATTACACAGCCTTGGAGCGTCCAGATTCCTCATTAATAGGACAGGAACACCAACGTTTAGTATCAACTTATGGGATGGCCATTCCTGATAATTCTAAAGAGTTGAAATTCTATAGGGTATGATGTAACTTGTTCAGTGTCCTTAATATCGTCCACCGATATGTATTCTACAACATTTCCCTGAACATTTAACATGATTTGTTCATTTATTTTATTAACTATTTCATTAGTCGGCGCCAAAATTGCCCTTTCGCATAGCCATTCTCGGTTGGCCATATTTGTTTGAAGATCCGGATAGACATTATTTGATAGGTCATCTGGGCTATCCACAATTTGACAGAACCCATGCCTCAGTGTTATCATACCGTTCCTGTCAGTTGGCAAACGGTCTTCTCAGAGTTTTAGAAGAGTAGCTGCATATTGCCCGGCTTGAGAATCGTGGTTAATTTGTACTCGCATATTCGTTGTGAGATAATACTTTTTCACGTGAACCCATAATGCAGATGCTTTTAAACAGGCATTTATTTCATCTGTCGGCGTACCCCTAGTCATCATCATCATCTCAGCGTTTATCCCGGTTGCTTCAGCGGTTTTCGCGTTGGAGCCCGGGGCCTGCTTTCCTGCACATTCTCCTCCATTTCGCACGAAGTTTAGCATCCTGTGGTAAGAGCTTGTTGGCACGCATGTCATCTCTTACAATGTCAAGCCGGCACTTCTTAGGTCTACCCCGCTTGTTCCGGCCCGGCGGAGGCGCCATGGCAAGACGGCGTACCCCTAGATCAAATTACCCTGGTGTAACATTCTTTCGCGCTCACTGCTTTTACTAATATTGCATACTTCATGAGCTAAGTTCAATGATACCTTTAGAACTGAGTCCGCTGTTCGTCCCACTAAGTAATGTAGCATCTATTCCCGAAGAAGCAACTGCAACAGCAACTCCTTTATCTTAACATATAGGTTTTGCGTGTACCTCCTGGAAATCCAGTTCTTGTCAAAGCTCTTGTCGGGACGGACGCGTGTTTGATTTTGTGTTTTTGGCTCAAGTAACTGTTTTCGCAATCGGAACCTTGTTATTGTGCTGTATGGTTGTAAATATACTGTCAAGATAACTTCTGTGTTTATTGCATACAAGTGAGAAGTCGGACTCTTTGTCTCTGTCACATTTTGCATCGTAGATGCTCGTATCAACTCGTGTGGTGATAATAAAACTTTCGTAATACGTGGGAACGAGACATCCATATTTTCGTCGTGATTGCCGCAGCGCACGTATTCGCTGACACCACCGAGTTATCTGTACATCTACCTACATCGTGGATATTATCTGTAGCGGTATAATGAATGTCCAAAGATCTCCTCCCATGGTAAACACGGGATCGCAACCGGACCTTTCCAGGCTGCGTGATGATTCCACAGCTGTCACCTTCAGAAGGAGGAAGCAGCCCGAATGTAGCTGTAATCACTCAGAAGTATTACTTGAGCTTCAGAATACAATCATGAAGACTATTACATCCACTCTTGAAACTCAGAATCAAAATATGATGGCCACTTTGGAAGCATTGCGTCAGGATATAAATGGCTTTAGGAACGATTTGGGGATGGTGGATGCCAAAATAGATAAGTTGTCCGAAGAACAGGCATGTATTGTGAAGGATGTGATGGATTTAAAATCTACAAATACAGCTACCAGTAGCAAAATACAGTTTGTGTCACAGGATGTCGAAGTGCTTCGAGCGACCGTTGCAGACCTATCAGACCAGTTACGTTTCAAAGAACAGCAGGAAAGAATCAATAACCTAGAAATAGCTGGCATTCCCTCCATAAAAGGTGAAAACTTAACTAACATCATACATAACATAGCAAGAAAGATTAATTTCGCTATTACAACCACGGACATCGATTTTATCCATCGAGTTCGACGTTTCAACTCTAATAAATCAAATGTGGGTACTGGTGAGTCAGCTGCCAATAATGCTACATCCATCCCGAACATCATCGTCAAGTTCACCCAGAGGAAACGTAAAAATGATATGTTGGCTGCTGTCCGCGTACGACGGGGTCTGACAACAGCTGATGCTGGATTGGATGGGCCGGCGAAACCCATTTTCATAAGTGATCACCTAACTCCACTAAATAAACAATTATATAAGCGGGCCCGTCTTCTTGCAAAAGAAAATGACTATAAGTATGTATGGTTGTCAGGGTGTAAAATCTTGCTGCGTAAAAGTGATACGTCCAAAATTATGTGTGTGTCTAGCGATATCGATTTAGCTAAAATAAAGTGACTACCCACTCATGTTCATTATATATGCATACTTAGTTTTTTACCTACTACAATATTACCTATATCACTTTACTGCATAATAATTTGTTGTTCATATATTAGGAAGGACTGTACATTCATTTATAAAACTCATTACCAATCTATAATAATATATTTTAAATTCTTCAATGTAATGTTAGTGGAACTTGTTTACCTGTTCATGGCAAAAATAACGATCAAAATTCGATAAGAATAACTTGTCAATTTATTATCAAAACGTGAGGGGATTACGCACTAAATCACATATATTTCTTTCAGAAGTCTTGCAGAGTAACTATGACGTCATATGTATCACAGAAACTTGGCTTAATGATAATTTTCACAGTAGCGAATATGTTGATAGCCGATACGAACTATACCGCTGTGATCGTAATTACCAAGCGACCGGCAGCGATCGTGGCGGGGGTGTTATGATTGCGGTGCGTCGCGAGCTTTGTCCTTGGCAGCGCAGGGACACGCATGCGTCACCGCTGTCGGACGAGGTTTGGGTCTCTCTGCCTCTGCGCACGAATTCGTTGGTGGGGCAAAACAATGCCGGTTCTAGCTGCTTACACATGATAGTTACGTATATACCCCATGGTGCTAGTCATGAATCATTGCTAACATCGTTCTACGACAGAGTGAGTGAATTTATTTTACGCAACCATAATGATAAATTTCTTATACTCGGAGACTTTAATGTCACCCATGCACATTGGTCTTGCAATCATAACTCAAATTACATGGATATACACACTAACAGTGATAAATTAGTCAGCCTCACCGCCGATTTTATGAATTTCTCATCGTTATTACAGTATAATAATCAATTTAACCATAATAATAGACTATTAGATTTAATTTTTAGTAATGAATTGTGCCTCATCTCACTCTGCCAACATCCATTAGTACCTCAAGATTTGCATCACAACCCATTAGAAATTGACATAAAATTATATTTCCGTCCCGCACTCAAGCTCCCATCTTCAGCTAGAAGACAATTCTATAAAGCAAACTATGAATCAATTAAAACTGCCCTTGAGTCTATGCATTGGGAGAATATTTTTTCAAGTATGACCCATGTCGATTCGATGGTTGATTATTTCTATAGTGTTCTCGAAAATATTGTAGACGAATTTGTGCCAACCTGCAATTTAAATTTTAGAGAAAAGTATCCACCTTGGTATACAAAACCACTTATTAAATTATCTAAAGAGAAAAGCAAGTTTCACCATAAATGGAAAGCTTACGGCAACCTTCAGGATTACCATACGTTCTCGTTACTGCGGAGTAGATTTAAAAAAATGTCTAATGATTGCTATCGTAATTTTATTAAGTATTCTGAAGACAATATAAAGAAAGACCCTAATTCGTTTTGGTCATTTGTCAAATCAAAAAATGCATCTAATACCATACCAGAAAAGATGATGTACAAAGGTCAGATTCTCTCTACTGGTGAGGAGATTTGTGATGCCTTTAATCATTATTTTAATTCAGTTTTTGTTTCAGTCACCTCTCAATCCTACCCTCACAGCTGTAACTCATCTTCAACTGTAGATATAGGCACAGTCAACCTCACTTTTAAACAAGTATTAAAAGAATTAAAAAATGTCAATACGAAAAAAGGTGCGGGATCCGATGACATTCACCCAATTTTCATATCTAGGTGCGCTGAGGTTCTTGCAAGACCAATAACCATTATATTTCGTACATCTATTAAAACTGGAGTTTTTCCTACAAAATGGAAACAATCAATTATAACCCCTATACCCAAAAACAATAAAAAAGATATTGTAACAGAATACAGACCAATTTCAAAATTATGTGTTCTTGGAAAAATATTAGAAAAAATAGTAACATCTCAGGTTTCACTCGCTCTTCGTAATCACATTTCTCAGCACCAGCACGGTTTCATCAAACATCGTAGCGTGGATAGTAATATGCTGGATTTTTCGGAATTTCTAGTGCAAGCCATGGATAAAAATCAACAAGTCGATGTCGTGTACACTGACTTTTCGAAGGCGTTCGATAAAATTAATCACGATATGCTTATTGAAAAATTAGCGATTGCCGGAGTACACGGAAACTTACTGCGATGGATCCAATCTTATATAAAAAATCGAAGTCAGGCGGTCTGTGTTAAAGGTTACTCATCTCAATTCCTCCCTGTTCCCTCTGGAGTTCCCCAAGGTTCCCATATTGGACCATTGCTCTTTAACCTTTACATTAATGACATAGGATCTATATTTGACCATAGTAACCATTTACTTTACGCTGACGACACAAAAATATTCAGAGTGGTTGAATGTCTCGCAGATTGCGCTAAACTACAAAGCGATTTATTAAACTTGCATAACTACTGTACAACAAACCAACTCTATCTCAACATAGATAAATGTTTCATAATGTCATATACCCGGAAAACTCACCCTCTCAATTTCGACTACACCATAAATGGCTCAATCCTTAAAAGAGTTTTCACCATTCGGGACCTAGGTCTCATTATGGACTCCAAATTAACATTTAACAATCACATCGATCACATCGTCGGCTCCGCTTTTCGCAGCCTTGGTTTTATTTTGAGAATCAGTAAACCTTTCAAAAATATTACGACTTTAAAAATTCTTTATTTTTCTTTTGTCCGCTCTATTTTAGACTTTTGTAGCACTGTGTGGAGTCCATGTTTTAAAGTACACATCGATAGAATAGAAAAGATACAAAAAAAGTTTTTAAAATCACTAAATTATCGGAATAATATTTACGAGACCGAATACGAAGATGCATTGCGTAGGCATAAACTGATAAGCCTTCGCAACAGACGTGATACATTCGACATTATTCAGTTGTTCAAAATTTTGACATCGTTAACCGATTCACCATCATTACTTGGTAAAATATCCCTAAAAGCACATGCTCGTCTACCCGTACGCCCCTCACGTATAAAACCACTTTTCGTTCCTCCTCGACTAACTAAAACATACACTCGTAACTCATTCTTATACCGTTCCACTAACAACTATAATAGAGAATTTACAGAAATAGATCTTTTTAACATTTCTCTTAATAACCTAAAATTAAAGCTAAAAAGTAAATATTTCACCTAATCAAAACTTATCTTTTTTGCCAGTTTACGTCCTTTCTAACTAATAAGCATATGTTTCACTGAAGTCATTTTTTGATGCAAAAATGTTATGTACCCAAACATATTTGAGTCTAACCGTCGTCTTTCCTTATAAGAAGTTTTGCATTATTTTAACATTTATATAACATTGTCGGCACTATAGGTCTATTATAAGAAACCACTTGTATTTATAACCAATTGTTTGTATATGACTGTTTGATGCCAAAATAAAAAAAAAAAAAAAAAAAAATCCAAAAAGAACCAACCACCTCGGCCACTGGCAACATTTTGAATTATTTCTCAGTTGATATTAAGTAAGCGCCTGTTAAAATATTGAGAGGAATATGCAAGTCCGCGTTTTCTCCCGTTTTCGCAACATTTTTTGTTACTGCTCTGCTCCTTTTAGTCATAGCGGGATGTTACATAGCCTAAAGCCTTCCTGGATTAATAGGCTATCCAACGCAAGAAGAATTTTTCAAATCGGACCAGTAGTTCCTGAGATTAGCGTGCACAAACAAACAAACAAACTCTTCAGCTTTATATATTAGTATAGATGTATGTATGCGATGTAATATATATATATATATATATACAATATGACGAATGGATAAGTCGAAGATCATGTCGAACTCTCATGTTAGTCCAATTAATTAGGTCCAACTTCGAGGAAGAGGTGTCTCGTCGAATCCAGATCGGCTGGGTAGCATTAGGGAAGCTACGCTACATCTTCTCGTCGTCCAAGATATCACAGTGTCTCAAGACTAAAAAGTAAAGTCTTTGAACAGTGTGTGTTTGAAACGTGGTCGCTCACAATGGGCCTCATACGAAAGCTCACAGTCACACAAAGGGCGATGGACAGAGCTATGCTCGGAGTTTCTTTGCACGATCAAATAAGAAATGAGAAGATCCGCAGAAGAACCTAAGTCGCCGATACAGCTCTGTACGTCGCACATACGGGTATTTGACCCTAAAAGCTGGCCAAAAATATTTTTTGTCTCT
This sequence comes from Sesamia nonagrioides, assembly GCA_017933935.1. NCBI lineage: Eukaryota > Metazoa > Arthropoda > Insecta > Lepidoptera > Noctuidae > Sesamia > Sesamia nonagrioides. Next base: position 71,299 of record JADWQK010001442.1, on the reverse strand, counting down.
AAATGAGTGTAAAGGTGCCAATCATTACAAATGTTATGTATTTATCATTTGTTTAGTCACATATTACAAATAAAACAAAAATATTTATTTCATCCAAACATTGTGTCATACATAAATTGAGGCAGCTCCAGTAAGTTACAATAGTACTTGTGACAACAATTTAAATTATTATAAAATAGTTTAAACTTCGTTGTCACTATTTAAATCTGTATCAGTTTCTGAATCAGAGTCAATACTTGATGTTTCGGCAGGTAATAATAAGATTAAAGTTTCTTTATGAAACGGTTTGGATTTCTTTTTTGGTATTTTTCTCATACCTGATATGGAGGATCTGATGTCAGAAGGAGTCTGTTTATAACATCTAGGTTACAAGCTTCTCGAGAAAATTTTCTTGGATAATTTAGCCTGTAATCTCTAAAATGTTTATTCCGGGCTTCTGCAGCCTCCTCCGACAGCTGACCGATTGGAAGTAGGGCTGACGAAATTACTTCTGCACCGTGTCGCAGAATTTTATGAATAGTTGGCGACATTGGATATCATTCATATAACAGAAACATGCAGTTCTTCAGTTTCTCTTGCATATTTTTCAAACGTTTCTAAATTGATTTTACAACCACTAGATAAGGCTTCTAAGATAGTTTCAAATCTGACTATTAGATTAACGTCTATGCCAGTTATTGAAGCATATAGTTCGTAGTCTGCAAAAAATAGCCTGCTTGTAATTCCATCATTCGAGTTGCCAAAGTTGGCTCTAGGAACATCCACAATTCCCTCACTTCACACTCACTCACACTCACACTTCTTTTTTTCTTTGTTTGGCTACATCTTTATCAAACTTTGTTCTAAGTTGCCATTTTTGAGAGGTAGTTTGTACGATAAATGCAAAATGATTTCAAAAAATCTTATTCGAGCATGTGGTATCGAGAGACCAAATTTTAATGATTCCTCTTTGACATCCCTTTTTTTTTCTTAAATCATTGAATTCCTTAGAAGTCGCACCACATATGTAACATCTCATAGTTGGTTTTGTATGTGTTGCTGCGTTACATATTTTGCTATCTACCATAGTACAAGGCATAGTATGGCCTATTTTCATATCTTGGAATTCCGTGGGCTCGAGATCATTAATTTTTGAATTCATATACTGAATCTCTTCGTTCGTGATATCAACAGACTCGTGTAGGAATCTTATTCTAATGGGTCTACAGTACCGCGGCGATGAGGGCGTTGGATTTTGCCAATCAACATTTTTTTTCTTATCACACACTAACTGTAATGGTGGTGCCATTACAGTTAGTGTGTGGTAAGAAAAAAAAGAGCTCTGAAAAATGTTAGCGTCTAGTCATTGTTGTTCGTTTCGAATATATCTTTCTTTTTATGTGCTGCATGCCATCTGGATTTAAACTGATGCTTTATTAACGATAATTTTTGTTTCCAATCTTTCCGTTGATCTTCATGTTTACAGAACTCACTGATTAGGGTTTCTTCCATGTAATTCAATTTTCTACCAAAATTTTGTTCCTGTGAACTATCCACCACATTATAAATGTCTTTTCGGGATAAACATTTGACACCAGATGGGCCTGAAGGAAAATAAAGAAAAATAAAATCCATTTGCAATTTTTTCTCGACATACCCTATCTACTAAAAAAAATATGTGAAAAATACATCCGCGGTATTCCACGGGAACTTTTAAATTAAGCGCATTTCTAGATCTGTCTTCTTCAATTATATGTATAATTCATTGCGTAGAAAAGCTTAGAAGTTAAGTAAATCTCTTAAAGATTGTATCTAAAACGCGTAAATTTACCTATTTTTTGTAACCTTTTGTTCTTTACAATAAATACTAAAACTCAAAGTATATTTAAGTAGAAATGGTTAAAGCTGTAACTACATACCTGGTTGTGACGGATCCATCATAAATATTTTTTGTAGAAGTTTCAAACACAAAATGATAACAAGTATTGTGCGGTCACACTGAGAGAATTTCGAACAATCACGCGCAAATTTAAAGCGAACTGTAACTTCCGACTGATGCCAGTGGGCGGCGCATGACTCAAGCCAAAAACAATGGCTGTCACATGATGCGAGGTACTTTAAGCTATTTAAGCGACTATGTTGTTTTTCAATATCAAAGAATTCACAAAAATCATTTTTGGCCAGCTTTTAGGTTCAAATACCCGTATGTGCGTCGCTAAAATTAAGTATAGTATATTATATAATGCTGTAATAGAGCATAAATTTTCATGTTCTGTAGTGTGTCCCTGGTTTAACCAGTCATCCTGTACAATAGATATTGTTTTCCAATCTACTAAACTGCCATGGACCGCACGATAAATCTGTGTTGGTTAGAAAATAGTAAATAATATAGTCCATATTGGGATTGCAGTGCAATTTCAACGATTATACTAAGCATGGATTATTTTCGATAAAAGTTAGAACATATGACGGGTGACTTTGTAATTACCCATTTATATGTAATTCATTTAAATATAAAAAAGTAACAGTTTAGAGATTTTGTTTGTCGATATTTCAATCGGCAAGCGCAAACAGTAAAAGCTTAAGGTCATAACAAAGTTGCGTTGTTAAAAATTCTTTTTTAACCAACCCGCAACTTTTTTATGGCCTTAAGCTTGCTTGGGCATGCTTTCTAGCATGCCCTTGGCGCACAGGTAAGTGAAGAAACACGGGCGAGTTTTAGTCAACAAAAGTCTGACACGCCCTTCCGCTCTGCCCATAACGGGAAAGGTCATTTGATTATTTCTCATACAGAAAAAAAAGACCATAAAAAATACTATAATATAGTGTAAGTAGGTATAATATATATACTATCATCATTAAAAATATGTTACCATTTTATCTGTTTCATTATTTTTTTATTATTATTCTAATGTAATTGCTCGTCACATCAAAGTACCAGCGATACGACATGTGTTAAATGTCGAAGCATCTTGATGAGCTTTTTAGGCTCATCAAGGACTTTCTGAATTTTTATTACTTTTTATATTTATAAACCTGCCTGCCGTTTCTTTTCTAACCAAAAATGTTGCCTGACCTGTAATTTACCCGGCTGTTCCGAGAGGTATAAAATTGTTACAGTCACACAAAATAATATTTATTACCTATCTACGGAATAAACAAAGAGTACTGTGCCCATCTGGGTCATGTCTATGGTATGGAATTTGACGAGTATTGTATTTGACAGCTTGTTGTGGCGGGAAAAATAATACAGATAAAAAATGCTTACTTAAATTTTCTTTTTTCTATTTTATGTGGAAAACTACTGATAAGGTATTCCGTGAAGTTAATTTTTTCTTCTATAAGGACGCTAGTCGAATATAGAAGATAGTTGTACCACATAAACACCACGTCAATATTGCAAAAGAATGTAGCGGCAAAGAATCGAATTGTCAACCATACCTACAGACAACATAAATTTTGACAGCTCGAATCACGCCTATTTTGCCTGGTTTGGCTCGTGGTAATTATAAAGTTGTCATATTCAAATAAGGCAAGATTTTTTTTTTTAATATAAATTACAAACTAGCGCTTGACTGCAATCCCGCCTGATGGTAAGCAGTGATGCAATCGTTGATGGTAAAGCGCGCCAGTTTATTAAGCCTACCCACTCAAAAGAACTGAGTAAATAGGAAGGAAGACGGCAGTTGAGCGCGGTGATGCAATGTTAAACCCAACAACACGACCAACGATGCTGCGCCAGAGGGATATTGATCTGGAGGCCCTCCACAACGAAACTCCCGACACAACAACGTTTCCCGCATCGTACCCGGCACGTACATCGCAACACAACTGCTCAGACCCGTCCTCCGTACGACTTCACCTTCACATCATGAATCGCTTGGCGGCATGACTTTGTCTGGTGGGTGGTAACTTACGCCGGCGGCTGATGTTGTGGCCTACCACCGAGAAAAAAAGATGGAGGGATTTTCAATTAGCTGTTTAGATTTTTATGTTTTGTTTATATTATATTTCTGTTTGTAGTTATGGATACATTTGTAATAAGTCTACTATTTTTGTAGGCAGTAAATGCGGTTTATCTAATGAGAAGTAGAGGAAGGAATATCTGTATTGAACATCAGACTTCTGGGTACTAAGTTCGATTTATAGATTTTTATTCTCTGTATAGGTTCTCAGAATACATAAATACAATATTACTGTATTTTTTATCACTTCAGCCATAAAATATTTTTACGACGGAATCTAAGCAGTTGGTTGCATATATATTGTATGAGTAACAGTACGAGTTTTTATTCTGTTATCTATAGTTATTTTTGGTACGATAAATCCAATAATGTTAGTATCCCGATGTCATATGCTGGGATACCAAATCTCTCAGAGATTGCCTTCTAGATTACGTTGCGACCATCCACGCGCGAGCCGAATTGATAACAGTAAATGAGCTTGAGTACTCCGACCAAATGGGTTAGGTTTGTTCAGAATTGTGACTTGATTTAGAACCGCAACATAAGGGTTATTGGTAATCCACAAAAAAGGGCCTTTTATCTTCCATAAGACATAAGTCCCTATATTTGAGCCGATTGAGGTTAAAACACTGGGTCCATGGAGTCCGAGTTCCAATTGTATATTGCCAAGAGGTTGGTAGACTCTTCACGTGACCAAAGGACTGACCTGATTTTAGTCAAATAATCAGTGTTGGGTTCGCTCCCTCTCATCGAGAGGAGGCCTGTGTGCCAGCAGTGGGAAAGGCTGATTATGTTGTAATCAGCATTGCTTTAAAAAGTGTCAATGCTGTCAGTCTTTTGGTCAATTTTCCAGTTCACATATTGTCTCTACGTTTTCATACAGTTGTAGATCATTGTGTGAAAACTGTAAACTTTTATATTACATAAAAAGCATTTTAGAACTTGAAATAAGATAATGGTCTATTGGACATTCTGTAGTGCATGACTACAGCTGAGGGATGTTTCCTGGGTAAAAAAAAAATATTTTATTTAGTCCGTAATTCCGATTAGAGAAAAATATTGGATACGTATATTTTGTTTTATCAAATCAATAAAAATTGACAAATATAAAAGGCATCAAAGATCAGGAGTAGTGGCTGGTGACGTCATTGGCCGATTAAAAGTGTAGCGTGCAGTGACGTTACATGAGTTTTCAACGCGCTCTGTCGTCTTAATTTTTTGTTTGTATGAAAAAAGAAAAAATACTTGTTAAATATTTTTTTGGAAATCTGACTGACGGACTAATTAGTTTTTTTTTAGTCAAATACCCTGGAATAACTATGATCTATGCCAGTGTTTTTCAATCTTTTTCATAGTACGGCCTCCTTAGTATCGATTAATACATTTCGCAACCTCCTTCTCTCCGTTAGAATTTCAATGTGTCACTTTGGGTACCTTTTGGTTAATCAGAAAAACAGAATTTCGTAATCGATCCAAGTTGAAAAACTCTGATTTATGCAATCTAGGACTGCCATGTTAGATACATATGTACATGATGACGTCAGCGGCGGCAGAGCAATAGGGTCCTCACCATCTTGATGTGGTGATACGGGATCCATATCATAGGTGGTGTTTTGAATTTAAGCACGAAGTGTAAATATACCCTCCATTCTTGACAATAACAATTTAAATAGGCAAACTGACAGTTTCGCTCCGGAGAAGTACCCTGGTCTGCGTCTCAATGCAAAGTCACAGTTCGACAATACCCACTTTCCAGAACGACTTTTCCACATGCCCTCCACTACAAAATAACGTCAGAGCGTTTACTCACTACTGCATAAATCAAATGAGTAACTTTTATTAAAATTATATCGTTACCCACGACATACATATAAAAACCACGTACAATAGGAATTTCACAGGAAGAAAAAAAATCACAAGAAAATAACAAAATTTCCAAAAACAAACTTGCCGATTTCGTTTATTTATTGGAATCCATATAATAAGGATATTAAATACACCACACCTTTTTGTTGGCAATAGCTTTTATGACGTCATAAATGTCCGTGAAAGGTTCCTAGCTGGTCTAAACGTGCGCTTATGACCGTTCGATGAAAGTCTATTAAAAGTAATGGGCGAATCGCGAAATAATATTTAATTAGGAAGAGGGTATATTTCTATGTAATCTTTGGTTCTGTTGTAAGTGAAGAATGGGCGTTATTGGCCTAGATATGATCACAAACTAATATTTTTTTTCTCTTTCTATTTCTATTTGGTTCAGTGACTCTGTCTCTGTTTGAAAATCGACAGAATATAAATATTAATTTATTTCTGTCAAGTCAAAATAATCCATATATTTTAGACGTGATAAACACATGGCAACTAAAAATTCCTCAATTAACGTAAAACGCATAACTATTTTAACAACTGCATATATATACATAGGCTTTATTCAAAAGTAATTTATTCCTTTTATTTTTGATTTTCCTTGAAATTTTATTTTGTTACGAACAGCATTTTCGAATTCATGGATATTTTCAAAGAGATGTAACAGAGAACCTCAGAAGCACCTGTTTTTCAACGAAGGATATGAATCTGTTAAACCGCTGTGGTTCTTGGGTTTTAAAATATTCGAATTATTTACTAGGGACCTTTTTTGAATCTAAGGTAATTTTGAATCAAGGAACCAAGCAACAACTATTCAACCACTCTCAAAATGTACGAGCGAAGAAAATATACATTAGGAGAAGTTAGAAGAAAGTATACAGGAGTAAAAGTATTAAGCACCATAAATATACGAAAACTTGACATTTATACGATTGCAGCAGGTGTTAATACTAGCATATATGTCCTACTGTTCATAATTTTATATTATTTTTATATACTTTTTACTTTATTTACAATTTCGTATTCGGTGAGGGGTGTTGAATATCTCCTCCAAATTTTAGGTATAGCCAGCCCGTATGCTTTTGTTGTTTTAAAAGCTGGCTTATATTTCCTGGTGCAATGTACTCCTCTTGGTTTATATACCTAAAGAGTGCAACTCTATTTTTTAACATAAATTTGCGTTACGGTTACGGGTACGCTACGATTTGAGTACGATATGGACATAAGGGTTATGCTTGGGGTTTTACTGCGCGATCGAATCAAGACTGAGGAGATTCGCAGAAGAACGAGAGTAACCGACATGCCCGAAGAATTACGACACTAAAGTGGAAGTGGGCCAGGCACATTGCCCGTAAGACCGATGCCCGATGGGGCCGACGAGTTCTTGAGTAGCGACTACGTCCCGGAAGATGCAGCGTGGGTAGGCCCCGACAAGGTGGACCGACAACCTGGTGAAGGTCGCGGGAAACCGCTGGATGCGGGAGGCGCAGGACCGGTCGTCGTGGAGAACCTTGGGGGAGGCCTATGTCCAGCAGTGGACGTCTTTTTTTTTTACACACTATAAACCAGCGCTTGACCGCAATCCTGCCTGATGGTAAGCAGTGACGCAATCGTTGATGGTAAAGCGCACTAGTTTATTAAGAGCCTATTCACTCTAGCCTTGAAGACACTCAAATTGTAGTCCGACGGAAACACCGCCGCTGGCAAATTGTTCCAGTCCCTCGATGTACGCGGTATAAAGGAGGAGGCGAAACGCTTCGTCCGGATCGTAGTGGTGATAACAACGTAAGGGTGGAAACCAGCCGTACGACGGGTCGTCCGCTGGTGGAACGGAGATGGGGGAATTAAATCATGCAATTCCCTCGCACAATCCCCGAAATGCATCCTATAGAACACCGAAAGGCTGGCTACTCTACGCCTGTGCTCTAGGCTTTGGAGACCAACTCGAGTTAGATCAGGGTCACCAATCAGCCTCTTTGCACGTCTCTCCACTGAATCCAAAGTGGCCAGGTGACACTTGGCAGCACCAGCCCAAATGTGGCTGCAGTACTCCACACACGAACGGACCTGTGCTTTGTATAACATTAGAAGCTGCCCAGGTGTGAAGTACTGCCGGACCTTTGCGATAATGCCAAGTTTCCTGACAGCCACCTTGGCCTTGGACTCAATGAACCGCCCAAAGTTAAGGTTCGAGGAAATCTCAACTCCCAAAAGCTGAAGGCAGTCGGAACACTCCAAGGACACATTCCGAAAAGTAGGGGCCAAGGTGAACGGGCTCCTTTTGGCGGTGAAAAGACACGCCTGTGTTTTGGCGGCATTGAATGCTACAAGATTGGCATTGCCCCATTCGGAGATTGCCTGCAGTGCAACACTCGTTCGCTCAACCATGGCCTCTCTTTCGGACCGGATTGATTTTAGCTGAAATGATGATGATGATGATGGACCCAAATTGAATCTGTCCTCAACTTCCGTCCCATATACCCGATGCCCACATACCCGAATGACCTGCTTCCTCTAAGTCCTGCTCAATGCCTGATTGGCTGACCGCAATACGATTTTAAGTGTAAGACTTAAAAAAATGTTCTGTAACTACAAATTAAAAACATCTTTAAATAATTATACTATATCATGTACAAACATTCTCTAAGTTGCAATAAGCAGCCCGTTTGAATACACTCAGAGTACAGCTGCAGATGTCGATTTGTTGTGACACCGCATTTAGCGCCCAATCAAAGACCAATCGTTAAACTTAGCCCGTTACCTTTCGTCAATTAGTACTTTATTTTATCTCATTCTAGATTTAACATAGATTTAAATAATTTTATATTATTTTTTATATACTTTTTACTTTATTTACAATTTCGTGTTCTGTGAGGGGTGTTGAATATCTCCTCCGAATTTTGTGTTTATCGGCGGTGAGTGCTACCAAAAACTTGAAAAAAAAAAAAAACGGATAGCAGCCATAGTTTAGGCTTTCAGATGACGACGTATATCAGCGGAATAAGTGGCGCCTCAGAACCAGGAAAGCCGACCCCGCGTAACGGGAAAAGGCGAGGCGAAAGAAGAAGCCATAGTGGTAGTGCGGCCTTCCACCGATTGCCTCATAACGTGGCGCTAGACTGCGCCTGACTTGGCATGGAACTCGCAAGCTAATGAGTTATAGCCACAATTTTTTAACGGGTTCAAAAATTTTATTAGTTTTAAGTATTTAAAGTGGGTTAAAAGTTAAAGTGGCTTTTAAATACTTAATATTAATTTAATTCCGGGGGGATTAGGCCTCAAATTCAGAATTAATAAAGTTTGGGAGTCAGCCAGTCCCTCACGACACCCCTGTCGTGGCTATACTGTGGCCGGGGGTGGAGTTGTCTTGGCGGTGTCTCTAGGCATCGCCAATGCCTTTAACACCTTACCCTGGAGTTGCATCAGGGGGCATTCCGGTATTGAACCGGATACCTATGGAATCCTATTGGATGCCTACCGGATGATGAGTGCGAATGTCTATCGAGTGGTCGAAGCCTATCTGACGGACATATCACCAAGGAGTGTAGAACCGTCATCTAAAAAATGAAAAGCAAGTCTGTGGAACATCGGGTACGACTGGGTGCTGCGGGCCGACTTCTCCCTTTCGGCATCAACTTAGTTTGTTACGCTGACGACACGCTAGTTCTGGTGCAAGGGATGTCCCACCAGGCGGTGGCTGACGCAGATACCCTCGGGGTTGCGACAATCGGCGAGAGGATTCGGCAAATGGCACTCGAGGTGGCCCTGCACAAGTCCGAGGCCATGTGCTTTCATGGTCCTCAGAACGCACCACCGTCGTAAGGATAGGAGGGGTTCATATCAGCGTCGGATCGACGATGAAGTACCTGGGACTTGTCCTCGACAGCCGGTGAAACTTCGAGGAGCACTTTTGACGTTTGGCTCCCAGACTGGAACGGGCTGGGGCTGCTCTGAGGTGGCTCCTCCCCAATCTAGGAGGACTAAACACCTCCTGCCGGAGGCCCTACGCGGGGGCCGTGCGGTCCACGGCCCTTTACGGGGTACCGGTGCGGGCGCGGTCGCTAAGGAACTGATATGGCCGTTCGGCTGATCCGGGGATACCGCATGGTCTCGGCTAAGGTGGCGAGCCTCCTTACCGGATTGCCGTCATAGGATCTGGAGGCCAAAGTCCTCGCCCACATGTGAGAATGGCGAGAAGGGGCAAAACGCCGGGGCATAATTCCGCTGTTGCGAGAAAACGCAGTACGGAGGACAGAGCACCGGTGGCATCTCAGGGCGACATGGAGAGTGCGATTGTCGCAATCTAGTGTTGGGAACGCCACAATAGCGGCGGTAAGTCCCCTGTTTGCGGAGTGGCTACAGAAGGGCCACGGCGCCCTCACCTTCCGCGTGACGCAGGTCCTCACCGGACACGGCTATTTCGGGAGGTTCCTGTTCCGTATAAGGCAGGAGGAAACGCCAGGGTGGCACCACTGTGTGCCGGGGGCTGCCCGGCTTAAGTAGAGCACCGCCGTGTCCTCATGGCGGCGATCGGCGGCGATCTCTCGCGTCCGACTCTGGTCCAGGCCATGGTCCGGAGCGATAGTGCATTCCAGGCCGTCATTTCCTTCTGCGAAGCAGTGATGCTGGCAAAGGGCGAGATGGAGCGCATGAGGGAGCGGGAATCTCAGCGCCCTCACGCCTTTAGCCGCCGCAGGAGACGCCCTGGTCGGGAGACAACATCTAACTCCAGGCAACCGTAGGCGCGGGCTTGCGGGCGTTGAGCAGTGGGCAGCTCGCCACCCGCTAAGGACCAGGCCTGAGTTCACGGCGCGTTGTGTTTCATGTGCGCAAGATTTTAGCACATCGTGGCGGGGTCCACAAAGACTGATGCCTTATATGCCCGGGCTGCGGGTTGGTTAAAAACGAAACCGTGGCCCTGGCCTACAGGCAAGTGAAGGAACCCGGGTGAGTTTTATTCAGTAAAAGTCTGACACGCCGTTCCGCTCTGCCCAGAGCGGAAGAGGTCATTTGATGGTTTCCCATCCCAAACAAAAGAAAAAAGAATCTGCCAGTGAATTGTGTCGACGTGCGCCTTCTCTTGATCTGGTCTGGTGATCTACGAACTCTGCTTCTGAAGGTTGGAGGTAAGTGGTTTGCCGCCTTTAGCACCTTAATTAGAGTGATATACTCCGAAAGCATCATTCTATCACATATTTACTTATAAATTCTATTACATTGCTATCCCAAATACAGTCCACTTGAATCTTGTTTACAATCTTTCATGGCACGTTGCCGCCATATATACTTTGGTTAATGCAGATTACACTTTTTAACACGAGCGAAGCCGCCGGCAAAACTAGTCATAATATAATTATAGAAGATAGTATGTAAACAACTCGACATACTTGTACCTAAAATATATTATCAATGTAATGGGCAAACAACAAACAATTATTATAATACGTGTAGTATACTAACAAAATGTTTCCAACTAGTAAAGTCTTTATCATTGTCACCGAGACAACACTTTAAAAACAAAATGTGCCCAACAAAGTGTTTGAAGCATATAATGTTTATCGAGAATCTCTTAGGAATATACAGGAACTATTGCAACCAGACAAAGATGAAAAAATGTTTTGTTATCTTACGGTCGTTCACACAAACTATATTGCACGCAATTGTCATCTATGGTCAAATGATGCTCAGAGATGACCATGGTCGAATCAATGTCATTGTTGCTTGTACTACCGCTTCAGCATATCTAAATTCTTTGTTATTCGTCGTGACTAGCATCTATTACAGCGGGTACTTCATGTCTTGTTACAGAAGTATTAGTCGTGTCTCGGAGTTCTTTAAAGATGACACTAAATTTCATAACTCTCATCAAAAAATATCCTGGATTAGTTTATCTTTAACCTCCTTAACCATCGCTTTTATTTTATATAGAGCTGCAACGGTTGTGATACAGTATTCCCAATCAGATCTATTTTATTTGGTGTTGATTTTGATATCACAAACAATGATTCGACTTAACATAGTATTTCAGCACCTCACGATGTTTGTTGTTATTATGACGGTTGTGAATTCACTCAAATCTATGACTTTGTTGATATCAGTCGCGCAAAAAAGAGAAAGGAAATTTAATATTGGTTTGGATGAGCAATGTGGCATCACAAAAGAACAGATTCAAGGATGGGTTGAACTGTATCGAGATATAGCAAATTGTTGTGAAAAAGTGACACTTTGTTTTGGACGCCAGGTATTTGTTTCTGTAAATTAAGATCATCATCTTAGTGATCCAGCTTCTATTTGTTTCTAAAAAGTAATTTTTTGCAGGTTTTCTTTACGCTGTCTATTTCAATATCTCAGGTTATTTTGGTCACATATCGAATGTGCTATCAGATTGCATTGGAAGTAAGTTTTGATATTTCAAACGAATATAATCCCATTTATTAATTGTAGGTATTTTAAGCTTCTAATATTATACATTTTAGAATGAGGATATAAATAAGCTCAAGTGGATAGTATTAATGCTATGTTTTTATATTTCATTAATGATATTACCAACAGTCGCTGGACAGATGACTCATAACCAAGGTGTGAAATTCCACAGAGTATTGGCACGGCTTTATAATACAGTTATTCATGGTAAGAATATATATTTTTTTTAATTTTAAGAATATTTAGATGCTATTAATATTTTTAATATCATAAGTGTAATGTGTTTTGTTTTAGATTCAGATGAAGCTGAAGTGAAATTGTTAAAGGATTTTTTACGTTTGATCAAAAACAATGCAATAGAAATCAAGCTATTGTTCAATTTCCCTCTTGGGATGTGCATGCTACCAGTTGTACTTGCTTTGACTGTCAACTATATTATTGTTTTGTTACAGTTTAATGATATTATTTAAATTTATAAACAAGTACGGATCTTTGTAACTCACGCCAACATTTATATAAAAAACCGAGAGATATATCCAAAACTGTCGTGTTATTTTAGAATTAAAGTTTGAAACAGTGTTGTTATGAGAAAACAGTTTAGTTAATGTTTAATATTGCCAAGACTCACAACATTTTAAACGAAATGTCTGAAATAAAGTTTTTTTTTTTGTAATGCATTTATTTAGATATACCCTAATATAATTAATTTTAACATTAACAGAATATAATAAATGATTAAATAACATTGTTGCGAAGGCGAGGGAGATAGTGATGCAGCAACCATTTGTTATATGTGTTTCGCTTCTCCTGCTTTAGGTACACCTAGCGAAAGCGAAAGCTAGCTGTAGCTAATTTTCTATTCCGTATATCCATCTCCAGAATCAGGACTCAAAACCGATCCAACTGCAGCGTAGAGCGAGACAAGGAGATGTCATATAGCATCAACGGCGAGTACATCACTAATATCCGTTTTGCAGATGATATCGATATCAATGCGGAGACCCTGGAAGACTTCAGCAAAATGCTCAATGACCTCAGCAGAGTTTCCCAACAAGTGGGTCTAAGGATGAACACGGATAAGACGAAGATCATGTCGAACCTTCATGTCGCACTCACTCCAATTCTGTTTGGTTGCTCTGCACTCGAAGTTGTTGACGAATATATGTACCTGGGACAAACAGTCCAACTAGGTAGGTCCAACTTCGAGAAAGACGTGTCTTGTCGAATCCAGCTCAGCTGGGCAGCGTTCGGGAAGCTACGCTACATCTTCCCGTCAAAGATACCACAGCGTCTCGAGACTAAAGTTTTTGACCAGTGTGTGTTGCCAGTGATGAATTTCGGAACTGAAACCTGGTTGCTCACTATGGGTCTCATACGAAGGCTTAGAGTCACACAAAGGGCAATGGAAAGAGCTATGCTCGGAGTTTCTCTGCGAGATCGAATCAGAATTGAGAAGATCCGAAAAAGAATCAAAGTCACCGACATAGCTCATCGAGTCGCTAAAATTAAGTGCCAGTGGGCAGGGCCCGTTGCTCGTAAAACCGATGGCCGATGGGGCAGTATGGTTCTGGAGTGGCGGCCACGTACCGGAAGACGCAGCATAGGGAGGCCCTCAACAAGATGGACCGATAACCTGTTGAAGGTCGTGGGAAGCCGATAGATGCGAGCAGCACAAGACCGGTCATCGTGGAAAGCCTTGGAAGAGGCCTTTATCCAGCAGTGGACATCTATAGGCTGAAGAAGAAGAAGAGAAGTTTTCTATCAAAAGCCCCAACATACATTTTAAGTTTTAACTCTTGCATCACTAACTCTCTCTTTCTTTTCTACTCTTTTCACATTCCATTAGCAAGTGTTGGATATCTTCGATTTTGTTACATACTAGGCAATTAGGGCATTCCACTTTTTTCATAAGATATCCAAATCTGCCAGATGGAAAATGGGTAGAACGTAATCTAAGAGCTATAACTACATTTATGACCTCTTCAAACGACTTTCAGCAAACCAAGGGATTCGGGAAAGCTGATTTTGTATGATCTTCTCATGACCTTCTGTCCAAATACTCTTTTAACTTATTGTGACACATGTTTTTATAATTATTAAGTATTTCAATGTAGAACTATAATGAAGTTTGTAAGGTATATTTTTTTATTTATCAATTCATTTTTCTAAAACGTCATATATAGACTTATAAAAACGATAATTTCTGGTTAGATTTGTTATAAAAAGGTCAATTGTAATTGCTTAGAAACAGAGACATAATTCTTAAATACTAGTATAAACGAAATATCTTTTTATCACATTAAATCTATTGTATGTACGTTTATACAACGTTATATTTTATACGTTGAAACGTTACTTATTATTGAGATACGAACAATCTTCCTGTAACAACAAATTTTTATTAATGTTTAGCAGAGTCCTTACTTTATAATTATAGTCAGTAATATAAAAATATAATTATATAAAAAAATATATACACATTAATAAATGGGTGTCCTCATTTCGGCTTAACTGTAACCGTTAAACGTAGTAACGTTTAAGAATGTCTTGCTCACAATAGATATGTATTTGCTTGCAATTAAATACCTTCGGTTTGCTAATGATGTCGTAGTCATGGCTGAGACCGCGGAGGACCTGAGTACAATGTTCGAAGATCTCAGTAGAGCCTCCGACCGAGTCAGTCTTAAAATGAACATGAACAAGATGAAAGTCATGTCTAAAGTCATGACTCTGTTCTCGAAGTTGTTGATTACAGCTACGTATACCTGCGACAAACTATCCAGTTAGGAAGGTCCAACTTTGATAAAGAGGTCACTCGTCGAATCCAACTCGGCTGGGCTGCTTTCGGGAAGCTATGTAGAATCTTCTCGTCCAAAATACCGCAGCGTCTCAAGACAGAAGTCTTCGACCAGTGTGTGTTGCCAGTGATGACTTATGGAATTGAGACGTGGTCGCTAACATTGGGCCTTATAAGAAGGCTCAAGGTCACTCAAAGGGCAATGGGGAGGGCTTTGGTTGGGGTTTCACTGCGGGATCGAATCGGGAATGAGAGGATCTGCAGAAGAACGAGAGTAACCGACATAGCCCGAAGAATTGCAACACGAAAGTGGCAGTGGGCCGGGCACATGGCCTGTATGACCGTACCGGAAGACGCAGCGTGGGTAGGCCCCCAACATGTTGGACCGACGACTTGGTGAAGGTCGCGGGAAACCGCTAGATGCGGGAGGCGCAGGACCGATCATCGTGGAGAACCTTGGGGGAGGCCTATGTCCAGCAGTGGACGTCTTTCGGCTGAAATGATGATGATGATGAGTAGTAGTATTCATGGTTGGTTGGTTTTTACAACTCATTTAAATGAAGTTTTATTTTGTTAATTAAATATATAAATAAATAAACTACAGAATGTTTTGCCTCTTTTCACATTTTATTTAATGTTATAAACTAGTGCTTCATCGCGATCCCTTTTGATGGTAAGCAGTGATGTAACCGATGATGGTAAAGCCCTATCGTTGATCGTATCCTTGAAGACACTTAAATTGTAGAAAGACCGCCGCATGAAATTTGTCCCTGTCCTTCAATGTACGCGGTATATAAGACGAAGCCAAACGATTCGGGTGGATAATCGTCGTATGGGTCGTAAGATTATGGAACGGAGATGGCGGAATCAAGTTATGTATGTTATTCCACACTCTCCAGATAGGAAACTCATGGGAATATAAAGGAAAGTGTGTAGCCTGAAGAAGACCAAGAATTGTTTTTATTATTTTTCAAATATTCTTTTACACTATTCACTTTATTTCATATGCAGACACAGAATAACCTACATCCATTTCTTCCATATTTTACGAAGGTCAAGTTCTCGAGCGGTCTCAAATATTAATCTTCAAATGTTTTATTTCTTGGTTCACAAATTAACAAAGTGATATTCAACTACACTTTAAGGTAACGACGTACGGGGACGTAAACAATCAGCGAGAAATAGCGGTACGGCGGAAGAGCTCCGGCGGGATCTCATGGCAACATGGAGCGTGCGATTGTCGCAACCCAGTGCTGGGCATGCCACAATAGCGGCGGTAAGTCCCCTCTTTGAGGAGTGGTTAGAGAGGCGCCACGGCGCCCTCACCTTCCGCTTGACGCAGGTCCTCACCGGACACGGAAAGGCGGGAGGAAACGCCAGGGTGGCACCATTGTGTGGATCGCCCTGAGGACATGGTGGAGCATACGGTGGAGGTCAGCCCGGCTTGGGTAGAGCACCGCCGTGTCCTCGTAGCGACGATCGGCGGCGATCTCTCGCGTCCGACCCTGGTCCAGGCCATGGTCCGGAGCGAGAGTGCATGGCAGGCCGTCACCTCCTTCTGCAAAGCAGTAATGCTGGCAAAGGAGGAGGCGGAGCGCGCGGGGCAACGGGAATCCCAGCCACTAGCCACAGCAGGAGACGCCCTGGTCGGGAGATGACACCAAACTCCCAGCCACCGCAGGCGCGGACCTGCGGGCGGTGAGCAGTAGGTAGCTCGCCGCCCGGTAAGGACCAGGCCCGAGTCGATGGCGCGTCGTGTTTCACACGCGCCTCAAAGAAATGTCAGCACATCGTGACAGGGTCCACGAAGACCGGTGCCTCCTGGGTCAGGGTTGCGGGTTGGTTAAACAAGAAACCATGGCCCTGGCCGTCCCACAGGCAAGTGAAGAAACACGGGTGGGTTTTAGTCAGTAAAAGTCTGACACGCCGTTCCGCTTCGCCCAGAGCGGGAGAACTCATTTGATGATTTCCCACCCCAACAAAAAAAAAAGGGGAACCTAAACAATGTTTTACAGCAAGTCCAAAATTGGTTTATTGCTAATAATTTAGTACTTAATGCAAAAAAGACTAAGTGTATAAGATATGCGTTACCTAATTTTACAAGTACTTACTCCGATATAGTATTGAACAAGGAGAAACTCGAATTCGTCAAGAACACGGTTTCCTGGGGATCGCGCTTGACTCGATGCTAAAATGGGGTCCTCATTTAACATCTCTGGCAGGACGGCATAGTTCAGCAGTATTTGCTGTCAGAAAATCCGTCAATTTACTGATGTAGATACTGCAAAATTAGTCTATTTTAGCTACTTTCATAGTATCATATCATACGGTATTTTGCTTTGGGGACGGGCTGCAGACATAGAGTCTATTTTTATTCTGCAGAAAAGAGCTATCAGAGCCATGTATAATCTCCGCAGATTCGATTCTCTTAGGGAACTATTTAAAGAAATAAACATCCTTACGGTCCCTTGTCAATACATTTATGAGAACATATCGTCGTTCGGAAACATATTGATTTTTAATAAGATAAGTGACAGGTACAATTTTAATACTAGGAATGGAAACAACTTAGATCAACCTCGGTAGACTGGCTAAAGTAAATAGTTCTTTATTATGGGGTACTGTGTAAAATTTTATAATAAAGTACCGCTAGCGATTCAACAACTCAATGAGTCTAAATTTAAAACATGCATTAAACGCACGCTGTGTAAACAAGCATGTTATAAACTGGAAGATTATATCCTTGATAAAAATGCTTGGCTAAATGCCAGTCCTGCTCCACAGCCACAGATAATTTAGTAGGTTTGGAAGAGATACCATTCCCCCTTTTTGTTGTTTTCCAAATATTCCTTTTTTATTTTAATTTGTTTATTTCAATTGTGCATAAGATTTTCCTACCATGATTTTGTAAGTAATATAGTATTGTATAATGTAAAAGTACTTTTAAAGTTTGTGAATGTGCGGTACAGTCAAGACCAAAAGTCGAGTTACAATCTCACAAAACTATGGCCAAGCAATACTAGTTGTAGTTACGACCTTCTTCTATAATAAAGTTTGATACACACTTATACACTTTGACAACTTGCTGCCCGCTTATGATTGTTAGGCACTACTTACTAATTTCAACGCTCACAGTAAGTGTTTAAATAGCCTGGCGGTTCTCGTCTTGATTGGCGTTCAAGGTGGTTCGAGTTCAAATCTAATAACTTATAAAATATTTTTGAAATGTTTATTGGTGAGTTATGAATGCTGACAACAAAAATATGTAAAAATACCGATCCGCAACTTAAAGATGATACTTTATTTTAAGATTTTTTCTATATTAGAGTCATTATAAAAAGATGACGGTAGATTTGAAACAAACTGAACAAAAAATATTCCACTACCTACAATAACTATTATTAACTGCAATAACTCAAATAATATTACTTAGCTGTTGTTGGTTGGTGAACATATAGTTACGAGTTCGTGTTATTAGTTTTACTTTTTTAATCAATATGCAGGCATATGCAGCAATATATCTCAAATATCATTATATGAAACCGGCTTTTGTGTAAGTTGTTTTTATTATTATTTGGGTAAGGTGCAAACCAATCTCTTGTTGAAAGTGTGTAATAAATTTGTTATTGTTTTAGAGAACTACTGTAAGCCAAAGTCAAGAGGTTGGAGGACGAAGGTGGCTTATGTGTCGAGACAAGTGGAACGAAACAACAATATTTACCGTTGAATAAACCTTTGAATCTTGCGAAGAAGAGAGGTTGCATTTGTGGTTTAAAAATAAACTGGCGATACTGGTGGAGACTTATCGAGCTAAACAAAAAAAAAAACAATTTATAACAATCACAGTGCAGAAGTGTCCTACAAAGTGTTTTAAATATATGTCATTATATATCATAATAACGGACTCTAAACCAACTCGTAAAGTAATTTAGCTAAGTGACAGTAATATGTTCGGTTGGCTTAATGGCTAACAGATGTCGCCTTTTGCAATTTCAATACAAATTATTTTTGGTAAATTATAAAAACAATAATTTCGGAATTCGATAAGAAATAAGTTCGTTTACTTTTGAACTAAGAAAGCGCTTGAAGATTATAATCTCATGCCTTCAAACTCCGAAAAAAGGCACTGCAGGATGGCATGCTATACACGCGAAAAAATTGTAAATGTAATAAGCACTGTTTTGTGTTCTAAGTATAGATTATTTTATGATTGTAATAATATTCAGGTTAAGCTTCAATCCTCTTTTCTTTAAGAAAATGAATAATTAAGCTATAACCTCTTTAATGATAACATGTAATACTATAACTTTCATATCTAAAAACCAAAAATGTTTTTTTTTTATATTTTTTACCATAATAATATCATAATTTTGTCAAGGATTACTTTAATATAAAATATTACAATGCTGCCATTTCAACGTTTGTTTCATTTATTAGTATAAGTATATCTATACCGAATAATATATAACTTTATAATATATTGCATTATATTATTTATTATATTACATCTATAGTAAACTAAAACATATAATAAAAACCTATTTTGGTACAAATATTCAGTAAATTTTCCTATTCGTTTAAATATTATTTGCAAACATTTTTATTTTAAAATACAAATCAGTTATCATAATTTTAAATTATATGAAACAACAAAAAGATTTGCCGTTATTAAGGATCGAACCCTCAATCGCTCGCTTATGATAGACCATTGTTAAGTGCGGCCGCTAACTTAACTTCAAATGAAGTTACGAAATTTTGCATTACTTTAAAGAAAGATGAAGACTGCGATAATAAAAATAATGCGTTAGTGTGCGTGGCCGGTTTAGCGCAGGCGACAGTAGTCTTTAAGGTGGGAATGGACTTCTACAGCTGATTGTACCATGGATTATGATTTTTTTTTATATGACTTGTTTGACATTATGAGCATAGCAGTTGAGAGTTTGTCATTCTCACTCAAAATGTCTTGCTGATGGTGGCGCGTGTTGTTGGGTCATTTGGTTCCCTTCAAAATAGTTGAGCTAAGTGGGGCTGATAAGCGCGTCATGCTCGTGAACGGGGGCCTTCAGTGGAGACTGGTCATCTTTTAGCTGCCAGTGGGCTTAATTCATTTTCTATCTTTTTATTAATTTTTATATTTATATATTGTGCTCATATGATAGAAGCAACAGAAATATGTAACGAAGAAAATATACCCCATAACCTG
This sequence comes from Sesamia nonagrioides, assembly GCA_017933935.1. Taxonomy (NCBI): domain Eukaryota; kingdom Metazoa; phylum Arthropoda; class Insecta; order Lepidoptera; family Noctuidae; genus Sesamia; species Sesamia nonagrioides. The sequence continues at coordinate 51,066 of JADWQK010001442.1, read as the reverse complement.
TAAATAAGAAAATGTAACCCATATTATGATTTTAAAAGAGTGTCCATGGAGTTTCTTGCACGTTCTTCTCCATATAGGTCTACGCTTTCGAACGTGCAATTTAGCTTCACTTTTCTTGGACTGACCGACATTGACTATTCAAAAGCACCAACGGATGGTTAATTTGAAATAAACAATTTTGATTTGATTTGGTAACACTTATAATTATATTGTAAATAATTTAAAATAGTGGAAGATGGCGTTGGTACACAGCGATGCGTCGAGTGCGTGGTGCGTTGGCGGCTCTTGATTCACAAGGATCACAAAGAAGGCCACCTCACTATTACCAGTGATGTTCCGCTATGTCATATTTATTTTTTTCGTGTCGTTTTTATTTTTTATTATACTAGCCAAATAAGTTTAATTTTTACCGCGGAGGTCTACTCAAACAGTCTTGCAACAAACTTTCAATTAGCAGTTTCTTGTACCCCTCGAAAGGCGAAGGGATGAGTCTCACCCCTTGCAAACTTGTTGCATCTCACCGTGAGATGCAACCAACGTGCGAAGGTTTAGTTTTTAGTCAGAAACAGTCTGACAGGCTCCGCTGCGCACCCCAGGGTGTCGAATATCCATGAGGATTTTCGTGTGTCCAGAAGGCTGGTCTATTTTTTGACTCACACCTTTACGCTGTATTATTTTCTATTAATTAAAATAAAACTTTATTTAAGTATAAATTTTTATATTGTAAAAATCAAAGAGAATGCATATGCAGAAGCATGGACAAACTCCAGACCCCAGATCCCGAGTGTTCGTGAATCTGTCACAGATAAAATTATTCTAATATAGAACACCTCCCCCTTTAAACAATAATTTACAAAACTTAGGTTTTAGACAAATGTTTATGAAACTATAGACTCGTGGCTTAGCAACCCTTCCACTTCTTGTCCTAATTCTAGTCAAAATGTAATTAGGACAAGAAGTGGAAGGGTTGCTACTTCCACTTCATGTCCTAATTACATGTTGACTTCTTGATGGTTTTACACTTTGTACTGGCGAAGGTACCACTGATCTTGTACAATTTTTTTGTTATTCTCAACAGTATAATCATAGAAAGAATCATAGTTAGGCACAACACATTTTTGTTCAGTACATGACTTTTTTAAATGGTAATACATATTTCTTCTAACATTAGCTTCTCCTTCTCTTCCTATCCAATAAGATCTAGGTTCCTTACATTTAGAAAATATAGTACCTTTCTTCCAATATTAATTTTATCAGTGTTATTAAAAATCTCATCTCCAACATTAAAATTAATTTTTTTTTTTTTTTTGAATCTTTAGACTCCTTGTTTAATGACTGCCTCAGAAGTAACAAATTATAAATATTCTTTTCTTTTTTAGGCTGTAATAAAATATCATTTGTAGATTCGTTCGTGAATCTGTCACAGATAATATTAATCTAATATAGAACCAGAGTCACCGACATAGCTGAGAGCAAGCTGAAGTGGCAATGGGCTGGTCACATATGCCGCAGGACCGACAACCGTTGGGGTAAACGAGTCCTCGAGTGGAGACCGCGTCTCGGCAAATGTAGCGTGGGACGCCCTTGGGCGAGATGGAGCGACGACAAAAAAGGTGGCTGGTAGTGGCTGGCAGAGAACTGCTCAGGATCGAGCTTGTTGGCGTGCCATGAAGGAGGCCTATGTCCAGCAGTGGACGAGTAGGGGCTGATGATGATGATGAATATAGAAAATACGCCATAGGAAGTAGGAGGTCATTATTAAAGGATTGATTGATTATTAAAACACTATGATGACGACAATTATGATAATCTTAGGATAGATGGTAAATACAATAATTCATTCTTTGTTATGGATATACTTACCTAAGCGCTTCCACGTGTCTTGTAATAACTTCAAGGTTACGATTAAGATCTACTTTCTACTAAATTTAAATAATGAAACTTTATTTAAGTAATGAAAACCCATTAAAACTTATATTGTCTTCACCGAGACATATCTATATATGTCTATACATAGAAACGACTATTATTATAATATTATAACCACCTGTCAATGATACTGATTAAGATCTACTCCCTATAAAAGCCCAAATTAAAATATTAAAACGTTTTGACTCAGTAAAACTTTTAACATCATCACCGACACATACAATATTATTAGCAAAATGTCCCCAATAAAGTGGTTGAACTATATATTGTTTATAGAGAACCTCTTAGGCATACATAGAAATTATTGTAACCAGTCAAACACTAAAAAATGTTTAATTGCCTTTCAAACATTCATGCAAATTATAATGCACGTTATTGTCGTCATTGATCTAATCGAACAATTGATAGGAAGGGATGACTATAGTCAAACCAATTTGATTCTCGCTTATTCTATTGTTTCTATATATGTTAACGCTTTAATATCCACCGTGACCAGCATTCGTTACAGTTGCGACTTCATGTCTTATTACAGAAGTGTCATTCGTGTCTCTGAATGCTTTAAAGGAGCTGACTCTAGATTCCTTAATTTTAATAAAAAAACATATTGGTTATGCTTATCCTTGATTTTGCTGTCCCTAGCTTTTATTGTATACAGAAGTCTAGTTTTTTCAGTACAATTTTCCCAATCAAATCATTTTTTTTTTATTGTCCTCTTGGTATCACATACAATTATAAGACTTAACATGGTATTCCAACACCTCACAACGTTTATTGTCATTATGTTGATGGTAAATTCATTGAAATCATTAACTTCATTGGTATCAGGTGTACAAAAAACGGAAGAAAACTATAGTATTGGTTTGGAAGAACAACGTGAGATCACAAAAAAACAGATTCACGGATGGTCCGAATTGTATCGAGATATAGCAAGTTGCTGTGAAAAAATAACACTATGTTTTGGATGCCAGGTATTTGGTTCTATATTTTCATTGGGATGTTTATGCTCCTAGTAATATGCTTTATATTTGTTTGTAAATACATATTTATTGTTACAGATTTTATTCACGATGTTAGTCTCAATAACTAAATTTATCTTATTCACATATTTAATAGGTTACCAGTTTGCTTCGCAAGTAAGTTTTGAATGTTTCTAACAGAGATGGGCAAAGAACCGGGTTTAAACCCTATTACTGGGTTAAAACCCAATAAAAACCCATTTATTCCCTCCCACCGGGTTTTTATTCGGGTTTTTATTTTAATTATAATTTAAACACGGTAAATGTAAATATTTGTGAATATTATAGTCCGTATTATACAGTATTGTAATAGTAAGAGTCATCGTCCGTTTTTTGAAGAAAAAAAGGCTATTTTTAGATTAAATTATGTATTAAACTTCTTCTTCTTCAGCCTATAGAGGTTCACTGCTGTACAAAGGTCTCCCCCAAGGCTTTTTACGATGACCGGTCTTGTGCTGCCCACATCCGTCGGCTTCCCGCCACTTTCACCAGGTCATCGGTCCGCCTTGTTGGGGGCCTATTTACGCTGCATCTTCCGGTACGTGGCCGCTACTTCAGAAACTTACTACCCCGTCGGCCATCAGTTCTACGAGCAATGTGCCACTTAATTTTAGCGACTTGAAGGGCTATGTCGGTGACTTTAGTTCTTCTGCGGATCTCCTCATCTCTGATTCGATCGCGCCGAGAAACTCCGAGCATAGGTCTTTCCATCGCCCTTTGTGTAACTCTTAGCCTTCGTATGAGGCTCATTGTGAGCGACCACATTTCAGTTCCGTAAGTCATCACTAGAAACATACACTGATCAAAGACTTTAGTCTTGTGACACTGTGGTATCTTGGACGACGCGGAGATGTAGCGTAGCTTCGCGAACGCTGCCCAGCCGAGCTGGACTTGACGAGACACCTCTTTCTCGAAGTTGGACTGTTTGTCCCAGGTATATATAGTTATGTATACTCGTTAACAACTTCGAGTGCAGAGAAACCAACTAGAATTGAAGTGGGTGCGATATGAAAGTTCGACATGATCTTCGTCTTATCCATGTTCATCTTTAGACCCACTTAGGAAGCTCTGCTGAGGTCATTGTGCATTTTGCCCAAGTCGTCCAGGGTCTCCGGTATGACCACGGTATCATCTGCAAAACGGAGATTAATTATGTACTCGCGGTTGATGTTGATGACAAGTCCTTTCCAGTTCAGGAGCTTGAAGATATCTTCCAACGCAGCAGTGAACTGGGAGATATGACATCTCCTTGTCTCACTCTAGGCTGCAGTTGGATCGGTTTCTAGTCCTGATGCTGGAGACGGACTGACATGGTGGCGTTTTTGTACACTTGTACAAACACTCACCCCAATGTGTCGATAGTCAATTTGGCACCGCTGGAGAGACTGTAGCACCGCCCAAGTCTCGATCAAATCGAAGGCCTTCGCATATTCCACAAACGCTAAGCATAGTGGTTTGTTATACTCCTCGGACTTCTGTATAACTTACCGCAGCGTATATATGTGGTCTATGATGCTAAAGCCTTTTTGGAAGCCTGCTATATAAAGCCTTTGCGGAGCGAGACGATTCATGATGACCCTAGAAAACAGCTTATAGACATGGCTCAGGAGGGATATCGGTCTGTAGTTTTTCGGTAAGGTATTATCACCTTTTTTGAAAAACAATACCACCACTCTCATGTGCCATGCCGAAGGCGTTTCGCCTTTGAAAATGACGGAATTAAATAGCTTCTGAAGCGCTTTAAGGACCGGTTTGCCACCCGCTTTCAGAAGCTCAGCCGTAATTCCATCATCTCCAGCCGCCTTATCGTTCTTGAGCTGTTTCAGGGCCATACTCTTATCGTACAGGCTGACGTCCGGGATATCGTCGGTGTAGTGAAGGGTTGGTCTGGCTCTAGGATCATTGGCCAGGCTCACAACAGGTGCGCGTGTTGATGTGTATAACTCTCCGTAGAATTGCTCAATCTCACCCAAAAAGCTCGGGGTGGAAGTGACGATCCTACCATCCCCATTCTTCATCTTCACAAGTAGGCTCTGTCGAACAGACAAATCTGTTGCGAACACTTTGGAACCTTTGTTCAGCTCGATAGTCTCTTTAATACAATTTGTATTAAATTGGCTTATATCGCGAGTCAGAGACTTTGAGATTTGTCTGTTAAGGCATTTGATACAGGAAGCGTCATCAGGGGATTTTAAGACCACCTCCCGTCTTTCTTCCATTAGCCGACGGGTGGGACAGGAGATCTTCTTCTGTCCTTTTGAAGGGAGGGTTTTGAAGAACTTGGACCCTTCCGTATGCAGTTTCCACAAACCTGTTGTTATAGTGGTCCACATCTACGCATTCGCCGAGGCATTCAAAGCGATTTTGCAGTTCGATGTGAAAGCTTTTAGAGTTTTGGAGCTGGGTTGATGCTGGACGGAGCGTAGACTTCATAAATCGAGAGCGTTCGAATCTAATGTTGAGGTTCAAAATGCCTCTAACAATACGGTGATCACTCCCGGTTTAAACCGCATAGAGCACGAAGACATCGATGACCATTTACCTTCTCGTTGATATTATGAAGTCTATCTCGTTTTTGGTCTCACCATCGGTGCTACTCCAGCTCCATTTGAGGTACTATCAGCTGTAGAAGTCCATTTCCACCTTAAAGACTACTGTCGCCTACGCTAAACCGGCCACGCACACTACCGCATTATTTTTTTATCGCAGTCTTCGTCTTTCTTTAAAGTAATGCAAAATTTCGTTACTTCATTTGAAGTTGAGTTAGCGGCCGCACTTAACAATGGTGCTATCAAAAGCGAGCGATTGTGGGTTCGATCCTTATTATAGGCAACTCTTTTTGTTGTTTCATATAATTTAAAATTATGATAATTGATTTGTATTTTAAAGTAAAAATGTTTGCAAATAATATTTAAACAAATAGGAAAATTTATTGAATATTTATCCCAAAAAGGGTTTTATTATATGTTTTAGTTTACTATAGGGGTAATATAATAAAAAAATATATAAAAATAAAACAATAAGCATATTATAATGCAATATATTATAAAGTTATATATTATTCGGTATAGATATACTTATACTAACAAATGAAACAAACGTTGACACGGCAGCATTGTAATATTTTATATAAAAGTAATCCTTGACAAACTTATGATATTGTTATGGTAAAAAATACAAAAAACATTTTTGGTTGTTAGATATGAAAATTATAATATTATACGTATATTATGATTAAAGAGGTTATAGCTTAATTATTCATTTTCTTAAAGAAAAGAGGATTGAAGCTTAACCTGAATATTATTGCAATCATAAAATAATCTATACTTAGAACACATAATAGTGCTTATTACATTTATAATTTTTTTTGCGTGTATAGCATGGTACTAATGCTGCCATCTTGTAGTGACTTTTTTCGGAGTTTGATGGCATGAGATTATAATCTTCAACCGCTTTCTTAGTTCAAAAGTAAACGAACTTATTTCTTATCGAATTCCAAAATTATTGTTTTTATAATTTACCAAAAGTAATTTGTATTGAAATTGCAAAAGGCGACATCTGTTAGCCATTAAGCCAACCGAACATATTACTGTCACTTTGCTAAATTACTTTAGAGATGGTTTAGAGTCCGTTATTTAGATATTTATTGGTATATATTTAAAACACTCTGTAGGACACTTCTGCACTGTTTTTGTTATAAATAGTTTTTTTTTGTTTAGCTCGATAAGACTCCACCAGCCTCGCCAATTTATTTTTAAACCACAAATGCAACCTATCTTCTTCGCACGATTTAAAAGTTTATTCAACGGTAAATATTGTCGTTTCGTTTCATTTGTCTCGACAGCTACCTTCGTCCTCCAACCTCTTGACCTTGACCTCCAACGGCTTACAGTATTTCTCTAAAACAATAACAATTTTATTACACACTTGCAACAAGCGATTAGTTTGCACCTTAACACAAATAATAATAAAAACAACTTACACAAAAGCCGGTTTCATATGATATTTGAGATATATTGCTGCATATGCCTGCATATTGATTAAAAAAGTAAAACTAATAACACAAACTGGTAACTATATGTTCACCAACCAACAACAGCTAAGTAATATTATTTGAGTTATTGTAGCTAATAATAGTTATTGTAGGTAGCGGAATATTTTTTGTGAAGTAGTGATTCAGATTCTTTTAAGTCTACCGTCATCTTTTTATAATGGCTCTAATATAGAAAAAATCTTAAAAGAAAGTATCATCTTTAAGTTGCAGATCGGTATTTTTAGATATTTTTGTTGTCAGCATTCATAACTCACCAATAAACATTTAAAAAATATTTTTGCAAGTTATTAGATTTGAACTCGAACCACCTTGAACGCCTATCAAGACGAGAACCACTAGGCTATTTAAACACTTACTGTGAGCGTTGAAATTAGTAAGTAGTACCTAACAATCATAAGCGGGCAGCAAGTGTATGAGTGTGTATCAAACTTTATTATAGAAGAAGGTCGTAACTACAACTAGTATTGCTTGGCCATAGTTTTGTGAGATTGCAACTCGACTTTTGGTCTTGACTGTACAATGGTTTCTTGAAAAAAGAATTCATCACAAAGACTCCTTTCTTTTCCATGAAGTCCATTAGCATCTGACCTCGGGGATTCCGATTTCCAACTCTAAATTGCCCCACTTTCATCTCGTTCGCCTTTCGCATGCCCAGTTTTGCGTTAAAGTCCCCCATGACAACAGTGTAGTGGGTTTAAGAGGTATATGTGTGTCTACTGACGTCTTCATATATAACCTCCACCTCACTATACAGTACGGGACGCAGTACAGCTGATTTTCGGGTCTTAAATCGAAATGTGATGCGAGAATACGGCGTGCTGGACTGTGCGTAACCACATAATTTCGAGTAACATTATATATTTCCGAAACTGCAATGGTTAATGAGAAAACTGGAACGCAAAAACTGAAACGGCCACCATTTTGGTTCAAGTTATATTTCGAGTACTGTATATTTCTTTGGATACCCTTGAAAGATGTAGTGAAGAATGTTAATTCATAGGATGGACTCTTAAATCAGCAGTAAAGTGTATGTCTTAACTACTGTAACTATTATTTTAAAATAGGCTTGATCATACAATGAATGGACTGTGATGAAATACTTGTATAAATAATACAGTTGAAACATCACGTTCGAAGATTAAGTGGTCAAACTTGCTGTGATCTTAAATGCACCACTATTAGTGATATTTATACTCCAAAAAACACTAGAAGTAGCTAAGTCGTGTTAGGTCCGCAATCGAAGATATTAGTGATAGTAATAAATAAAGACCCGCTTCTTGGGTTTTTATTCGGGTTTTAACCCATTTCCACCCATTGGGTTTAAACCCTCTGCCCATCTCTAGTTTGTAATCTTGTCCTATTGTAAAAGTTGACGAGTTTTGTAACATTTTTTTTTTAAATTTAAGAATTCGGACCCATATGAGATCAAAAGAATGGTATTTGTTCTATGCTTTTATATTTCAATGATGATATTGCCAACCATTGCTGGACAGATGATTCGTAATCAAGGGATGAAGTTTCACAGAGTCTTGGCTCGGCTTTATAACACAATTGATAAAAGTAAATATATTTTTTATGTATCAGCAATATTTATATTATATTACTTAGAATATTGATAATAATACAATTTTTGTTTCATTACAGATTCACGAGAAGCTGAAGCTAAATTGATAAAGGACTTCATACGTTTGATAAAGGAGAATCCAATAGAGATCAAGTTATTTTGTAACATCCCGTTTGGGCTGAGCATGCTACCAGTTATACTTACATTGGCTGTCAACTATGTCATTGTTATGTTACAGTTTAATCATATTATATAATATTACTCTCAAAAATGTTTTATCTGCAAATAAAAATTAAAATAAAAAACAATACATTTATTTCAAATAAACCAATTACAGGCACTTTAGAATTGTCAATGGGTCAATCAGTCTAAAAGGTTAAGCCAGTTGCCAATACCAAAGCGTAGGTATCTATGGAGTATAAAGGTCACGAAAGTCCAAAGTTTCCATTTGATTTATGTAGTAGTGGGGAAACACTGTGACGTTTTTTTTTTTGTGATGGCGGCATACGGACATAGTCGTTTTGGAAAGTGGGGACTGTCGCACGGTTACTTCGGATTGAGATGCGGACCAGAGCACTTCTCCGGGGCGAAACTGTAGGTCTGCCTATTCAAATTGTTGTGGTCAAGATTGGAGGGTACATTTACACGTCGTGATTTAATTCAAAACTTACCTACGAAATGGAGCCCTTATACACCAAAATGCTGACGACCTTATCGCTTCGTCGTCACTAACGTCGACATCAGAAGTGGGATCTGAATCTCACCGGCGCACAATATTCCAGATCGGAACACCATCCTCATCATCACTCATCATCATCACTCAAATGAATCATCATCGCTCTGTCAGAAATCGGCCCAGAGTACCCAGATTCTGATACACATGGCTGCTACCCATATTCGTTAGAATATTAGGGAGCAAGAGGGGAGAGGTAAAATCCTCCAGTTCTTTTGGGTGAAAGCTCATGTCGGGATCCCCGGCAATGAGCGCGCCGACGAATTGGCAAGGCAGCCGGCGGCTCAGTCCTAGGTCGCCCCATCGTACGACAGGTGTCCAGTCTCATACGTCAAGCTACTTTTGAGGGAGGGCACAGTAGCTGTCTGGAATGGGAGGTACACCGGCGGGGCCACGGCTGAGGTCACGCGGATGTTCTTCCCCGATGTGCTGTGCATGCGCAAGATCCTGAGCAGCCTCGACAGGACGTCTATTTGGGCGCAAATTTTGACGGGTCACGGCGGCTTCCCCGCGTACCTACAAAGGTTCAAACTGAAGGACAGCCCGGCCTGTGTACCTGACGCGCAGGCAACTGAGACCATCCAGCACCTCCTGTTCGAGTGTTCGAGGCACAACCGCGACAGATACGTCCTAGAAGTAAGTACAGGCAGAATACTTAATGAAACAACCATCGCCGATCTAATGGCTGACAAGCACTCCAGGCCGTGTCTGGAGCGGTTTTGCCTCAAGATCGCAAGGACCAGTATCGAAAGAAACCGGACGAGGTGAGCGGTACAGCCAGTGCCGTCGTCGGCAAGAATTGAATGTGACTCTAATTAGCTGTAAAATATTGTATATAAGGTGTATCAGGATAAGTATATTTGTAAAAAAATAAATTTAAAACATGACAAAAGAAAAGAAAACATAACAAAGAAATGACGTCTGAAAAGAAAGACCCAGAAAAAAGACAAGGCCAATGCCGCAAAAAGAATAGTAGCGGAAAAACAGAATTGGCACTAACAAAACAAAAACAGCTTAAAAAAGCTTCTTGCCATGCAAAAAGATAAGACGACAACGCCCTATGATGATGGGTGTCTTAAAGATCCACATGGCTGGTGTGCAACGGTTGAGAACTGCAAAGTGGCAAGTGTTTGCGGGAAATTGGAACAATCCGGTAAGTCGTAGTATTTTTATTTTGATTCTGGTGAATGTTCTCTTGACAAGCAGTCTGTGATTTCGTTGGTGTACGTATACACGCGATAGTACGTAATCATGGTACAGGTTGTGCAAGTATATTATGTACTGAACAATTTCTTAGCGACTTCATAACAGAGGGTAGATTTGCAAATTTTATTTCAAGAATTAATTAGTTTTCAATTTAATAATTTTAATTTTTTCAGTAATTATTTTACAATAATTCTTTGAAATACTATCTTATAAAGACCGAGAAATTTTTAAAACCCTGTTTTAACAGGGTTTTATAATTATGATGTTTGATTTGTCTCTGAATATTTCAAAACAAGTTCACTGTTCAACTTGGTAGCGCACTCATGTTTACTGCCTGGCACTGTGACATGTACATGCCCAGAATTAGAACGTTGTCGAACCATCAAATATCTAGGTGTGACTCTTGATCATGGCCTGTGCTTTGCGCCTCATATAGAACTACTGACAAAAAAAAATCAGAAAGCTCATTTTTGTCTTTGGTGGTCTTCGTCACATCGCAGAACCTCAAATTAAATTATTAGGTTTGTATGTTTTGCTCTCTGTCACTCTCTCTTAACGTACAGTATATGCACTTGGGGTGGCAGACCCAAATTGGTACTTTTGAAGCTTGACGAGCTCAGAAAGCCGTACTGAAAATTTGTACCTTTCGGTCCATCCTCTTCCCAACTGAAGAACTATGTATATAGAAGCTGTAAAGTCCTTACAGTCAGACAATTATTTGTACTGCACGTACTACTATATTATTATGTATATCATCATCGAATAACCTCTTATGAAATAATCACCACAAGACGCAAAGACAAGGTTTGCCAACCCTTCCGCTGCTAGTACTCTTTTACAAGAAGATTTCCCTGTTTCCAAGGTCCTAACCTAAACAATAGTCTTAACAAAGTACCGAACCTTTACTCACTCCCTATCAACATATATTATTTCTCCAAGGGTCTGAAACCGTTTTCTCCCTTTTTCTCTCTTTCTATAGAACCAATCTGAACGTCCGACCCACCAATCGACAGATATTCGTCCCTGGTACCATAGAATACTATTTTATACTTTGTACGATTTCCCCTTCATTTCCCATACTTTCTTTCCCCTCAAGCGGTTCTGTTAGTATAGTGCGAATTTTTCGCACGGGTCAGCTACTAACGTCTTTTAAAAAGAAAATTATTACTTGCCTACAAACGCTTAATTAGTACAAAACTGAAAGCTTATTGTTGACTCAATACAGCTCCCGTTAAACTTTATTCTATCATCATTTGCTTATCGCTTGCTAACGCACGCACACACGTACACATACCCCCACACGCCCTCAAACACACTCACACACCTTCGCATTGTTGACTCAATACAGCTCCCGTTAAACTTCATTTTATCATCATTTGACAATAGTTGACACGTACATTTTTATGTTACTCGCCATGTGCTCTACACGGCCAGTGACATAAAAATGAGTGCTATTTACGAAAAATCTTGATTTGATTGAAATCAGGCTAGTCATGTTTAATGTTGGTGATTTATCTGGTAACAGAACTTGTATGCCCACGATTCCGTACGAAAGATTTCTCCAAGTAAGGTGTCCTGCTGAGTTAGATTTTCATAATGTAGAAGATGGCGAGGAGGGTGTCTCCACCGTCTAATGAAACACATGTCATGGCTATTTAGTCGCACTAAAAAAGTTTAATTAATTGAACATTGAATCCTGTGAACTAACAAAAGCAGTGTGAATTAGGCATTTATGTTACAGTGAAGACATAAAAGATTTATATCCAACATAAAAATAACAGTGTTAAAAGTTTCAAATAATATAACCTCAATATTTTCGGCTGAATCATCCAACTATAATTAAAACCTCTACAGAAAGCTTTAGGATATCCATCTAGTGATACGCTAACGAACCATTTCGTAAACAAATTAGTATCGACAACGGTAGAATTTCATAAAGTGATCATAGTTCTACAAAGTACCAACAAGAGGTCGGTAGTGCATCTAATAAACAGCTTAGCTCCGGAACTAAGAGAGACCGCATAATGGACGAAATTAAAGATATGTTACGATCCATGCAGGAGGAAATGAAACAACAACACTGGATATGAAAGAAATGAAAGAGGACATAAAAACACTATCAGTACTTGTATAAATGAAATAATTAAATCCCTTAAATTACAAAATTAAAAGCTTGAGCAAAAAATAGACACACAACAAACGGCGATTAATAGTTTTGAAAGATACATAAGAAGAAAAAAAAACCACTATTTTTTGGAGTCGGGGAAGGGGAAGGTGGCTATCGAAGCCTGGAAGAAAAGTAAAATCAAATGCGAGAAAAACGACATAGAATATGTCAGAAGAATGGGAAAAAAGAATGAGAAATCCTGACCAATTGTAGTGACTTTTCTAAATAAATATACTTTTCTTAGGAAATAAAAATACAAGTCCAGAAAAAGCTTCAACAAAAAACCTTACCATATAAAGGAAGATTATCCCTTAGATGTGTTAAAACGATGAAGCGAACTTCAAAACGAGGTAGAAATTATGAGAAAGCAGGGAATAAATACCTTTATTAAATACGATGAAATTGCGATACCTAACAACAAAACCCGAGAAAAAGAGAAGCAAAAACAAGCTCTTAAAAAAAGAACACTATCCACGTCGCCAGAAATACAACCTAACTCAAACTACAAAACAGGACAACAAATACAGAGTAACGCACTAAAATAAACAAAACTAATAATGTGAATAATTTTATTATTAAAAAGCCCACATTTACATCCCAAGAGATAAGACCATCTACAACACAAGCTGCAACTGCACAATGCTCAAACCAAAACACGTCGTCGTCCACAGCATAGCAATCACCACCGCCCCCTCTTGATCACCCAGCACGGCTTGTCACTGCGGGAAAATTCGACTATAACCCTCCGAGATGCCAAAAAAATCCATATATGCTCATACAATATTAGATATTTACAGACACCAGAAAAAATTGTCACTTTGAAATACGCTTTGGAAAAATAAAGTACGATATTATAGGACTGTTGGAAGTCAGACTACAAGTGAACAGTATCTTATAAGAGGACAGACATCCAGCGTACGGCATTTCCGCTGGCCTGACTGGCTGGGTAAAAGACTTCCTGACTGAACGGTCCCTCCGAGTTGTTGTCGACGGATGATCATCGGAGCCCATGTCGACCAATGCCAGTGTTCCTCAAGGATCTGTTCTCTCTGCAACTCTGTGCCTGCTACATATTAATGATCTGCTGATGCCCGGCATCTATGGGTATGCAGATGACAGCACAGTTGTGGAGAGATACCTGCCGGAAGCTCGGGCTAGTAAGGAAACAATCCAGTCCGAAAGAGAGGCTATGGTTGAGCGTACGAGTTCTGCACTAAAAGCAGTCTCCGAATGGGGCGAAGCCAATCCTATAGCATTCAAGGCCTCCAAAATACAGGCGTGTCTTTTCACCGCCAAAATGAGCCCGTTCACCTTGGCTCCTACTTTTCAGAATGTATCCTTGGAGTGCATCGACCGCATTCAGCTTTTGGGAGTTGAGATTTCCTCGAACCTTAACTTTGGGCGGTTCATTGAGTCCAAGGCCAAGATGGCTACCAGAAAACTTGGCGTCATCGCAAAGGTCCGGCGGTACTTTACACCAAGGGAGCTTCTAATGTTGTACAAAGCACAGGTCCACTTGTGTGTGGAGTACTGCAGTCACATTTGGGGCGGTGCTACGAAATGTCACCTGGCTACTTTGGATGCAGTGGAGAGGCGTGCGAAGAGGCTGATTGGTGACCCAGACTTAACTCGAAACGGTCTCCAAAGCCTGGAACACAGGTGTAGGGTAGCCAGCCTTTCGGTCTTCTATAGGATGCATTCTGGTGAGTGTGCAAGGGAATTGCATGATTTAATTCCCTCATCTCCGTTCCACCATTGGACGACCCGTCGTATGGCGAGTTTCCATCCTTACGTTATTGACACCACAGCGATCAAGACGAAGCGTTTCGCTTCCTCTTTTATACCGCGTACATCGAGGGACTGGAACAATTTGCCGGCGACGGTGTTTCCGTCACACTACAATTTGAGTATCTTCAAGGCTAGAGTGAATAGGCTCTTAATAAACTAGCGCGATTTACCATCAACGATTGCATCACTGCTTACCATCAGGTGGGATTGCGGTCAAGTGTTAGTTTATAATTTATAAAAAAACCATGTATTTTGTTACACGGGAAAAACAATGAGGTCACTACGGTGTTGGTTTACGGTGTCTGAAGGAGTCTGTTAGCGATAACATAGAAAAGACCGCAGGAAGAAATTGGCTAAATGTGGCGACGCGACGGATAGAAATAAATGGCACTTGGAGGAGGCCTATACCAAAAGGGGTCATGAATCGTAAGTAAATCTAAATTTATTTATTTACTACTAGCTTTCCGCCCGCGGCTTCGCCCGCGTGGAGTTCGGTTATATCGGGCTTTTTAGATTTCCCTCGGGAACATCAATTTTTCCTGGGATAAAAGGTAGCCTATGTTCTTTCTCGGGGTCTAAAGATTGTCTGTGCTAAATTTCATCAAAATCGGTTGAGAGGTTTAAGCGGGAAAGCGTAACAGACAGACAGACAGACAGGCAGTATCAAACATATTATTTTAAATCAGTTTTTCTCCATATTGTGAAATCTTTAACAGAAAACCCAAGCCCATATCTGAAATAATTTAAAAGTAACCTAAAAAAGTCTCTATACACAATGGAGATGTTTTCTAGTCGAACCAAACCGAACCGTTGGAACTGACATCTGTCATGTCACCGTGGACAATAGAAAACCGAGAAAAGAAAAATATTTAATATGTATATGCAATTTTGACAAGATGCTGCCGCTCGACGTGCACGCCCACCATCTCCGGACTCGTTGCTCAGCTCCGCCTCGCCGTCGCCGGTCTCCAGCGCCACTGTAAGCGCTGTGACGACTCCGGCCGCGGCAGTTGCATCGAGCTCGAGCGACGAGTTTTTCTCTCCACCGACGACGCCACCACCTGCTCGCCGACGGGGAGGACGCCGGCCGCCGTACCGCTTAGGACCTCGAGGCCCATCGACTTCTGATAGAGTCCCAGCTCCCGGAGGAAGTGTGCAGCGTATGAGATGGACACAATCCATCAATGAAAACGTCATGCGCTCATACTATGGGGCTACAGAGGGAGGAAACAACCTGACCGCGTACTGTGTTCGAATGCTCTCCCTGTTTCAGGTGCTTGAGCCAGCTATCAACGTGTCGGCGCAACGACTGTCGGATCAGGTGCGGGTCATGCAGCGTAACCATATGCTGGATGATGTAGTGCTTGATCGCCTACGCCTCGAGTCACGGAATAGTCATGTTACGCCTGCTTTGTCATTGGTCGCGGTACAACTTAATAGTGTTTCACCGCGACCCAACCACGTTAATTTGGAGGATGCTTTCCGTGAGTACCGCTCTACTCCGCCTGAACTTAGACCACGTTTACCTCGATTGCCCATGCATAAAAAAAACAAGGTGTTGGTGTGTGCTCTAGACTCTCAGCTGTCTTATTACTTAAAAAACAGCAAAGATCTGATTGATACACATTGAATCTTGTACTGTGGAGCTGTTGCGATATGTCGTGTGGCTCATGTCAAATTTCCAGACAGCGACAGAGCTACACGACCAAAATCAGCTGTACCAGCTTGGCAGTGCAGGATTGGGCGTCGTATCGGAGAGGCTAGAGCACTCATTGACGAGCTCATTCGAACTAGCTTCAGGGAGGGCAATACACGCCCTAGAGTGATGCGCTTTGTGGGGCGGGCGTTCTCGGGGACTGAATCTAGTACTCGAGACTATTTGTTCCGCGTCACAGAGCGCATCGACTTTTTTAAGCAGAAGATATATGCATGGGCAAACCGTATTCGTCGGTACAAGCGAAGAGTTGAGCGGTATTCTCAGAATCGCAATTTCCAAAGCGATGAAAGGCGGGTCTATAGAGCTTGGGAGCGATCAGATCAAGGTGTCACTGACACGTGCCTACCGGATGATGATGCCACATGTTCATTCTGGCGCAATATCTGGTCGGGGCCTGTCAGTCACACCGAAGGTAGTTGGAGTCGGGTTGTTGAGCGAGCCTGCGATCCAGTACCAGAAATGGGGGCTATTACCATCTGCCCCCAAGATGTAGCTCGTGCAGTCCGTCCGTTGCCTAATTGGAAGTCTCCAGGGCCGGATGGGCTGCACAACTTTTGGATTAAATGATTTTCCAGGTCGCACGCTCGCTTAGCATCTCAATTCCAGACTGCTTTAGAGTCTGGTTCGATACCCCAATTTCTAACAACAGGAATAACCCACCTGCTCCATAAATCAGGTAGCACCGCGGAGCCCAAAAATTATAGGCCGATCACGTGTTTACCGATGGTCTATAAAGTTCTTACAACCATTTTTAAATTTAAAATTAACACGCATATTGACAGCAACTCCATCATGTCTGCCTCTCAAAATGGATGTAGGAGTGGGTCCCGTGGTACTAAAGAGCTACTCCTCATTGATGTGGCCATTAGCCAATAAGTTCGTCGTTCCTGAAAGGATCTGTCGACATGTTGGATAGATTATAAGAAGGCCTATGACTCAGTACCACATACATGGCTCATGCGGGTGCTGGAGTTGTATAAAGTGGATGCAACTCTACGCACCTTCCTGATGACGTGTAGGAGAACATGGAGGACGCTATCCAGAATGTCGAAATATTCAGAGGAATAGCGAACCGATAAGGATCGAGCGAGGTATATTTCAGGGCGATAGTTTGATTCCACTTTGGTTTTGCTTAGCACTGAATCCTCTAAGCACACTATTGGAGGATTCTGGTCTAGGCTATCGGTTGAGGATAGGTGGTCAGGTTATATCGCACCTCCTCTACATGGATGACCTGAAACTTTTTGCTCACACCAATTCACAACTGAAGGAGCTACTGAAAATTACTGAAACTTTCAGTAGCTCCATCAGGATGGAATTTGGTGTGGACAAATGTGCGGTCATGCATATATAGCGAGGAGAGATTATGGAATCCGTGGGAACTCAACTCACGAGTTCCATAAACCTTAGAGTCCTCTCCGCATCCGAAACTTATAAGTATTTGGGTATGTCGGAAGCATTGGGTATCAATGATACTGACATGAAGCAATCGTTGAAAGAACGCTTCTTTGACCACCTTAAAAATGTACTTAAGTCTTCTATCAGGCGGAAACAAGGTGCGCGCTTTCAATGGTTGGGTCATGCCGGTTTTGATGTACTTTTAGCATACTCAAATGGACTTAAACCGAACTCGACGCCCTGGATAGGAGAGTCCGTTCACTGCTGACTGCAAATCGATTGCATTACCCACGGTCATCGGTTATGAGGCTGTATATCCCGCGAAAATGTGGAGATCGAGGCTTTTTAAACGCTAAGACCCTCCATAATAACGAGATATACAGTCTCAGGGAATATTTCCTAACAACCGACGTGGGAATGCATCGAGATGTGGTCGCAGTTGACAAGGGCCTCACTCCGCTCTCCTTGGCTAAAGAGAACTGGCGCAAACCAGTAGTGCTTGACACTAATGATCGCATGGACGTATGGAAGAACAAGGAGCTTTACGGACGCTTTTTCAGAGCCCTACACGGGCATGATGTAGATTTACAAGCGTCCGTGGCCTGGCTACGATTCGGTGACCTCTTTAGAGAAACCGAAGGTTTTCTATGTGAAGTTATGCTGACAAACAATTACCGGAGATTTATTGTGAAAGACGGCACAGTTGACATCTGTCGGGCATGCCACCGGCCGGGAGAATCAATAAGGCATATTATCTCCGGGTGTTCTCGTCTAGCTAACGGAGAGTACTTGCATAGACACAACCTTATAGCCAGGATAATTCATCAGCAACTTGCTCTTAAGTACAACCTTGTGGAATTGGAGGTGCCGTACTACAGGTATGTGCCCGACCCAGTTCTTGAAAATGGCTATATCACATTGTACTGGGGTCGATCCATCATCATTGACAGGAAAATTGTTGCCTATAAGCCTGGTATAGTGATGGTGGATTGATCAGAGCGGCGTGCAATGATTGTTGACATAACCATCCCGCATGATGAGAACCTCGGGAAAACCGAGAAAGATAAACAAATCAAGTATATTGACTTGGCTCACGAGGTTGTCGACATGTGGAAAGTAGATTCAGCAATCATTGTACCGATAGTCATGACAGTTAATGGCTTAATAGCCAAGAGCCTCGACCAACACCTCAGGAGGCTCGCGATAGGCAGCTGGATCAAGGGCTTGATTCAGAAAGCGGTACTGCTGGACACGGCTCGCATCGTCAGGAAGTTCCTCTCTCTGGAGCCCTGACCGCCGGTAGCTTGGACCCTGTTCCCGATACCGGTGGGCTACTATTTTTTATATTTTGAAATGTTTTTTTTATATATATAAATATTTAACAATGTAAATTATACGTAAGTAAAATAAATAAACGAAATAAAAAAAACAAAAAAAAAAAGAACTAAAAGAAACTAACAGAAACTTTTATTAGTGGCATCAAAATGGAATTTGGTGTGGATAAATGTGCAGTCATCGAGGGCAGATTATGGAATCCGAGGGACCTTAGATCCCTCTCCTCATTCGAGAGCTATAAATATTTGGGTATGTCGGAAGCGTTAGGTATCAACGATGCTGACATGAAGCAATCGTTGAAGGAGCGCTTCTTTGGTCGCCTGAGGAAGGTATTAAATAGTCTTCTTTCGGGCGGAAATAAGGTACACGCCTTCAACGGGTGGGTCATGCCGGTTTTGATGTACTCTTTCGGCATACTTAAATGGACTCAGACCGAACTTGATGCCCTAGATAGAAGGGTCCGTACACTGCTGACAGCAAACAGAATGCATCACCCACGATCATCGGTGATGAGACTGTATATTCCGCGGAAGTGCGGGGGTCGAGGCTTTGTATATACGAAGACCCTCCACAACCGAGAGGTATGCAGTCTCACAGAACATTTTTTCAAAACCGTAGTGGGTATGCATCATGATGTAGTCACAGTAGACAAGGGGCTTACCCCGCTATCCATGGCGAAAGAGAACTGGCACAAGCCTATAATACTTACCACAGATGACCGCAAGATGGTATGGCAAAGCAAGGAACTTCACGGGCGATTTTATCGGGCTCTTCATGAGCCCGATGTTGACTTTTTAGCTTCCGTATCCTGGCTACGATTCGGTGACCTTTTCGGGGAAACTGAAGGTTTTGTCTGTGCAATTATGGACCAAGTTATCTTGACGAATAACTACCGGAGATATATTATGAAGGACGGGACGATTGACGTGTGTCGGGCATGTCACCATCCAGGTGAGTCTATCAGACATATTATCTCTGGTTGCTCTTGATTAGCTAACGGCGAGTATTTGCACAGGCATAACCAAGTAGGTAGGATCATCCACCAGTAACTTGCTTTGAAATATAAACTTGTAAATTCTGGGGTACCGTATTATAAGTATGTGTCCGACCCAGTTCTTGAAAATGGCCATGTCACGTTATACTGGGATCGGTCTATCATTACTGACAGGACTATTGTTGCCAATAAGCCTGATATAGTGGTGATAGATCGATTAGCGCGCCTCGCAATGATTCTCGATGTCACCATTTCACATGACGGGAATCTCGTGAAAACTGAGAAAGAGAAACAAATTAAATATCTCGATTTATCTCGATTTTTTTGAAAAATATAGAGGTTCCCTTATAGGTAATTTACAATCCTGATAGTCAAATTAAAAATGAGATCATGCTAAGTCTAAAATCATTTACATAACTAATTAGAATAAAATAAAGCAAATATTACAATTTATCATTTATAAAGTCAGTAATAGTGTAATAGCATTTTTCTGTCAGCAACAATGACAGGAGTTCCTTTACATTTTATTACGGGCTGATCCTTTATACAATTTGGTAATTTATTAAATATAATTGGTGCCATAAGTATAATGTTTTTTTAAGCAAAGCAGTGTTAAATCTCCCAGTACATAATAGACTGATATTTTCATCTCATGGCAGTCGTACGTATCCTCGTATCATTCAATGCAGGAAATACGTGCATATTCGGGAAAGTTAGAATTTTGTATTTCTTTTTCAAAAGGAATGCAACTATCCCTAACCTTGAGACCATAAAATGGCTCTTATGCACCGTTTTTGAGCTTTGACAGACTCTCTTTCAGAACAGTTACCCCAGAACACTACACCAAACCTTAAAACAGAGACCACCAAACCGTGATACACAACCATTAATGTATCAACGTTAACTTTCATGAACAGACTGTAGAGAGTATACGCAGACTTGTTTAATCTTTTGCAAACTTCTTCAGCCTGCGGTTTCCAGGTCAATTGACTGTCAGTAAATTAATATTTCTCTAGGGCCCAATGAATATCACGTTTTGATTTACCGCACACTTTAGAGATTTCTGTATAATGAAGAGGTCCACTTAGATACGACTTTATTAAACGTAGATCATTCCCTCCTATACCGTAAGTGTTAAGTTTGGCCAATAGTGTTTCATAATTCGGTAATATGCTTTGGTCACATCGGTCAAAATGGCACAAATTGCTATTTTTTATCCACATTCATATATATATTTTTACGAAAACCTTTTTGTTCTTCACATAATATACTATATTTCAACAAAGATTTTTGAAAATACTGTATTAAAGCCTATAGTTATACATATCTTCTTTATTGTTTTTCTTATGGAATGGTTTAATTGTTGTAATTTTAAGACTATCGGGGAATGTTCTAGCGGATATGCATGCGTTAATGTTATGGCTTAGAGGGTTATCTATTTTAGAACAGACAAATTTTATTACGCTTGTCGAAATACCGTCATATCCATAACTCTTCCTGTTCTTTAAAATTCACCCTTGTGATATCTTGAGGGACATCAGGGGCCACGAAGATAGAGTTAGGGTTATATGTTATCTATACAGTATTTTTAGTTGAGTTCAGGGGTGGAACTGAGATCTGATGATTATAGAAATCGTCGAATGCTTGAGCTATTTCGTTAACCATAGTTAATATTAAACCACCTTTTTTGTTTTTGTTATGGGTTCACTTATAGATTTTATACTTTTTACTATTTGCCACGATGTTTTTGATTTGTTTTTGGAAATTCAAGTAACTAAATAGTGTGCTTCCTGAGTCAACTTGATGGTTTTTTTAAACTTTTTTGAGTAATCTTTGAATATCGTTTTATTTTCACAAGTCTTTGTTTCCAGAGTAATGGGCGTTGCTTTTTGCTACAGATTCTAATACCTCTTTACACCTAGATTTTTTTTTCAGATCTTAAAACGACTGATTTGAAAGAGAAGCATAGACTATACAGGAGTAGAAATATTTCTAAAAACTCATCATAGGCTACATTTGGATCCTCTAAGCTATATACATCAGAAAACGATAAGTCTTGGTGATGATTTCTAAAGATAGTTAAATTTTCTTCAGATATATCTCGTCTTGATGTTTTCCATGTTCTAATTTGTCTAAACTTCCTGAATTTCATTTTTTTTTAATAGTTATAAACTAGTGCTTGACTGCAATCCCGCCTGATGGTAAGCAGTGATGCAATCGTTGATGGTAAAGCACACTAGCTTATTAAGCCTATTCACTCAAAAATACTGAGTGAATAGGAAGGAAGACGGCAGTTGAGCGAGGTGATGCAATGTTTAACCCAACAACACGACCAACGATGCTGCGCCAGAGGATGATCTGGAGAGCCTTCACGACCAAACTCCCGACACAACAACATTAGGCACATCGTTCCCGGCACACATCGCAACACAACTGCTCAGACCCGTTCTCCGTACGGCTTCACCAGACATCATGCCGGAACACGACGAATCGCTTGGCGGCAAGACTTTGTTTGGTGGGTGGTAACTTATGCCGGCGGCTGATGTTGTTGCCTACCACCGAGAAAATTTTAAATATTCATTTTAAATATTCGAGCCGTATGCTTGGATAATCCGAGGTCTATTATTTTACTTTGGCAACTTTGTTTTGAATTGTACGCAAAATTATCTAAGCAAGTTTTACTATGGAATCTAGTTGGTTTATTTATTTCTAGCGTCAAGTCGTAATTCAGCCAGAGCGGAAATTTTCCTGTAGTGCGACATCGAACCCCGGTAGGGGGAAGCACATTATAGGCTGGAATAAGCATGTGAGGGAGGCCCACGATAACGCTCGGCAATGTTATAAGAACTGGCTGTTGTATGGGAGACCTAGTTCTGGCTGGCTTTATAATGAAATGACCGGGTCTAGACGTCTATTTAAGATGAAATTGAAATGGTGTCAAAATAATCAACAACAAATTAAGATGGATATAATTGCAAGACACCATTCCAATAACAACTTTTTAAAATTTTGGAAATCAACCAACAAATTGAATATACAGCCTAGCCGGCCCATGAGCGTCGAGGGTGAACACGAGACGGATGCCATCGTAGGATTATTTCATCAGCATTTCAGAGTTGAGCCGTAAGTGAACCGTGCATGGTCTGAGATGATGTCGGTGTCTGATGTAAAGAAAAACAACAATACACTACAGGGTTTTCTTTACATATATACAATATGTAAAGAAAACCATGTCCGACCCATAAGGATAATAAAGGTTAGGTAAACACTTGACCAAATATAATATAAAATTTTACATAATCATCATAGTAGCAATACTAATGAATTTTGAAATAATCCTTTTTTCCCGGGAATTAATTCCAATTTCCCCGAAAATTGGTAATTTAAAAAAAAGTGACAACACCGGTATTATTATAAGCGAATAGTGATGCGACCACGTCACAGGTGCCGCGTGCCCTGCCCCCCGCCGCCCGCGGAAGGGGTTGTTTCGATACATGTATTATGTTACCTCTTTTTGCGAAATAATATTTATTTTTTTAAGTTTTGCCTGTCTTTGTGGGCATTAGTTATCGATACCTAACAATACCTTCACGGATCGGACAGGGTTTTCTTTACATATTGTATATGGAGATATAAATGTAAAGTACACTGCAAATGACATTGTAGTTGTCAAATCCATGAAAAGAGGAAAATCTCCAAGTCATGATGGCCTCAGCATTGAGCACCTGCGTCATTCTGGGGTACACTTGCCTAGAGTTCTGGCTCTACTGTTTAATCTATTCATTAACCACTCCTGCCTGCCTGACGATCTCATGTATACCATTGTTGTCCCTATTGTAAAAAATAAGACCGGAAAGGTCTCGGACAGGTCCAACTACGGGTCTATATACTTAGCAACGGTTATAGCGAAGGTATTGGAAAGTTTGCATGACGGCCATCTATCTAAACATATGCACGATGGCCAGTTCGATTTTCGAACTGGTCTATCCACTGAAAGTGCGATTTTGTGCCTCAAGCAGACTGAACAATATTACACCGCTCGTAAACGCCAGTATACCTATGTTTCCTGGACTTGTCCAGGGCATTCGACTTGGTTTCGTACGACCTGCTGTGGACAAAAATGAAGCAAGACACTAGTTCTACCTCCTGAAATTATATCTATATTTAAGTAGGTACTGCTACAATAATTAGAATAATGTTGTTAGGTGGGCGGCTAGTAAGTCTGAGGAATGTAAGTTAGAGTGTGGGGTGCGGCAGGAAGGGTTGAACTCACCGAAGTTATTTAACTTATACATGGACCGCCTGATTAGTGAGCTGAGCGGCACCGGCATCGGGTGTCACATAGATGGAATTTGCGTAAACAATATAAGCTACGCGGATGACATGGTCTTGCTCAGCCCCTCGATCGGTGCGTTGCGTATGTTACTCAGTATATGTAAAGAGTAGTAGCCTCAGATACAATGCAAAAAAAAGTAAGATTATGATATTTAAAGCACATAAAAAAGAGGTCACAGTGGTATCTCCCGTCTCACTCCATGGTACACTATTGAACCAAGTCACTCACTTCAAGTATCTGGGCCACTGGGTCACCGAGGACCTTAAAGATGATATGGATGTGGAGAGGGAACGCAGGGCGTTGTCTGTTCGCTGTAACATGTTGGCTTGCAGATTCGCACGGTCTACTGAGCAAGTGAAGGTCACACTGTTTAGAACTTTCTGTCAGACCATTTACACGTGCAGTTTTTGGACCAAATACACGCAGAGGACATACAACGCTCTGAGTGTGCAATACAATAATGCGTTCAGGGTGCTGATGGGGCTGCCGCGGTACTGTAGCGCCAGTGGTATGTTCGCAGAGGTACGCGTGGACGGCTTTCACGCCGTCATACGCAAGCGAAGTGCATCTTTTAGGCCGCTGCCTCTTATCTTGCGGGCAGCAGGGCGGCGGCGGCGAGTGAGCGGCAGGATCTTATGCGTAAAATCAAACGGACCGGTTCTCGAAAACAGCGGCGCGGCAGTGGGACGGTAGCGGGCAGCGAGCGGTGTACTTCTCGCGCTCGAATCTTGCGGGCAGCGGGCGGGAAGCGAGCGGAGATCGAGCGTTAGGAATAAATTTGAATCATAAAGATGTTGCCGCCATTGTTCAGACATTTCTTTCACTAATAAAAACAAATATCTATGGCGCGGGTGTGCGGCAGTCCCAACGCCATCTTGGCCGCGTACGCAGGCCGATGGGACTCAATATTAATTGCGCACTGTATAGGCCTACAAGCAAAAGCCAGTGCCCGAAATATTTTCATTCCGTTTTTATATTATTATGCTATTACTAACATAGGCTAAGGACATTGTTACTAACAAATTATGGAAGCAATTCTGAAATTTTATTATTATTATTAAAAAATATTCAAAATCCATGCTCGTTCTATTCTTTTTCAGAATATCTATATTAAAATACAATAATTATACCCGCATACAATAATTGTATTGTATGGTTTGGAAATCTTTTTGAGTATAATATCCAGGTTCTCATAGAATTGGTGTAGATTACTAATTTTTGGTGGTCTATACTCACATATAATTGTAAGGTTTTGTGAAAGTAATTCCTCACATTGTCAGTATGTTCCTTATATTCAATGCCTTTTTTAACTAAGATACAGGCTCCACCGCGCTTAATGTTTCGTCTAGCATAACATGCCGCTAGCTTAAAGTTTGGTATGTGTAAAATTTTCTCTTGGCCAGATATTATGAAATGTTCGGTTATACATACATCTAAATTGATTTGTTTACCTTACAATTCTTATATGCAACCAACCAGTAAGTCGGACTTGCTTAAGAGACCCGTAATGTTTTGGTGCATAATAATAGTCAAATTGGAGTAAATATCGATTGAATGTTGATGTAGTTGGAAAAAAATAGCGCCGTATGAGTAATTACCTTTTTTGTGCATGCTGGGGTACGCGTCGCATCCCTTGAAAATTTGACTCGCTTACTTGGATGGCTGACCGCCTGGGAACACCACGTGCTGTTGACTAAACACTATATTATATGAAACGCCTTTCCAAGCATTTCTTTGACACAGCCGCTATACATCAAAACTTTCTGGTTGTCGCGGCAGCAAAATACACCCCCTCCAAAATCAGTAAGTTTCGCTGACCCAGGCACGTTCTCACCCACCCTGATGACCAAGAGGCTAATAGGGCTACTAGCACAAAATACAAAAGACCGACCTTCCGACCTCGCCGCCGAGGTCCATCGCGACCCGTTAAACGTAGTAATCCCCCCCCCCCCGCGTCCCTTGTCCGATAAAGGCCCGCCGCAGCCCGCGCCGCAGCAGAGCCTGTAAATATGAACCCCCGACTATGACCTTTGAGTTTATTTTGGCCGTTTCTTCTCAGACCTAGTACTAGGAAACGTCGCGGTCATCAAACCGAAATAAAAACAAAATTTTGGCTCAGCC
Organism: Sesamia nonagrioides; assembly: GCA_017933935.1. NCBI lineage: Eukaryota > Metazoa > Arthropoda > Insecta > Lepidoptera > Noctuidae > Sesamia > Sesamia nonagrioides. The sequence continues at coordinate 24,708 of JADWQK010001442.1, read as the reverse complement.
GTCCCTTGCTATTTTCTCCACACCCTAAGCCGCTTCTGAGCTCTCGTGAAGACACGTAATTTTTAATTGATTCTGTCCGTGTATTATTTGTGTTAAGAAGTGCGTGTACTTATGTACAGGATCGATTCAAAGTTCTGTCTCTGAGTGAAATTTGAGGAGTGAGAAGACCTAGATCTATCTAGGTTTCCTTTACTTTTACTAAACCGTTCCTTTACCTTATACCCAATATTTTCCTTTCAAGGCTAAAAAGGAAAATAGCTTTATCTTGCAAATGACTTTGTCTTTGGAGGACTGCAGGCTCTTCAAAGCCACACCCTTGACCGCGGCAGCCACAACTTCCTCAAATTTTGGCGCTGGCTTCGAGTTGGGCCAACGGCTTCCGACTGTCCTCCCGACAGCTCAGAGCCTTCTCGTACCAGCTCGACTGAGCTGGTTCGACTCGGCTTTTCCTGGGCCTCGCGCCGACTAATTTTTTTGCGGGCCTTGCCCGTCCACACAGATTGCAAATCACACAGATTGAGCTAGCCCCAAAGTAAGTTCGAGACTTGGGTTATGGGATACTAACTCAACGATACTGTGTTTATAATAGATACGTATATAGATAAACATCCAAGACCTAGGCCAATCAGGAAAAGATCATTTTCCATCATAACCTGGCCGGGGATCGAACCCGGGGTCTCCACGTTACAGGCAGACGTGTTGATCGCTGCGCCACGGAGAACGACTTTAAATATTTATTTAAAACATTCGCCATGCTTTTTCGTTTTATCAACATTTGGTCAAACAACTATTTCTAGTAAACAAATATGAAATGAATAAACCACAGATAACTATTTTCTTAAACCTTAGTTTGGATAAACCCTCATGATGGATTGCTATCAAAGTAAACGGAAATCCTAACATAGCTACAACTGCAAAAAGCAAACTAACAAAAACAAATAAATCTAAACTAATTTATACCTACCCAGTCATATTTATTGTTAAGTCTGAACTTAAGTTTTTTTAAGGTTTAAGTGAGCCTTGCGCAGACATACTACAACGCAAAGATGATACCATTTACTCACATGATGTAGCTATACAAATATTGGAATGACTTTGGAGGTACCAACTATATATCCACCAATAATGATATGTGGAAAACTTTAAAGTACACAAAGCTCGTGCTACCTAAACAAAAATTATCAGAAGAAAATAGATTACTAGACAACCAGATGATCACACAAAAATAATGAGAAAGTCTACCGAACGAGTTAAGTATCCACGACATAGGCAACTATACCATAAGCACTCTGCTGGTGGGAGCAATCGTTGTCGCTATTGGAGTATGGAAAATAAAGGATATGGAAGATATCTTGCGTATTATCGTAAGAAGAGCAATACCCCGACAATGAACAAGAAACAACAGGCAGTTTCGACAAAACCATGATTTTTTACAAAATCTTTGAAAGACCTGTTAATAATGCAAAGGGTCTGTAATGGGTAAGTTTAACGCAGTGGTGACACCGGACGCACGGTGTTTCCTTCTGCGAAACGACTGAGGCTGGGAAAAGGAGGAGGGAGATCTTTTCCACTTACCCAGCCTGCAGCAGAGAATAACGCCCACTTTCGGCCCTTTTAAAAAGTTCCAGGGGGCAGATTCGGGGTTGCCTGGCGCCGCCAAAACATTTGGATCGAAGTAGCGGCGCGAAGTAGGGGACTTTGATTTAAGTAATGCTTGATTATTTAATTATACCACTATGATAACGACAATTCTGACAAACATAGGATACACCGTAAATACAATAATTTATTCCTTTGTTTTAAGAACCGCAGAAGAACCAAAGTCACCGATATAGCTCTGCGAGTCGCTAAATTTAAGTGGCTGTGGTCAGGGCACATTGCTCGTAGAACCGATGGCCGATGGGGCAGTAAGGTTCTGGAGTGGCGGCCATTTACTGAAAGACGTGGCGTTAGGAGGCCCCCAACAAGGTGGACCGATGACCTGGTGAAGGTCGCGGGAAGCCGATGGATGCGGGCAACGTGGAAAGCCTTGGGGGAGGCCTTTGTCCAGCAGTGGACATCTATAGGCTGAACAAGAAGATTCGTTTTTATGCATAATCTAAACGCGTCCATGTGTATTGTAATTACTTCAGGTTTACGATTAGGATCTACTTTTTACCAAAATTAAAACATTGAAACGTTTCCACCCCGTAATACTTTTATCATCGTCACCAAGACGGAAATATAGACATATGATCGATGATTATTATAATGTTATGACAACATGTCGATACTAACTGCTGCTTAATCGTACCTAATGTTCAAGTTACTACCTATAAAAGCTTAAAATAAATCGTTACCACTCAGTAAAATTTTTACCATCAGCACGGACACATACTTCATTAAAAACAAAATGACCGTAACAAAGTGTTTGAACTATGTATTGTTTATAGAGAACCTCTTAGGAATATACAGGAATTGTTGTAACCAGTCAACCACCAAAAAAATTCTAATTGCCTTCCAAATATTCACGCAAATTATAATGCATGTTATTGTCGTCATTGAACAAATGAAACAATTGCTAGGAGGAGATGACTATAGTCTAATAAATTTAATTCATGCTTATGCTGTTGTTTCTAATTATGTTAACGTTTTGTTATCCACCGTGACCAGCATTCGTTACAGTCGCGGCTTCATGTCTTATTATAGAAATGTCATTCGTGTCTCTGAATGCTTTCAAGAAGCCGACTCCAGATTCCTTAACTTTCAAAAAAAAACATGTTGGTTAAGCTTATCTTTGATTTTGCTGTCCCTAGCTTTTACTGTATACAGAAGTCTAGGGCTTTTTATACAATTTTCCCTAACAAATCAATTTTTTTTGATTGTCCTCTTGGTATCATATACAATTATACGACTTAACGTGATATTCCAACACCTCACAATGTTTGTTGTCATTATGTTGGTAGTAAATTCATTGAAATCATTAACTTCGTTGGTATCAGTTGTAGAAAAAACAGAAAGAAAATATAGTATTGGTTTGGAAGAACAATGTGACATCACAAAAAAGCAGATTCAAGGATGGTCCGAGTTGTATCGAGATATAGCAAGTTGCTGTCAAAAAGTAACACTATGTTTTGGACACCAGGTATTTGGTTCTATAAATTCATTGGGATTTTTACGCCCCTCGTAATGTGCTTTCTATTTGTTTTTTAACATTTTTTTTTGTTACAGGTTTTCTTTACGATAGCAGTCTCGACTTCTAAATTTATTTTATTTACGTATATAATATGTTACCAGTTTGCTTCGCAAGTTAGTTTTGGATGTTTCTAATTGTGTTCTATTGTATAAGTTTATGAATATTTGAACATTTTTTTTTACGTTTTAGAATAAGGATCTACACGAAATCAAGAAAATGGGATTAGTTCTATGCTTTTATATTTCATTGATGATATTACCCACCATTGCTGGACAGATGACTCGTAACCAAGGGAAGAAGTTTCATACAGTCATGGCTCGGCTTTACAATGCAGTTGATAAAAGTATTTTTACTTTTATATGCCATTAATATTTATATTATATAACTTAGATTATTTTGCTATATTACTATTTTTGTTTCATTTTAGATTCCCGAGAAGCTGAAGCTAAATTGATAAAGGACTTCATACGCCTGATAAAGAAGAATCCAATAGAGATCCAGTTATTTTTTAACATCCCTTTTGGGCTATGGATGCTACCAGTTATACTTACATTGGCTGCCAACTATGTTATTGTCATGTTACAATTTAATCATATTATTTAACTTCATTTATATTAGAAATGTGTTTATCTGCAAATAAAAGTCAAAATCATAAAACCAATGCATTTATTTCAAATGAACCAATTACAGGCACTTTTGACTTGTCAAGGGTCAATCAGTCAAAAAGATTAAGCTCAAGTTCGAAAAAGGTCAAGGAACTCCAAAATTTTATGTTCATTTTGTCAGTACCAATAAAAAAATATTAAATATAGCGGATTTTATACAATCTATTATAATAACGTTTTTTTTAATGATAAATGAAATACGTACCGAGTCGGAGCGTCCTAATATTTAAAGATAAACAATTACTTAAGTAAGTAACTGTCTATGTCAGACTGTCTATGTGATTCAAGTTTCAAGTTGTATAATTATCTTAACAAAAATACATTTGTGTCGAATTGTTTACATTAGGTATACAAAAAGGAGTAACGTCAATATTAAAAAACAAGCAATCTGAAATAAAAAAAAAACATGTAATAATGTTTAAAAAAACTGTCCTTGCTAAACTTAAGGTCCTAATTTATACATAGCAATTTATAAAATGTTCCTAGCAACCCTACAAAAATACTATTAAGTCGGATCATTAATTAAAAAAAAAAAATAAACACAATATTTATAAGTCAAACAAAATTCAAACAAAGTCAATTAATGGTCAAACAATGTGTACACTAATATAGTTTTCATGTCAAAATAACACTTAATACAGGTCTACGCTCTGACGTCTAAACACTCCGACGATGAGATAGAGGGTATGACGACGTCAGTAGAGCCATGCATTCTTCCAAAACCTACTACACTGTTGTCATGGGGGACTTTAACGCAAAACTGGGTATGCGAGAGGCGGACGAGGCGAAAGTGGAGCAATTTGGAGTTGGAAATCGGAATCCCCGAGGTCAGATGCAAATGGATTTCATGGAAAAGGAAGGACTCTTTGTGATGAACTCTTTTTTCAAAGCAAAAAAAGCTTCGCAAGTGGACCTGGATTAGCTCCAATGGTCAGACCAAAAATGAGATGGACTTCATAATGTCAACGAGAAGACAAGTGTTCAACGATGTCTCCGTGATCCATGCGGTCAAAACCGGGAGTGATCACCGTATTGTTGGAGGCATCTTGAACCTCAACATTAGGCTCGAACCCTATTGACTTATGAATTCTACGCTCCATCCAGCGTCAACCCAACTCCAAAACTACGAAAGCTTTCAGATCGAACTGCGAAATTGCTTCGAATGCCTCGGTGAATGCGTAGATGTGGACGGTTATAACAACAGGTTTGTGAAAACTCTACAAACGGAAGTGTTCAAATTTTACAAAACCCTCCGTTCAAAAGGACAGAAGAAGATCTTCGGTCCCACCCGTGGGACTGGCTCGCTAATGGAAGAAAAACGGGAGGTGGTCTTAAAATCTCCTGATGACGCTTCGCGTATCAGATGCCTTAACAGACAAATTTCAAAGTCTCTGACTCGTCATATACGCCAATTTATTACAAATTGTATTTTATTTTTTATTTTATTTATTTGGGACAAAAAACAGTTATATGTTACAATATTAATAGTAGGCTATAATACATAGTAAACAAACATATAACCCACACCAATGTCCACGGAATCACATTGATTGTTCCAGACATAAGGAAACGGACGCATATAGAAGGGGACAGTCAGAAAGTAACGAATGATAAAACTAAAACTAAACCCTAAAAATCACACAAACCAATTCAAGATAGCGTGCCCCGTCCAGATATGGTCTGTGGGCACAATCACGTCACAACAAATGAAGAAGAATAAAGAAGAAGAAGCAAATAAAGAAGAAGAAGCAGTAACAGTTAAGGATTACCAGAAAGTAAATTAATAGCCACTTTTCTAAATTTGTTCTGGCTAAGAGCGAAAATATCTAAACTTGCAAAATGTGAATTGTAAATTTCTAATAACCGGCGAAGAGGAGCCCTTTCCCCAGCATTTGTTCTACATTGCTCTGTGTAGAACAGGCGGGTTGCTCGTAATGCACGCCTACTAGCAATTCTAGGTACCACATAGCATATTTTATTTACAAGCTCCATACAATTAAACCTGTTGTTGCATATGCCAAACAGCATCATAACCATAAGCAGTGTACGCCTGTGCTCCAAGCTTAATATTTTGTACCGTTTAATCAGATCCGCATAGGAAATCTTAGTGTGGTAACACTTAAAATGTGTAGTGCGAAGAAATTTTTTCTGTACCATTTCTAGTCTGTCCTTGTACTTTCCGTAAAATGGGCTCCAAATGGGCACCGCGTATTCTAACTGAGAAAGGACTAAAGATAAAACTTTAAAAAAAAGAGGAAAGTGGAAGTCTTTTTGAATTCTTTACAAGATCGCATTATAAAACCATACATTTGAAAGGCTCTATTAATAATATTGTCAATATGGATGTCAAAATGTAGATTACTATCAAGAAGTACTTCAAGATCACGCGTGCAATCTGTTCTGTTCAAAATTATGCCACTCAGCGTGTAGGGAAAATTTATACCTGTTTTGTTTTTATATAATGACATTTTGGCAAGCTGAGGTGAAGTTTATTTCTAAGACAATATTGCGAAAGACTGCATAGATTATCTTGTAGTAGTACGCAGTCCTGCATACTTGTGCAGGATTTAAAAATTTTGATGTCATCGGCGTACATAAGGAATTTAGAGTTAACTATACAAGACTTTATGTCGTTAATGAACAAGATAAACAATAAAGGACCCAAGACCGAACCCTGGGGCACACCGGATTCTACAACTGTGTATTCGGACTCGTATCCATTGATGACAACTTTCTGTGTTCTGTGGAAAATGTACGATACAAACCATCTGAGCAGATTTCCTCTAATGCCGTTGAAGGCAATCTTGTCTAAAAGCAATTTATGGTCCACCTTATCAAAAGCCTTCTGAAAATCAGTATAGACAGCATCAACCTGCGTACTTTTGTGGAAAATGTACGATACAAACCATCTGAGCAGATTTCCTCTAATGCCGTTGAAGGCAATCTTGTCTAAAAGCAATTTATGGTCCACCTTATCAAAAGCCTTCTGAAAATCAGTATAGACAGCGTTAACCTGCGTACTTTTGTCCATATTTTGGAATAAAAAATTTGTAAAAATCATTAAGTTAGTGGTAGTAGACCGCGACTGAACAAAGCCATGCTGTTCGGGAATAATGTGATGTCTAAGATGTGGAAACAGATTGCTGTGTACTAATCCCTCGAAAAGCTTAGATAATGTGGATGGAATTGAAATAGGGTGATAATTTTCTACGTTGGCTTTATCACCACTTTTATAGATTGGAGTAACAAAGGCTCTTTTCCATATGCCTGGAAATACCCCCTCATTTAAACATTTGTTGAACAGGATATGGAGTGGAACACAGATTTGTTGTGCTGTGTGCTTAAAAAATGTTGGTGGTAGACCATCAGGACCAGGCCCCTTATTTAAATCCAAGGACAACAATGACTTAAGCACATCACATTTATCAAGAAAAATATAGGGAATACAGGGTGACTTCTCATCAATGATATTAGGAGGTACCCAGTTCTTAGGGTCGAGGGTTGAAGGCTCGTGCACAGACTTGAAGAATGTGGAAAACAATGAACATATCTCACTAGGGCAATTAGAAGATTTATCCTTGTAGTACATGCTTGCTGGCAGACTGGAACTTCTCCTATGGTTGGAGATGTACGACCAAAAGTGCCTGACATTAAGTGGGATGCTATCTTCAACCGCTTTCATATATTGAGTGTAACGCTGACCCGACAGCTGTTTGAACTGTTTACGATAAACAGAGAACCTTTCATAATCTGAAAGGTTTTGCTGCTTTTTCCATTTTATCCAAGCTCGTTCTTTGTTTTTGAAGATTTTGATAAGCGGAGCGTTAAACCAAGCGGGAAATCCAGATGCCCTAGGTCTTTTGAGCGGGACGTGTGCACGAACTATGCCATACAGATACTCATAAAAAGTATCCACTGCTTTTTCACTGGTGAGATTTAAAAGAAGCATATCCCAATTCGTCTTTTCTAATTCAATATTAATTTCCTGATACTTAGCTTTATAATAATTATACGTTTTGGTAGACTGGCGCTTCATTGGTATATAATTTGTTTCAAGTAAAGTCAGACCTGAAAATGGGGGATGGTGACGATCAGGGGGAAGTAGTGAGATGTCAGCCTGTATTTGGCAATCTGTTTTACTAATCAGCAAGTCTAAGATACGGCCCAAGTCATTCTCAATATTGTTATATTGTGAAGCATTTGTGATAGAAATCAAATCAAATAAACCCCGGGCAATATTGTTTTGCGGCCGAGTAGACAAATTACCGGTAACAGGCCAATCTATTTCGGGTAGATTATAATCGCCCGCTAGGAAAAATGATTCAGTGCACGGATCAGTGAGAACATCTTCCAACACGCGTAAATAAGACAAGTAAATGTCCTCCTGTATGCGAGGAGGTATATAGGTAGTGCCAATTATATGGTGTTTATCGGAGCGCGAAGCAGACAGTTTAATAATAACATATTCGATACCAGTGACAAGACGCGTTAACACTCGTATGGGCCGAAGCTCGCGCAGAACGGCTATCAGAACCCCTCCACCCTCGCGCTGTTTTGAAGCAGCCTGGTCCCGATCATCTCTGAACACTAAGTAGCGTTGGTCTATAAATTCACTGTCCATAATATTGGGTGTTAGCCATGTCTCAGTTAATATAATTATGTCAAACGAAAAGGACAGAATATTAGCGTGAAGTGTGTGTAATTTGGTGCGAATTCCTCCACAGTTCAGATAAAAAAAAGATAAATTGTTTTTATGCATTGTGTCTAGTCAGATTATAACAGAGTAAACATCGAACAAAATAGGCAAAACTCTTTACGGTTGTGGGTATTTGCAAGCTTGGAGACTGGTCGAAACGGCATATGGCATGTAATACAATATTACAATAATGATAGAAGTGACATGATTTAAAATACAATGGTTTGTGTGATAATTCTGCGACATTGGTAGACAAGTAGCAATGACGCGAGGTTAATATAAAGGTAATAATTTGTGCATACATTTTTTTACAGCATAATGTTGATCTATCTACGTAGGTACATGCATAACAAAATAATAGTTTATTCATTCTGTTTATATTGAGAGCTTTTAAAAAGTGTAAACATCGAGCAAGGTAGGCAATACTGGTTACGGTTATACATAGGTACTTGAAAGCATGGAGACTGGATGAAGCGGCATGTGGTATAGAATACAATGTTACAATAGTGATACAAGTGATATGATTCAAAGTATGGACGACAGCAAGTCAAGCCACCCCAAAACTTCAGATATTCCCAATCAACCTTGAGCCTTAATGCTTTAGTGATAAAGTTGAAGATCCAATTGTTGGGGATTCTGCGTCAGGTCGTCTGGATGTTGATTGAAACCCAAGACTGCTCGTACTATCGATTTAATTATCCTTTTACAATGTTTGCTTATCTTAATATTTTGATTTTAGGTAGGTACAATAAACGATGGTTAACGGTCGACGTCGCGTCACACAGTACCCACACCAATCGTCCCATTCGAAACGCGCGCGAAGATGTCGCTCTGACAGCGCGACCGAGCTGTCAATTGACGCTTCGTTGATTCACTCCCGATGACTCGTCTCGCCGTTCCTAGATGGCGCTGTGGTCGTTAACATGCCCCCGGCCTTGGAAGCACCAGGTTTCAATGAGGCTGAGCTGCTTTTTGCGTGGATATCATCTGGATGTAGGAGTGGGCAGATTTTCGAGAATGATCGCCGAATGTCGCCCGTAGATGTTTTGATGGTGGCGACGCGTGATATGCCATCGTTGCCGGCGAATACTTTCAGCACTCGTCCGAGGCGCCACTTCAAAGGCGGTAAGTTATCGTCTTTAATTATGACAAGGGTGTCAGGGGTGAGTGTGTCCTGATTCAGTTGCCACTTAGTTCTCTTCTGGAGTTCAGAGATGTACTCGGTGGACCAGCGGTTCCAGAAGTTCTGTCTCATCTGTTCCACACGATCGTATCGTGGTAGACGCTGCGTAGCTGTTGCAGTGAGGTCCCGGCTGGCTGGTGCAGTGAGCGGTCGGCCAATCAGGAAATGAGCAGGACTTAAAGGAAGCAGGTCATTCGGGTCTGTGGACATCGGGTACATGGGACGGGAGTTGAGGACAGATTCAATTTGTGCCAATATCGTACTCAACTCCTCGTACGTAAAATGTGCATTGCCTACAATGCGACATAAATGAAACTTGCAGGACTTGACCCCTGCCTCCCACAAACCACCAAAATGAGGAGAGTACGGAGGAATAAATTTAAATTCTATTGCATTTTCAGTTGTGAAATCTATAATATCTGATTTTGATGCTTCAAAAAATTTATTTATTTCTTTTAGGGCTCCTATAAATGTCGTGCCATTGTCGGAGAAAATCTGCATTGGTTTGCCGCGTCGAGAGATGAAACGTTTCAATGCCAGCAAGTATGCTTTAGTAGTAAGGCTTGTGACCAGTTCTAAATGAATTGCGCGCGTAGTGAAACATACAAACAGACAGACGTAACATTTCGTTACATTTGCCCCTCTTCCTTCGCGATTCAACATGAGCAATGGCCCTGCGTAGTCCACGCCACTACGAATGAATGGATACCCTGGCTCCAATCTCTCAGTAAGTAAATTACCCATTTGTATGTTTAATGGTTTAGGCCGCATACGCTTACACCTCATACAGCTGTGAATAACTCGCTTAGCCAAGTTACGCCCTCGAGTAGGCCACCAGGTATCTCGAATTGTGGCCAGTAATAACTGAGCCCCTGCGTGTAACAGTTCTCTATGCTGATGCTCAAATATGAGTCGAGTAAATGTGTGTTTACCGCATAACAACAAAGGATGTTTTTTATCATAAGAGAACTTATCCGAATATGATAATCTGCCACCCACTTTAATTAAATCGTGATCATCTAGAAATACGTTTAAACTAGAAATACTACGTGTGCCTTTTACAGGCTGATTATGTTTTAAAGTTTCGTAAACATCTGAGAACGATTGTTGTTGAGCGATTCGAGTTAGAATTCTAATTGCAATATTTATTTCATCTATCGAAAGGCAACCGTAAGACGTAGTGTTTTTTGTTTTATACGACTATTGTGAATAAAAAACGCATTATGTACGGCACTAAGCGCCGCAAACGACGTAAACATAAATACCTATCGAATAGAAAGGAATTCGAATTTACTTGGACGAGAAATGAAGTTTTAATTGATTTTAATTCAGGCAATTCACTCTGATAAGCATGATTATATAGATAGATAGAACTAAAATCAAAATCATGTTTCCAATGCGCGTTCGGAACATGTAAAAACGATGGCCCGTGCCACCGTATGTCGGATATTTTAAGTGAATTATTTTGTAACGTATGTCTAATGTGGTGTTGTATGTCATATAATGACTTGCCCGATGTGGACTTTGCACTAGCGTTAAAAACAACCCTCAGTTTAGTTTTGGAACTGTGTTCCCTGTAAACGCCATGATATGGCAAAAAATAACATGGAGATGAGTATTCTGATATGCGACTCATGTGACCCAGACGTAAATATTCATTCATAAATTCTTTATACATTTGTCTATAGCTAGGCGCGCTTCTAATCAGTTTACGTTCGAGTGTAAGAAACCTGTTTTTTGCCATAGAAAACGTATCGTATAACTCATCAGCTGATCGACTGAGTGGAATGCGCACAGAAAAACGGCCCTTATCGTCGCGTAATGTCGTTTCTCTGAATAAATTTTCGCATGCACTTTCGTCTTCAGTGAGAATGTTGTTGGTTGAAGGTATTTCTTCCAGTTCCCAAAATCGTTTAAGATCTGATTCTAATGTTTGCGTGAAATTACAACTAGTTAAATTAATGCGTGAAACCTTGTTGTGTACTGTACCCGATATGATCCAACCAAGTTGTGTGTTTTGTAAGTATGGACCATTCGGTAACCGTATCAGACCATCACTAAGAAGATCCCAGAACTTATCTGCACCTAACAATAAATTAACGTCGCTGGGCAGATGAAAGTCGGGATCGGCAAGTTGAATATGGCCCGGTATTTCTATGTGATGATTATCACCTAATGCGGGTAGTTGCGCCGTTATACGAGGCAAAACTAAACAATAAATCGCGTGTTATAGGTGTTTGTTTTGGATCGCATATGAATACAACATGATTGCGTGGATTGAGAAATAGTATTACCTACTCCTATAATTTGAACAGTGGACTGTATCAATGGAAGTTGAAGTTTTTTACAGAGCGATTCGGATATGAAGCACTGTTGGCTGTCGTTATCCAAAAGAGCTCGCGTTGTGTGATATTTATTATGTATGTCTGCTATTTCTACTAATGCGGTCGATAATAATACGGGGTTTGAAAAACCATGCGCCGTAATATCATTATCTTCCTGGTACATTGTGTGTGATTTGTTAGAAGTAGTGAGCGACATGTGTGTGTGTGAAGCACTCGCATCACTTGAATCAGACTGTGGCACGTTTTGCGTGATTTGAGCAACAGCTGATGAAGTACGAGTGTCAACAACATTATCGATGTGAATTAGTGTGTTGTGTTTTTTATTACAATGCCGGCACGGTCCATATCAACACTCGTTAATTGTGTGATCTGACCGTAAACAATTACGACATAACTTTTTCTCCTCAATGAAATTTAACTTCTCTTTTAGAGTTAGATTAAGAAAATATTCACAGGAGTACACTGGGTGGTTGGAACCGCACTGGATGCATTTGTAACGGGGCTTCAATGGTCTTTTGTTATTGTTGTTATCTTTGCGTGTTGTAACATGACTGTGTGATTTTGTGACCGACTGTTTCTTTGTGTGTGGATCTGACGATTGTTTACTTTGCGGCTTAATCGATTCTAAGAAATCAGCACGATTCGTGAGAAATTGTATTAATTGAGACAATTTTAATTTACTTACTTTCGGGAGGGTACTTTTGTGGCTTTCCCATTCGCGTTCGGTTGACGAATCTAACTTTGAAGTTACTATGTGGATAATTAAAGTATCCCAGGAATCTGTAGGTTCTTCTAAAGTTTTTAACGCCCGAATATTTCTTAAAACTGTGTCTACTAACCTACTAATTTGAGAAGCTGATTCTTTATTCATCGACTGAGCTTTCACGTGATTACTAACTAGCAAGTTATCGTTATTGAATCTATTCTCTAAGAGACTCCAAGCAACTAAATAATTGTCGGAGGAAAACTCCAGCGCCTTAACTACTTGTAGTGCATCACCTGTAAGAACTGATCGCAAGTAATGGAACTTTTGAATATTATCTAGATCGTCACTATTATGTATCATGGATAAATAAGTGTCGCGAAACTCGAGCCATTGGTCATATGAACCGTCGAACTTCGGTAATGAAATAGTGGGTAGCTTCATATAATTATTATTTCGACTTTGAGCACCGGAATTTTGAGTGATATTATCCTTTAATAAACACTTAACCTTGCCTACGATCGCATAATACTGATCTTGAAACGCTTCTCTCTCTAGCAACTCGCCGTCTAAGTCGCTATCGGAAACGTGGGAATCTAATTCGTCCTGAATCGTAGCAAATTGATCTATTAATATTTTAAAATGTTGAAAGCGCTCCTCTAACTCAGCTTTCTGAACACCCGACATTTGCGAATCATCTAATGACTGAGCATATTTCGAAAATAAAGTTAACTTTCTTTTGACCATTCCTCTTTTTTTGACTAATTCGCGAATGATTTCTTCGCTACTGTCAAGTTCTACAATAGAAAGTCCTTTGCTGCTGGTCATACTGGTGGCTTGCAAGAGAAAAAGATCAAGTACTTACAGTTGACCGGTAGGGTATGCGTGCATGCGGTGCAGGTAGGTAGACACCGCAGACACACAATTCGCACCGTAAGACACTGGATTAATGTGAAAAAAGACAGATATTAGCACAAACTGAACTGAGAACAGGGCTTGGGAAGGAAATTGAGCTGATTGACCTGACCGTTGTTCCAGATGGTTGTTCCAAAGTTGCTGCTCCGGATGAACATCCGGCTCGAAGGACCAAATTATGTTGGGGATTCTGCGTCAGGTCGTCTGGATGTTGATTGAAACCCAAGACTGCTCGTACTATCGATTTAATTATCCTTTTACAATGTTTGCTTATCTTAATATTTTGATTTTAGGTAGGTACAATAAACGATGGTTAACGGTCGACGTCGCGTCACACAGTACCCACACCAATCGTCCCATTCGAACCGCGCGCGAAGATGTCGCTCTGACAGCGCGACCGAGCTGTCAATTGACGCTTCGTTGATTCACTCCCGATGACTCGTCTCGCCGTTCCTAGATGGCGCTGTGGTCGTTAACACCAATAAGGAAGTCCGGCAGACCGTAGTAACTCGATGTGCCGTCGTCCGTACAATAGTTTACGTGATAATTTAGCGATAATAAATAGGACGGTAATAATTTGCGCATACATTTTCCCAAAGCAGAATGATAATCTACCTACGTAGGTACATGCATAACAAAATAATAGATTAAAAATAATAAATAATATCATTCTGTTTATATTGAGAGATTTTACTGACATCGTTTTGGCAACGTACTGCAAATGTTTTAGATGTATCAGTTGCTTTTAAGAGTTGTATTAAAGAGGCTATCGAGCGGAACAAAGGTTCCAAAGTGTTCGCACGAGATTTGTCTGTTGGACAGAGCCTACTTGCGAAGCTGAAGACTGGGGTTGGTAGGATCGTCACTTCCAAGCCCGAGCTTTTAGGTGAGATAGAGAAATTCTACGGAGAGTTATACACATTAACACACGCACCTGTTGTAAGCCTGGCTAATGATCCTAGAGCCAGACTAACCCGACACTACACCGACGATATCCCGGACGTAAGCCTGTACGAGATTAGTACAACCAGCAACCCTGAAACAGGTCAAGAACGATAAAGCGGCTAGAGATGATGGAATTACGGCTGAGCTTCTGAAAGCGGGTGGCAAACCGATTCTTAAGAGCGCTTCAGAAATTATTTAATTCAGTCATTCTTAAAGGAGAAACGCCTAAGACGTGGCACAGGAGCGTGGTGGTGTAGTTTTTCAAAACGCTTCTGAAAAACTACGGGCCGATAGGGATATCGGTTGTCGGGAGGCTGGAAGTCGTAGAACCTGCGAGCGAGATGATTCGTGATGACTCTGGAAAACAGGTAACAGGATCAGCTTAGAATCCTTCCTGAGCCATGCCTATAAGATGTTTTCTAGGGTCATCACGAATCATCTCGCTCGCAGGTTCGACGACTTCCAGCCACCCGAACAAGCAGGCTTCATATATATACCACCACATACATACGCTGCGGCAAGTTATACAGAAGTCCGAGGAGTATAACAAACCACTATGCTTGGCGTTTGTGGACTATGAGAAGGCCTTCGATTCGATCGAGATTTGGGCGGTGCTACAGTCTCTCCAGCGGTGCCAAATTGATACATCATGCAAATGCAAAATTCATCGATACATTGAGGTGATAAAGTATGTGTACAGAAACGCCACCATATCAGTCCGTCTCCGGGATCAGGACTCGAAACCGATCGAACTCCAACGTGTAGTGAGACAAGTATTGTGTATAGGGGGTTTTGGGGAAATAACACGACTTCATTGAATGCTGTATATGGTCGACTGGCGAACCGTTTATTAAGAAGACAGCGATCGATACACACGTAATGTTGAGGGTACAATGTAGACACATTTTATAACACTACCTACTTATAATATACATTACACCCTACCACTTATTCTAAACTGCTCTTATACAACTAATTTACAATTAAGTATATTATTCATGGCTGGTACCTTATGACCGGTTTCCTTATACGTTTGCTTCGGGTCTCGGATGCTGTTGCTGGTGGCGGTGATGGTATCCGTGAACTTACTCCATTATCAGGTTCACCAACGTCAGTTGGGAGTGGACAGGTTAACATAGACCGTGGAGACTTTCTCCAAATTTGATCTATATGTCTTTTTAAAGGTGGACCATTTTCCCTACTAACTAAGTAATAACGAGATCCTAAGTTCCTGTCAATTTTACCTCTAATCCACTTATCCTCCCCTCCAAAACCTCGAACCCATACGTCATCCCCTATATCTAACGCACGCATTATACCACCCGCGCTTTTGACCTGTTTCTGTTGAGCCTCTTCTACTTTTTGTTTCACGCCTTGCACCTTATTGTTAATATTCAACAGATCTAGGCGAGACCTTAACGTTCTATGCTGCAGTAACCTCGAAGGTGACTCTCCTGTCGTGCTATGCACGGTATTCCTATACATCAATAGGTACGACTTCAAAGCCGTATCAACCTCTATGCCGTCCCTAAAAGCCTTTTTTAATGTTTTTTTACAAATTTTAACGGCATTCTCTGCAGCTCCATTCGATGCAGGGTGATAAACAGGTGTAAAAATATGTTTAATACCGTTAACACGCATAAATTCTGCTACTTCAACACCTGTAAAAGGAGGTCCGTTGTCCGATACTATCACTTTTGGTAATCCAAACCGAGCTAATACATCCCTTAATACCTTAAGAACTTCCTTTCCGGTCGTTCTTTTCATTTCAAAAGCTTCGATCCATTTAGTCGACGAATCCACTATGATAAAAAACGTCTTACCCTGAAAAGGGCCTAGGAAATCCACGTGTAACCTACTCCACGGCTCTGAGATATAGGGCCAGGGTTGAGGGGGTGCTTTCGGTGGAGCTGGAGCTTCCAACCGACATGTATTGCATTCCTGACATACGCGTTCAATGTCAGCATCGATACCAGGCCACCAAACGTAACTACGAGCCATTGATTTCATTTTAACAATGCCCATGTGACTGATATGTAACTCTTTTAATATAAAACTTCGCAATTCCGTTGGTATCACAACTCTATAGCCCCACATTACACATCCCGATTCGATGTACAACTCATTCCTTCTAACAAAATAAGCTTGCAGCTCCGCATCGGGACAAGAGCTAGGCCAACCTGACCTTATATATATCATTACTTTTCTCAAAACACTATCCGTATTCGCCAGTTTACTGACATCTTCACTGGTTATCGGTAAAAAATCCTGTACGAAATTTATATACGTTACTTCGTTCTGTTCTTTGTTCCTTGTACCCACTGGCGGCCTAGATAACGCATCTGCACCATTCTTATCGGTAGGTACGTATTGAATTTGATACTGATAACCAGAGAGGATTACCGCCCACCTTTGTAGCCTACTTGCTGCCATCGTTGGGATGCCCGTTTTATCCCCAAAAATAGAAACAAGTGGTTTGTGGTCCGTCTTGAGAACAAATTCTCGCCCATATAAGTACTGATGGAACTTCCTTACTCCAAAAATAATAGCAAGCGCCTCCCTTTGAATCTGCGAGTAGTTTGCTTCCGATGCGTTTAAAACCCGCGATGCGTAAGCAATCGGACGCTCGGTTCCATCGGGCCACATATGAGCTATGAGGCTATGACCGCTCCCACCCCCTACGCACTCGCATCCGTCGTCAGCGTTACCGGCATACGCGGATCATAATGCGCGAGCACCTCACTAGAAGACAACAGATCTTTAATGCTGTTGAAAACTTCCGTACAATCTTTTGTCCAAACAAACTTACTATCTTTCCTTAGTAACTCGTAAAGGGGGGTTAGCCTCATACTAATATTCCTAACAAACTTGGCGTAGTACATAACCATACCCAAGAACGATCTAAGTTCAGATACATTGGACGGTATAGGTACCTTTTTTATAGCTTCTACTTTACCTGGGCATGTCTTTACTCCATCTTTACTAATTATGAACCCTAAATAAGATACCTCATCCGCAAAAAACGTACATTTCTCTTTCTTAACCTTTAACCCGTACCGCTGTAATCTATCAAAAACTTTAAACAAAGTATCCATATGTTCTGCCTCGTCCCGGCCGGTCAAAATGACATCATCAAGAAAAACTCCTACCCTAGGCATACCTTCAAATATTTGTTCTATCTTTCTTTGAAATATCCCCAGACTTGATGACAAACCATATATCAAACGATTGTATTTATATAATCCCCGGTGTGTATTAATTACTGTATATAATTTCGATTGTTCATCCAGACAAAATTGTGCGTATGCTTGAGATAAATCAATTTTGGTATATTTATGCCCTGAATGTAATTTACTTAATAAATCATCTATTCTAGGTAGGGGAAAACGGTCAACCTCTAAACATTTATTTAACGTAAGTTTATAGTCACCGCACAACCGTAGCGAGCCGTCTTTCTTAATGACTGGTACGACCGGGGTCGCCCAGTCCGATGTCTCGACAGGTGTGATGATACCGTCCCTCTCCAGCTGATCCAGCGCTTGCTCCACACGCTCCCGCAGCGCGTACGCGAGTGGTCGCGCTCGCAAATATATCGGCCTTGCGTCAGGCCGTACACGCAAACTCACTTCACCACCAGTAAAACGGCCGAGACCGTCAGAAAACACCTCAGAGTATCTGCAACGCAATTCATCAATATTAAAAACTTTAGTACTAGTCATATTATTTATACATTGTTGATTGAGTTTATCAATAACTTCTAACTTTATTTTCAAATCGTATAGCCATTCTCGACCCAATAACGGCTCTTTACCGTGGTCTATTACAAATAAATCTAACTCTTTGCAAGTATCACCAAACCGTACATAGGGTTTAATTTTGCCCCGTGGATACACCTTTTCGCCGGTATAATAGTTAAGTACTAAGTTGGACGTCATTAAAGGCAGGGTACTTAATTTTTTTTTATAAAACTCGTAACTTACACAAAAAATTCTACTACCTGTATCTACCTCCATACAAATATTTTTTTTATCTATTAAGACGTCAATATAATATGGTTTATATTTCACCGAATTATCTAATTGAAGTACATTTAAATTTACCTGTTCTAGGTTATCGAAATAATAATTATTACCAGCTGACTCCTTCCCCTCGTCCCTCACTTGTGTCCACATAAGGTCTCTGTCCATTTTCAGTCTAGGACACATCCTCTTTAAATGACCTTCCAGATTACACACACGGCACGTATATCTCCTAAAACGGCACATACTCGTATCGTGGTATGCTCCACAAGCGACACACGGACTTGTCGCCGGTTGCGTTCGCCTCGACTCGGCCGGCGCCGCTCGTGCACCGCGCTGACTCACCGCTGGTGCGCACTTTGTGTCCTGCCGCGGGTTATGTTCCGCTGACCGACGGCCGCGAGCTCCTGACCGCCCGCTGCCTCGCCCGGCCGCGCCAACATAGTGCGCCGCTGCTGACCCTTGCGCCGCGTCTCTGAGGTCACTGCATTGACCGCGGTCCCGAGCCCGAGGTTCTACCATCGCCGCGTCAAACTCCGCCGTCTCCATCGCCACTGCCAACTGGAGCGCCTTGCTGAACGCCGGTACCTCTCCCTCGAACAAGCGTTGCCGAATGACGTCATTTTCTATACCGCAAACAAATTGATCCCTGAGATTATTATCCAGAGCTTCCCCAAAATCACCGAACTTCGTCAACTTTTTCAGTTCAGCTACGTAAGTTGCGATATTCTCTCCTTTCCACTGTTTTCTTTGCCTAAATTTAAATCTCTCGGCCAGTACATTTGGTTTCGGTTGAAGATGACTTTGCAGTATTGTAACAATCTCATCAAATTTTAATGTAGAAGGCTTCTTCGGCGTACATAATGTGACTAATAACTCGTAACACCCACTTCCCATGATCGTTATCAATGTTGGCACTTTTAAATCCACTTTTACATCATTTACTATAAAGTACTGCTCCAACCGTTCAATATACAAGGTCCAATTATCACTTCCGACGTCAAAAACTTCCAATTTTCCCAAAGGCATCTTGTATTAAACGCAGAATAACACGCTGTGGTCCGACTCGTCGCCAAATATTGTGTATAGGGGGTTTTGGGGAAATAACACGACTTCATTGAATGCTGTATATGGTCGACTGGCGAACCGTTTATTAAGAAGACAGCGATCGATACACACGTAATGTTGAGGGTACAATGTAGACACATTTTATAACACTACCTACTTATAACATACATTACAACAAGGAGACGTTATAACTCCGAAATCGTTAACTGCTGAGTTGGTAGACGTCTTCAAGCTCCTGGACTGGAAAGGACTTGGCATCAACATCAACGACGAGTACATCACTAATCTCCGTTTTACAGATGATATCGTGGTCATGGCTGAGACCCTGGAAGACTTGGGCAAAATGCTCAATGACCTCAGCAGAGCTTCCCAACAAGTGGGTCTAAAGATGAACATGGATAAGACAAAGATCATGTCGAACTCTCAAGTTGCACACACTCCAATTCTAGTTGGTTGCTCTGCACTCGAAGTTGTTGACGACCTTGAACAAACAGTCCAACTAGGTAGGTCCAACTTCGAGAAAGGGGCGTCTCGTCGGATCCAGCTCGGCTGGGCAGCGTTCGGGAAGCTACGCTACATCTTCACGTTGTTCAACACACCACACCACACCACAGTGTACCAAGACTAAAGTCTTTGACCAGCAGTGGCGAAGGGTGAAATTTTGACAAAGGGAAGCCGGTCCAAAAAAATAAACACTTAAACACTTACCTACTGCAGGATATCTTGGAGTAGGTCTTCAGATAAGAATAGTATTAAAAGCCCCACCTTCACCATACAAAAAAGGACTGATGATTTGATAACAGTGTCTTTCAAGTATGATAAAAGCGGCTTTGAGAAAAGCCTTTTTCGACGTGCATCTCCATACCACACATGCATGCTTGTTAGTAAGTACTAAGTTACCTATTGTTAGGGAATAAGAGTCAAGAAAAAATAAAATAAAAAATTACAAAAATAATAAAGTGTTAAAAACCGAACCACACAAACACCGATCCAAAACCAACAAAAATATTAAGCAAAAATAAAGCAAATTATACACAATCACAACGTTATTTATATTGTAATGCAATGCGTCTGTTTTTTTTTTTAACAAAATGAGCTAAAATGTTGTTATAAAAATTCGGATTACTTTTCATTTTATTAAGCAAATTTTTTTCAATTGACATGATAGCCAAATCGGACAATCTCTGCTCTTTTTGGCAGTTTCGCACATACGTGTGAATGCGTTTTAAAGCAGAAAATGACCGCTCAGCTGAAGCTACTGAAATGGGGAGGGTCAGAATTAAACTGCAAAGAGTCGAAACTTGAGAAAATGCGTCTTTCAAAGACGTATTCTGGAGCTGTAAAAAAAGCTCATAGGTGTCCAATTTATTTAACGACGCTGACGTAAATAAGACTTTAAGTTCATTTTTCAACGCGGTAAAATCAAAAATTCCCGGAAAGTTCGCTGTCAAAGAGGAAACTTTTTCAGTTGGAAATGATTGGTTGTATTGAAGATACTTTGATTTATTAAGTAAATCAATAAATACAAGCTGAGAAAAAGATCGGTGAGTAATTTGAGCTTTGACTTTATCTATAATTGAGGAAAAAATACGCTTGTACGCCGTTTTGGGATCCGTGTCAGTACTTATTCGGCGCCGTCGCCGCGGCGGCTCACAGATTTGTTCAATGCTGTGGAAAATGGTATCAACTCTTCCGAAATCCACCGTTCAAAAGAATCGATTTCGCGCTTTGCCACTTCAATGTCTACTTGCTTACTTTGAAGCAAAGCAAAAAGAACGTCTGTCTTTTCGAAAATGTCTGAGAAAACACGCAATAAGAAGCAAAATTGCATGTCTTCCAGTTTGTGTAACAAGCACTCGGACATTGAAATTGATTCGCTGTCCCATGATTCCGGTGAATCTAAAATACAATTCAAAGTTTCGATCATGTCGGTTCTGCAGTTGAAAATTACGTTAATTATGCGCGAGTAATAATGCCAACGCGTTTCTGCTACCCCCGGCATACGACGATGAGCAACTTCTTTCAGAAGATTCGATCTTTTAGAAGATTTATTAAAAAAGCGTACGATACTGTTAATATGACCAAAAAAAGCTTTTAATTCGGGTACGAATTCAAGAGACCGACTCAAGACTAAGTTTAAAATGTGAGCATAGCATGGAATAAACATCGCCATGGGACAGATTTCACGAACTTTAGTTTGTACACCACCGTGCTCTCCAGACATAACTGCCGCACCATCGTAAGACTGTCCAATTAATTTATCTTTACAACGAAAGTCATCGAGAATACCGAGTAACATGGTGGTCAAAATGTCGGCATTTCGACCACCACTTACGTCATAGAAGCCCAGAAAACGCTCTTCAATTCCACTGCTGGACAAGTACCGCAATATAACAGTCAACTGTTCCCTGTGAGTGACGTCCGACGTTTCGTCGATCATAACCGATACAAATGAAGCTGAATTTATTTCCGACTTTATCTCGTCACGCATAGAAGACGCGATACAATGAATTAAGTCATTTTGGATGTCACTTGAAAGTCCTGAAAATACAGAATTTTGGGTCGAGGAACATTGCTCCAAATGAGAATCAAGGGCTGTATCGTACTTGCACAAATAATTTAACGTTTCAATGTAATTTCCGCGATTGTCCGAATCTGCTCTTTCATTGTGACCGCAAAATGGTAATTCTTGCTTCCCCAAAAGAATGACCGTGTCAATAAAACGTTTCATTAACTCGCGATTACGGTCAACTTTTCTGTTATGTACATCAAAAGTGTTGGAAAAAAATGACTCGATTCTGCCAGTATTTCCAAATTCAATGAAGTAACAGGCAGCTGCAGATGTGTTTTTCAGTCTGAATGTGTTTTTTGGCTGAGTTAGACAAATTATTAATATCCGTAAAACCCGTACTGCTCCAAACAGATTTCGAATCAGAAAATAACAAACACGGATGACAGAACATTTTGTTCAGTTTGCAACTGCCTGTCATCCATGTATATTTATCATATAACGACGCGTGAAAATGTTTAAAAAATCCATCTCGCCTTTTACAATCAATAATCATGTGTGGGAGTGCTCTACCTAACTGTATAACATGCTTCTTGTATGCATAACTTAGTTTTGAAAATGAAGTTTCTTTTGTAAGCAGGTAGTCTGTTGAGCAGCACTCTATGTGAATTAAAGCCATAATAACAAACAAAATCTACAATATTTAACCAAATCTGCGATTAAATTACCTTACAGAATCAGTCACAGTTTAAATAACACAAATATTAAAATATAACAAACGAAAAACGAAAAACACGAAAAACGAACACATGCCACATACTAACAATAATTTATTTTCAACCAAACGAAATGGAACACGAAAATATGCCAAAATAAAAAGAATATGACTTGCGAAGGATTTCATTATAACGCTAATTCTTTTTCTTCGCGTGGTTTCTTTGTCTCTTTCTAATAGAGGAGAGGAGAGAACTGCAAGCCGGTTGGCATTAGCCTATCTTTTCTCAAAAATAACGGACGGTTAGCGAGCATTAGAAAGAGATGGTCTGACACGCTCTGTCTCTTTTCGCCTCATAGTAAAAGTTTGACCGAGGTAGGCTGTAATTCGTCGAGTTGCCTTCAATGTAATGTACGAAAAATTGAAGCGCTGATTAATTTATGACTATAAAATGAAATGTGATACTTAGGGTATTGCTAAGAATTACTATTGCTATTGTAAATCGCGCAGGCATTTGATTAATAATACTTTGTTAATGAAATAGAATGTAAATACTTTTGTATGAATATGGAACTGATTTTTGAAAGGTAACCCGGTGGGAATCGGCTTGTATGGACTCTTCGCCACTGTTGACCAGTGTAAGTTGCCAGTGATGACTTACGGAACTGAAACGTGGTCGCTCACAATGGGCCTCATACGAAGGCTCAGAGTCACACAAAGGGCACTGGAAAGAGCTATGCTCGGAGTTTCTCTGCGTGATCGAATCAGAAATGAGGAGATCCGCAGAAGAACCAAAGTCACTGACATAGCTCTGCGAATCTCTAAACTTAAGTGGCAGTAAGGTTCTGGAGTGGCGGCCACGTACTGGAAGACGCAGCGTAGGGAGGCCCGCAACAAGGTGGACCGATGACCTGGTGAAGGTCGCGGGAAGCTGATGGATGCGGGCAGCATAAGACCGGTCAGCGTGGAAAGTCTTGGCTTGGTCTTGGAGGCCTTTGGCCAGCAGTGGACATCTATAGGCCGAAGAAGAAGGTTTTGTCATTACAAAATTCGTCAATACTGTAATAGGTTTTATTGATTAACAAATCAGTACAAATAACAGTGCAAATTTTAGTGTGAATGAATATGAATATTTGCACTGGTCTGGTCGTGCCTCGGAAATCACGTTAAGCCGTTGGTCCCGGTTGCCATACGAACATCTAATGGCAGTCGTTACGAGTTGTTGGAGCCCTCAAAAGTCCAACAATTGGTTTAATTGCAACGCCTCGATATCGCCTTCGGGTTGTGGAGGTCAGATGGCAGTCATCATCATCATTTCAGCCGAAAGACGTCCACTGCTGGACATAGGCCTCCCCTAAGGTTCTCCACGACGACCGGTCCTGCGCTTCCCGCATCCAGTGGTTTCCTGCGACCTTCACCAGGTCGTCGGTCCACCTTATCGGGGGCCTACCCACGCTACGTCTTCCGGTGCGTGGTCGCCACTCGAGAACCCGTCGGCCCCATCAGGCATCAGTCCTACGGGCAATGTGTCCCGCCCACTGCCACTTTAGTGTTGCAATTCTTCGGGCTATGGCGGTTACTCTCGTTCTTCTGCGGATCTCCTCATTCCTGATTCGACCGCGCAGTGAAACCCCAAGCATAGCCCTCTCCATTGCCCTTTGAGTGACTTTGAGCCTTCTTATAAGGCCCATTGTTAGCGACCACGTCTCAATTCCATAAGTCATCACTGGCAACACACACTGGTCGAAGACTTTTGTCTTGAGACACTGC
>JADWQK010001625.1:0-38147 GCA_017933935.1 Sesamia nonagrioides | reverse complement strand
ACCACTCCTGATCTTTTTTTTTTTTTTTTGGGCAGAGCGGAGGGGCGTGTCAGACTTTTACTGACTAAAAACCACCCGTGTTCCCACCCACTGCTCACCGCCCGCAGGCCCGCGCCTACAGTGGCTGGGAGTTTAGTGTCATCTCCCGACCAGGGCGTCTCCTGCGGCGGCTAGTGGCGTGAGGTCGCTGGGATTCCCGTTGCCTCACGCGCTCCGCCTCCTCCTTTGCCAGCATCACTGCTTCGCAGAAGGAGGTGACGGCCTGCCATGCACTCTCGCTCCGGACCAGGGTCGGACGCGAGAGATCGCCGCCGATCGCCGCTACGAGGACACGGCGGTGCTCTACCCAAGCCGGGCAGACCTCCAACGTATGCTCCACCGTGTCCTCAGGGCGATCCACACAATGGTGACACGCTGGCGTTTCCTCCCGCTCTATACGGAACAGGAACCTCCCGAAACAACCGTGTCCGGTGAGGACCTGCGCCAGGCGGAAGGTGAGGGAGCCGTGGCGCCTCTCTAGCCACTCCTCAAAGAGGGGACTTACCGCCGCTATTGTGGCGTGCCCAGCACTGGGTTGCGACAATCGCACTCTCCATGTCGCCATGAAATCCCGCCGGAGCTATGTCCGCCGTACCGCGATTTCTCGCGGCAGCGGAGTTATACCCCGGCGACCACTCTTGATCTTTGATGCCTTTTATATTTGTCAATTTTTATTGATTTGATAAAACAAAATATACGTATCCAATATTTTTCTATAATCTGAATGACGGACTAAATTGTTTTTTTTTTTACCCAGGAAACATCCATATTATTAAAAAAAAGATGCAAAAATCATGTTGAATTATAGAACTGTTGATTTTCAGTTGTGTAATAAGTGTGTTAATAAATTAGTTAAACTCTTCTACGGACAATAAAAAATAAACATTTGGACGATGTTCTTTTAGATCTTACAGAATTGTAGTTTTACAGACGTGACAGGACAAATGACCGATTTTTCAACTACAATCTGTCATATTTCTTTACTAGCTGCGCCGCGCGGTTTTACCCGCGTAGGTTACGATGATTTTATTTAAATGCTCCGCTCCTATTGGTCGCAGCGCGATGTTATATAGCCTAAAGTCTTCCTGGATTAATGGGCTATCCAACGCAAAAATAATTTTTCAAATCGGACCAGTAGTTCCTGAGATTAGCGCGGTCAAAGAAATAAACTTTTCAGCTTTATATGTTAGTATAAATTGGATTTTCGACTTTATCTCTAAAGTATTAAGGCTCAAGGTTGATTGGGAATTTTTGGCAATTTAGAGTAGCATATCCTGCTGTCGTCCACACTTCGAGTAACCAACACTAACAACGACCAATTAGCCCAAAAATATTTTTTTATTTGCTTATTTACTACCTTCATCTTATTTCAGACATTTCAGAAATGCTTTGTTTTTGATTTTGCCCTGTTTAGGTATATATTTGTTTGGGTCAATTTATTTTTATTACCTTTACATATTGATCCAATCACGTCTGTAAAGTTTTCTTTTTTTTTTTCAAGGAGAGATTCAACCTCAACTCTTGATCAATGGTCCCTGTGGAATAGATACCACAATTTTGCCAATAACACGTGTAACAAATTATAGAAATCCTTTGACGTCTGTAAAGTTATGCAGCTTAATTTGACACTATTGTAATGTGTCAAATTGTAAATATATTTTTTTATGTCCACTCTTGCTTCTCCAATCCACTTTTGACATTGGCAGAATAGTCGACATCGGCTTCACTTGCCATAAGTAAAAATAGAATAGAAATATAAATTTTGTAAAACACACATAAAATATTATTTGCGAGTTAGGTAAAAACGCCATGATTTATGTGCCATTTTCGAGGTCAATCGGGCATACTTCATTTTAAATCACATTTTACGTTACATTTACATAAACACTACCAAAAAGAAATAAAAAAAAATATGTGTCAATCAACGCGTGGTAGAAGTAAAACCTTTTTAAAAAAACCTGTGGATAAGACACACTGTATAATACTTCCATCTCATTTTCTCCCACGTTAAATCTGATGTATTTGTGTTTCTGTCTCTTTACTGTCGCTTTTCGTTTCATCGACTTTGAAATCACAACGATCCTAAAGAACTTCAAAATCTATCCATTTTGTAATAAAAACGTCCGTAACTTGTGTGTAGTAAGTAGTACCTGTATCAATCACTAACTATTTAATAATTATTTTTTCTATTAATACAATAATTAGACATGTGGCGAATGGGAATACACATATTCCAGATCAATGTAACATTGTTGACGACCGGGAAAAAAGGTTTCATTTCAATTGGACACATTTTTTTCACTTCCCTATCGGTAATCATCATCATCAGCCTCTACTCGTCCACTGCTGGACATAGGCCTCTTCCATGGCACGCCAACAAGCTTGATTCTGAGCAGTTCTCCGCCAGCCACTACCTTTTTGATGTCGTCGCTCCATCTCGCCCAGGGCGTCCTACGCTACGTTTGCCGAGACGCGGTCTCCACTCGAGGACTCGCTTACCCCGACAGTTGGCGGCCCTGCGGCATATGTGACCAGCCCATATCGGTAATACCCGGTGAATAAACGGAGGAAAAGAAAAGATCCCATCGTTTAGTGTTGACGAACGAAGAGTTTTTTCTGTGTAGGTATTGAATTTATTGATCGGGAATATTCGGAGAGTTAGAGAAAATGTTGACAGCCTATGTTCAGATCGATTAAGATTCTCGGCCGTAATATATGCGAGTCCCTTTACACAACGTTTGAACGATTTTTTCAATATTACAGCGGACTTGGTTATTGAAGTTTTTAGTAACATGTATAAATTATATTAACATCTCATTGTATTCCTGTTACATAGAGAAATAAATACAAATCAATATTATATTATGTTGTTTTCTTTGAAGAAAGGACAGTTCACCTTTATTGTGGCATGTTCCAGGAGGGTTCGGATGGTGGACATGAGGATCATAGCATCCCGAAAATCATTCAGACTTGTAGTATTACGTATATTGTATATCTGACTTTATTTACCTTTTTACTAGATATTATGTTCCGGCCTTTATGTTAGAACAGATTTTGAAAAACTCTCTTGTCATTCGCTGTCACTGAATAACTATAAGATTAAAACTACGGAAATATTAAATATGATTTAATGCAACATTTCTGGCGACGAGGATGGGATTAATGACCGATCGCGTTGATCGTTTATATTTTGAAACCTTCGATAACAAAACCGAAGAATGGGACTATTACGTCCAACGTTTCGAAATAGAACTTCAACTTCACGGACTCGACAAAAATAATGAAGACAAATGTAAGCAACTGCTCCTTTCTCGAATTGGTCCTAAAGCATTCAAGGTGCTCGTAGATTATTACCGACCAGCCGCTGTTATTTCCAAGTCGTATGACGATTTAAAAAAAGTACTCAACGAATACTATGGTAAGAAAACATACGTACTCTCAGAAAGAGTCGCTTTTGCAACGAGACACAGAAAAACTGAAGAAACAATTACACAATTTATTCTGGAATTAAGATCACTAGCTGGTTACTGCGAATTCGGCAACACTCTGGATGAGCGCATGCGAGACCAGCTGGTTATAGGCATCAACCACAACACGTGGCAGCAAGAACTCATCAAAGAACACCCAACAAACAGCGCTAAACTCTGTGACGTGATAGCAACAGCAAACAAACTAGAACAAGCGGAACTACAAAGCCGTCGAATAACCAACAACACTCAAACGATTACCGAGCAACAGAACATTAACAAAATAAGACCAAGAACACAACGACACATTCAACGACACCTGCCAAAGGTGAAAACATGTATGTATTGTGGGAGAGATTTTCACGCAAACATAAACGATTGCCCGGCAAAAGGGAAGAAGTGCCACTCTTGCGGCAAGGAAAACCACTTTTCAAGCGTCTGTATAACCAGTGGTCGACTCAAGTTACCAGAACATACCCACACGACAAGACAAATTACGCGACAAACAAACAGCGACACGGAGGACTCTGATGAACATAGCGTACACACTTGTGCAGTAAAGAAAGGCAAGCAGGTATCAAAGATTATGGTACCGACCCAGCTCAACACAAAAAGTATTGAAATGCTTTATGACTCAGGTGCAGCCCACTCCGTTATTGGAAAGAAAATTTGGAAATATATTGGACGACCCACCCTTAAGAAATGCACTAACCTTATTGCTTACACGGACATAATAATCGAAACATTGGGAACATGCCAAATAACAGTAAAAGCCTTTAACAAGGAAAAGGTTTTGACCGTATACGTCACCCAACAGAACGACATCCCTCTATTTGGTCTAGATTGGATTGTAAGCTTTGACCTACCAATACCTCCGGGAGCTAGACTGTGTACTGTAAAAACACCAACAGCGGTCACAAATCAGTTTGACACAAGGAATAACAACACTATCAACAACATTCTACAAGAATTTAAGTCACTTTTCGATGGCAAGCTGGGAACAATAATAGGGCATAGCGCTAAAATCCACATACCTAACGACGTTCGGCCGAAAACATTTCGACCTCGCCCTGTACCACTCGCCTTAAGGGAACAAGTAAACAACGAACTTCAGCGACTAGTTCAAGAAGACGTTTTAGAGCCAGTTGATACAATGTCAACGCCTATCGAATGGGCTTCCCCAATTGTTATAGCGATTAAATCAAATGGTAGTATTCGAATATGCGCTGACTTCAAAGTCACAATCAACCAACATGTGCAAACCGACGACTACCCACTT
Source organism: Sesamia nonagrioides (assembly GCA_017933935.1). Lineage (NCBI taxonomy): Eukaryota > Metazoa > Arthropoda > Insecta > Lepidoptera > Noctuidae > Sesamia > Sesamia nonagrioides. The sequence goes on along the minus strand of JADWQK010001625.1, from coordinate 33,362 downwards.
CCAAGATTTGAAGAGATTACATCGAAATTGTCTGGAGGGCAACTTTTTACAAAGATCGATCTCAAAGATGCTTACCTACAGCTGTCAATTCATCCGAAATCGAGAAAATACCTAACAATATCAACACATAAGGGCTATTTTCGCTACAAACGCCTACCTTTCGGAATATCCTTTGCACCAGCTGTTTTTCAAAGAACAATGCACCAAATCCTCAGCGGCATCGATGGCGTCGTATGTTACCTCGACGACATTCTCATAACAGCCAATAACACAGAAGAACATTTAACACGAGTCAAAACAGTTTTGCAGAGATTACAAGACGCCGGAGTAAAGAGCCAAGTGAACAAGTGTGCTTGGCTTCAGAAGAGTGTGACCTTCCTCGGACATAAAATTGACGCTAACGGGTTGCACCCGACCGAAGAAAGAATCAACGCAATTAAGAACATGCCTCTTCCTTCGAACACAACCGAACTCCGTGCCTTTTTGGGTTCGATAACCTACTATGGCCGTTTTATACATAGCCTTCATATGCGATGCGCGCCATTATATAGACATCTAAAAAAGAATCAAAGATGGAACTGGACCGAAGAAGATACAAGAATAACAAATGAATTAAAAAACATTTTAACATCATCCGACACACTAGTACACTACGACGACAACAAACCTATATTTGTTAGCAGCGACGCCTCAGAGAAAGGAATTGGGGCTGTTTTGTTCCACAAAATCAACGAAACAATGAGACCTGTAGCCTATTTGTCAAGAACACTCTCCGACATCGAACAACGATACTCAACAATCGACAGGGAGGCATTGGGAATAGTTTATGCGGTCACTAAATTCCATCAATACCTCTATGGTAGAAAATTTATTTTGCTAACGGATCACAAATCTTTGGAAAGAATTTTTAGTCAAGATCGAGAAACACCTAAAATCGCTAGTAACAGGCTTCTGAGATGGGCTATGATTCTAAACAGTTACGAATACACCATACATTACCAAACAGCCCGGGAAAACACCCCGGCCGACGCTCTATCAAGATTACCCTTAACAAGCTTGGAAACAACACTGGAGGAACGAACCGGTTTACCACAATTTGCCCACTTACTACACCTGAGACTCGAGAACATTCCAGTCACCAAACGTGAGCTACAGAAACAAACAATTAAAGATAAGACACTGAACGAAGTCAAAACTTATGTCACGACACATTGGCCAGAGAAGAAAAACCTTCCTAACGAACTTCATCATTTTTACGAAAAAAGAGACCAGATGTCATACGAAGACGGGATTTTACTGTGGAACGGAAGGCTCGTCATTCCCGAGACCCTTCGACGATCGATTTTGGAGATGCTGCACGATGGACACAACGGTATTACAGCGATGCAGTCACTAGCACGCCTTCACGTATATTGGCCAAACATTGACAAAGATATTTTAACGTTCTCGAAAGAGTGTCATCTATGCCAGCAGTCCAGAAGCAACGTAAATGAAGCACCGGTGTACCCGTGGGGAATACCAGTAGAGCCTTGGCACAGGTTACACGTCGATTTTGCAGGGCCATTTCTGGGTCACATGTGGCTTATTGTCATAGATGCGTACACGAAGTGGCTAGAAGTTGTGCCAATGAACATAACAACGACCAGAGCTACAGTACAGAGATTAAGTAATATATTTGCAACATTCGGAATGCCTAGATATATAGTTAGTGACAACGGGCCCCAATTCACATCTGAAGATTTCGCACATTTTTGCCAAGGGGCTGGCATTACACATATAAAAACAACACCATATTATCCAAAAACCAACGGGTTGGCAGAGCGCGCAGTGCGGACTTTTAAAGAACACATGTTGGCCAGTGACAGAAGAGATGATATACACGAAAGGCTAAACAGTTTTCTTCGGGGATATCGAAATACCCCTCGACGATCAACAGAAAGGTCACCGTACGAAATGATGTTCGGAAGGCCGATACGCACCACGTTTGATCTTTGGAAACCTAACGTAAGGGAAAACTTGAAAAAAAACACGCCTGAAACAAATACTAAGGCCAACTAACAAAGTAGTCACACCCCCAACATACAAGCTCGGAGATAAAGTATGGGTAAACAAACCTATTGGAAAAGGATCCGACCCCGGAACAATAATTAAATGTAACGGACCATACTCTTACGAAGTAGAACTCACTAACGGAGAAATTAGACGTAAACATTCAGACCACCTTCGCCTAAGATTCGAACAAGTGACTAAGGCAGCAACAGAAACAAGACAACCATCTTTCAGACATGAAGTTGAAACTAAACGACCAGAATCTGAGTTAGCCCCGAGAAGAACGACCAAGACTAGGAGTTTTACCTATTACAGACGAAATCTTGACACACGTGAACAGAGCGGCGACCATGGCGAACAGCCGGTTCCAGTGGCGTCCACTAGCAGGGGTCATCCTGATGGTTCCACGTCACCGCAGGCACCTGTCGCTTCCACCAGCAGGGATCACCAAGACAACGCCAGTATTCCAACATCACAGTCTGTCCAACCGAATGCACCATCGCCGCGCCGGTCAGGACGAAAGACAAAACCACCTGCACGATTCGGGTTTTTGGGGTTTTAGACCAACTTAATTAAGGGGGGGAGTAATGTAGTATTATGTATATTGTATATCTGGCTTTATTTACCTTTTACTAGATATTATGTTCCGGCCTTTATGTTAGAACAGATTTTGAAAAACTCTCTTGTCATTCGCTGTCACTGAATAACTATAAGATTAAAACTACGGAAATATTAAATATGTTTTAATGCAACAAGACTGTCGAAATTCTGACTCCCTTAATACAAAACATGGATTTTATTTAAATCAGGTTTAAACCACTGAAATGGTTATTGACAATAGCGGAAGGCAGCTCTTACCTCTTAACTTTTAAATAAACCAGGCACGCAGTAGATACTTACAAAATGTACGATTTAATTGCCAAAAAAACCCACACCTCACTTTTCTCTTCGACTTCGGCTATTATGGCCAGAGAGGTAAAAGACCATCATATCCGGCCAACAAGGCAGTTCTGAAAACGGTGAACAGCTACACAGTTGATTCTGGATTGATATACGAGTGCCACCAGCGCCTCAACCAGGTAGTAGTCTCAACAATATAACTGTGGTCTATGACTAAATTAATAAAATGCTAAGTATTCCTTTTAAGTTCTGACGTTAAGATATTTCCCGGTAATTTTGAATTTGGAACTGTTCTGTATTCAAATGTGTTTAAATTTTGAATCTGAAAACTGCTTAAAAAAAAATGCTTCACACTAGGACTTCTACTGTGTCTTTAGTAGGTGTGGGGCGTAGGTGCGTTTACAAACATACAAATTTACATACACAAACATCCAGACCCGAAACAATACTAATAGATCTTCTTCAGGAATCGAACCCTTGACACGCAGCGAAGCAGTCAGCACCCAGCAGCTTAACCACTGCGCTAACTTGAAAGTATTAGGATTAATGATATTGTTTATTCACAGCCAGCGTCGTAGATTTAGTATCCGTCAGGTCACGTACGAATCTTTGTAACGAAAATGTTGCTTTAATTATTTTCTAAAACAATAGAAGAGACCTGGCACGGCTTCAGTGTTTTAAAGAGCTAAGATCTGTTCAGTGATGAAGCCCTCTGTCTGCAAACTGTCGGACGCTGGTATTTAGAATTCCAGCATGGACATATGTAGGTACTAGTGTTCGGGACAAATCTCGCGAAGGACGCCCAAAATCCGCCTTCACGAAGATATCATCATTGCTGTGCGACAACTAATTCTCGAAGATCGTCATGTGACCTATCGAGAGATACAGGCTCTATTAGGCATCTTAGGGACAACCATTCAAAAGATCTTGCATGAAGCGTTTGGTGTGAGAAAGCTAGTTTGTCGTTAGATACCGCATCTGCTTTTCGACGATTACAAGGCGGCCCGCGTCAGTTGGTATGAGAAAAGTCTGCAAAGGTTGCCGAGGAGAATCAAATGACGTCTACGACATTATCATCATCAACCTTTTATGGTCCCACTGCTGGGCACAGGTCTCCTCTCATACAGAGAAGGATTGAGCGTAATCACCACGCTTGCTCAATGCGGGTTGGCGAATTCGAATTTAAAGTCCAGGTTTTCTGGTGGTTGTGTGGTGAACGGTGAAGTGGCGACGAAACTTGAATGTATGTTTACGATTCTGATTCCAAAGAAAAATCTGAAATTTGTGTCTTACAAGACGAGCCAAAGACGGCTGAAGTTGTTCGTTCTTGAAGGACTTCAAAGAATAGGGTGGCTACGTTTGTTAAAAAGACCGGCTATATGTTGTGACTATTGCACTTGAAGCTCGTAGAACGGTTAACGCAGAGTAGGTATACCACAGTAACTTTCACCACAGTCATCGCCATACTTCGAAAATCTCACTCAAAGCAACAACATCCTGCACCAGGAAGACGTAAGCTCACACAGCGCTCGTCAAACGAATGAGTACCTATTTGAAGCAGGAAAAAGTGGTAATTCTTGACGATCCTCCACACAGTCCTGACCTAAGCGGAATTCTTTAATTTCCTAAAATTAAAAAAAATCTTCGTTTTCAAAGGTTCCGGCCCGGTGAAGAAGCACTAGGTTTCAGGTCAGTAATTTTGAACACTGGGGGTGTTCAAAATCACTGACTTGTAGAGTGGAATAAATGTTACAATAACTGGTTTGAGTGAATGGGAAAGTGTAAGTATTAAGCTACTTGGTGAATACTTTGAAAATTAATAAAAAGTACTTACAGGTTCAGTTGAAAATTTCTTTATCAACTAGAAAGTTGTGTTTATTCATACAATAAACCTTAAAAGGCATGCGTCATAATTACGTCAATACATAATATATAAATAACTCACATATACTTATAATATATATGATATAAATACTTTACACCCGTGCGTACATAGCCTTTTGATTCCGCATGTTTGTACACACCCTTAGTCTAGTCCACCCACCGGCAGACAGTCAAGTCCACCTATAGTCCAGTCTCTAGCGGAGCCCTGACGCCCGCTCTGCTAAGATACACTTACACACGCGGGTTCGTATCGCCGACGCCTCCACCCTGAGCCTCTCGGTCCCTGTAGAGCTAAAGCTTTACTATAGACTCTATAGTAAAGCTGCGTGCGCGCGCGAGGTATCCAAAAAGCAACAATTTCTAAATATATTTGGAAAAAAATGTAACATGGTGTAAAAATGATTGGAATCGATTCAGTTCCATCTTCAGGTATAACATAAACAAAAAATAACGTTGTATATATCACAGATTATGATAATGTTCTTGTTATAAATAATACTCTGTATTGATTCTTATAATTTTATTGACTTTTAACACTTTTGTCTTAATAATAAAGTCGTTACACACGACAAAAATACTCGTAAATGGCATTATTTATCACATTATACTTTAATGGCTATTTATTGTTGATACATAACAAGTGCAGTTAGCGACCAGAAAGATAATATGTTTCTTACGTATAACGTACGTATAGAAGACGAATAATATAATTATCATTTAGAAATAGCAGAATTGACAATGGCGCCGATTCAAAAAACTAAACTAATTTTGAGATAACTGCATCTTTTTTTTTTATTTCATTATGAAAAGGATAGAAGATGAGATTTTAGTTTAGTTCTGTCAAATTAAGATACTCCATAGACAGTTAAGACGCGATTATAAACATGGCGGCCAAAAGTACATCAATTTACGTCAAGCGCGGACTAATTTGACAGGTCTAAACTGACATATTATGCTCTGTCCTTTTCTTAATACAATAGCTTTTTTATATGGCATCTCGTAGGTGGCTACTAGGAGACCGCAACTACTTAATCGGACTTTCCTGTGGATGCCTTAATTAAAATTAAAGCCTCCAGCCTTAAAACTAAATTAAAATTAGGCGACTACGCACTAAGGGCACCCCCTGTGGGGTACGAACCTCGGCTTAGGGCGTCGCTAGAGAGGACAGCAAGGGACGGCTGGATCGAATGTGTTCTTAATGGTTTGATGACCATGACGTTTCCTAATACTAGCTCTGAGAAGAAACGCCGAAACAAACTCAGAGGTCATTGATGGGACATTATGATATTACTGGCTCAGCTGCGGCGCGGGCTGGCCTTCATCGGACAAGGGAAGGGGGAGGGGATTACTACGTGGAGCGCGTCGCGATGGACCTCGGCGGCGAGGTCGGTATTTCGGTCTGTTTTTGTGTAATGTGCTGGTGGCCCTATTGGCCTCTTGGAGGAGGGTAATGGGGTCATCGGGGTCTGTGAGGGCATGCCGAGGGCGGCGAAGTCGGGAGATGGTGGAGGGAGTGTAATTGACAACAGCTGCTATAAGAGGATTTAATACAATAGAAAGAAAAAAAAAACACTAAACTTAAATTTAGTTTAGTTTTTTGAAAAAGGGAATCGGGGCCAGTTTTTTTTTTTTTTATAAAATTAAATATATCTAAATGCACTCGCTATACACACTTTAAATACTAAAATGCATTGTGATGGTCCGTTTACATGAGGTCGGTGAACGAATGCGTCTATCAATGCTGTTAAACTTCCCCGACTATCAACTAGATTCAACTAGTCGAATACGGCCCAACGAAACAACTTTTAGAACAACACTCTTGACGCAGTGGCTAAGCGATCGACTGCTGCGCTGCGTGTCACGGGTTCAATTCCCGCACGGAACAAATATTTGTATGACCCTCAAGTAGTTGTTACGGCACCCTAATTGCGTAACACACTATTATCAATTGGAATCATTTTAAAGCATATTTCTGATACATTGCTTCTATAGTTTGAAAAATGCGTCTGATCAACAACGTAAATAACGCAATGAATATTGTAGAACTGTCAAAATGATACCCATTGCTACTGATAGTGTGTTACCTAATTACCCTGTGGGTCTGGCTGTTTGCATATTAATATGTTTGTAAACGCACCCACGTTAAAGGAGAAATTCCTACTGTGAGGCAATCGTTAAAAAAATATTATAGTTTACACTAGTCGACATACTACATTGACCTGATGTAAACACGACATAAGACACATGATTAGATTAAGTTTATATTAACATTTTATATCATAAACTGAAACAGAATAACAAAATCAGTAGACGTTGATAATAACAAGAATATTAGATAAATAGAAAACTATCACAATATTAAAAATGGAGTTTATACTATTTGCTAAGTGGACTAATATTATAACGTATATATTCGTGTAAATGAAACTTGAATACATTTTGAGTTTTTAGTTTAGTTAATCGTTTTTGAAAGATATTATTTGCTACATATATGGTAAACATTTGGCAACATACATAGTTGTATGTCATATGTTGAATTTGTCAACATGAAATCCAGATTTTTGTTTCATTTAAACTAAACCAATATTGTTAAAAATTAAAACGAATGGTTCCTTTTGCAAAATGGGTTTTTTGGACATTGTTAGTTGATCTGTTACTAATGGTAATTATTTATAAACAAAACAAAAATTATTAGTTAATAGTTAATGAAACAAAAATAATAATAAATGAAATTAAATAATTAAAATTAACTTACTTAAACTTTAAGTTTGAAACCTGGACTTTAAGTCTAAAATCATCAACCCGCATTGAGCAAGCGTGTTGATTACACTCAATCTTTCTCTGTATGAGAGGAGACCTGTGCCCAGCAGTGGGACGACAAAGAGGTTGATGATGATGATGACTTATACTTTATTTAAACATATATATCCAAAAAACACATTTTACAACAATTAGACCATTAGTTACTATTTATATAGTATACTTTCAATATCTTCAATCTACAAGTTCTTAACTCCATAATATTTACAATAATATACAATCTTTAAACATTTACATGATATAGTTACTGTTAAATCTAATTTCAAAGTAAAAGGACATATTTTTTTAAACATTATTTTACAATTTTTGTACAAATTTGACTATTTAAACATATTTTTTTTGTAAATATTTTATGGGAATTTTAATGGAGATCGCAAAAGGATGTGTCTCCTAAAACTAAAAGTTACTTATAGAAATAGAAGTTAGAACTACATAACATAGAGTGATTTGGTTTTAATAAGTGAATATCATCTAACAAACAATATTTATACATTTATTTAGTGAAGTAATCTTGATATAGCTTGCATTTAACGACATAGCAACCTTTATATTCAAATAAAACATATACAATATGTAAAGAAAACCCTGTCCGATCCGTGAAGGTATTGTTAGGTATCGATAACTGATTCTAATAATGCCCACAAAGACAGGCAAAACTTAAAAAAAAATCCCCCTAAAAAAATAAATATTATTTCGCAAATAGAGGTACCCCTTCCGCGGGCGGCGGGGGGCAGGCCACGCGGCACGTGGTCAGTGATCGCGTCGCTATTCGCTTGTAATAATACCGTTGTTGTCACTTTTTTAAAAATAACCAAATTTCGGGGAAATTGGAATTAATTCCCGGGAAAAAAGGATTATGTCAAAATTCATTAGTATTGTTACTATGATGATTATGTAAAATTTTATATTATATTTGGTCAAGTGTTTACCTAACCTTTATTATTCTTATGGGTCGGACAGGGTTTTCTTTACATATTACATAAATGAAATAAGTCCCGTGTAAGATCCATATACACAGCTTTAAAAATATCGCAGCGGGATATCATTGCGCACTGGATAATCAACTCTAAGTGTTAAAGCCTAGCGCTGAGAATCCAACATTACGTATCTTAGCACGTCAAAAAACATTGTTGACCTCAGTTCACGAAAAAAAATATATCTTTGCAGACCATAACGCGCCCGTGCGCTTAGCTTTAATGGATAAAATTTTAAATCCTTGATTTTAATTAATCCTATCCATCACAATTGAATTTACCAAAAATATTTGGTGACAAAAAAAAAAAACTCAGTATAATCAAGAGTTTTCCCGCTTTTATCGAGTTCCTTTCTTAAGTGTCACAATAGTAAAAATATTTCTTTTAAATTTTGACGTATAATTTAATATTTTCGGAGTATTATTCGCTTAAACACTTAAAATTTAACTTAATTTCGACAAGTTACTACAATACACAGTCTAATTTTAATTCAAAAATATTAATACTCATTTAATGTCCAGTATGGACGAAGATTTCATCTTAAGAATATAAAAATATATGATGTCTAAGTTATAGCCACTGATAACACTACTTACAGCATAACGAGGACTTTCGTTTATGAGACATAGAAAATATTCTGCAAAGATTTAGCCAGTTCAAACTGGTAGTATATACAGTAGTATAGATAGTAAAGAATAGTATAGTATAAAGATCACTGTCGTTGAGACAATGATGTAAACTTAAGAGTTAAAATTACTGTGAACGGGCGGTAGTTGTAAATTTATCGATAAATTTGAGATCGCCTTTAGCCACAGCTCTAGTGTGACTTATCCATACTAATATTATAAATGCGACAGTATCTCTGTCTGTCCGGCTTTCACGCCAAAACTACTGAACCGATTGTGATGAAATTTCATACACAGATAGTCAAAAGCCTGAGAAAGGACATAGCCTATATAACATCTTGCTATGACCAATAGGGGAAGAGCAGTAACAAAAAATGTTGCGAAAATGGGAGCTAACGCGGACGTACATATTGCTCCCATTATTTTAACAGGCGCTTATTTAATATCAACTGAGTTCTTTTTAATTTACGGAAACCACCGCGCGCTGTAAACCGAAGTCCATGCGGACGGAGTCGCGGGAAACAGCTAGTTTGAAATATTATGACAAATCATGGTGATTGTCATTATGAAAATTTTGAATTATTCCTGTAAAAACGACATCCTATGACTAGGATGATTATTTTCTCGGTGGTAAGCCATCGGCTGCTGGCTGAAGTTACCACCCACCAGACAAAGTCTTGCCGCCAAGGGATTCGTCGTGTTCCGGCATGATGTCTGGTGAAGCCATACATACGGAGGACGGTTCTGAGCAGTTGTGTTGCGATGTGTGCCGGGTACGATGCACAAAATGTTGTTGTGTCGAGAGTCTCCAAATCAATCTCCCTCTGGGTTTAACAGTGCATTACCTCGATCAACTGCCGACTTCCTTCCTATTCGTTTAGTTCTTTTGAGTCAATAGGTCCTTAATAAACTAGCGCGTTTTACCATCAACGATCGCATCACTGCTTATCACCAGGTAGGATGGCGGTCAAGCACTAGTTTATTTATTTATTTATTATTTAATAAATAAATAAATAAACTAGTTTATAATTATAAACAAAGGATTCCACTGTATGTCTGTCACCAGGTCCAGGTTCACTGTATCAGACGAACCGTGATAGCTAGACATTTGAAATTGTCACAGGTGAAGTTTTTCTGTTGCCGCTGTTTTAGCAAATGCTAAAAACAGAACAGTTTTTTTTTTTGTATAGCTAGATAATGGTACGTAACCATTCAAACGCGAGTCGACTAGCACTTGGCCGATATTATTCTATATCTTTTTATTCATCATCATCTCAGCGTTAATCCCAGTCGCATCCGCAGCCCTTTCAGCTTTGGAGTCTGGGGTCCGCTTTACCAGTTTAACTGCTGAGTTTGGCTAAACTTTGATATTTTCCGTGAAGCGACTGCCGTCTGACCTCCACAACCCGAAGGCGATATCTAAGCATTGCAGTTAGACCAATTGTTAGACTTTTGATGGTTCCAACAACCCGTAACGACTGCCACTAGATGTTCGTGTGGCAACCGGGACCAACGGCTTAACGTGCTTTCCGAGGCACGACCAGACCAGTGCAAATATTCATATTCATACATACAAATATTTGCACTGTGCGGGGATCGAACCCGCGCCTCCTTGTGCAACGGCCACGGCGACATTCTATATCTTTTTATTGGATAACATTAATGTTTCTTTCTTTATATCGATGGCTGGTCCAGCATTCACCGAACGTGTATGCAGGAACATACATTGCACGCGATAGTACATAATTTGTTGTTGGGAGCTTAATTTTCTACTCATAGACTCGCCCTATCTTCAAAAATATGGGTCAGCTATTATAATCTTCTCTCTGCCTCAAACCAAAAGTCCTCTATGGCCTGTTCAAAAAGTGTCTGATAAATATGTAAACAAACTTACTAAAGAAAATAACAGTTTTTCTAGTTACATATAGTTTTGTAGCAACTTTTTCTAGTTGCTATGAAGAATTTCAAAAGATGGAAAAGGAAGAGAGATCTTTGCCCTACAGTGGGACAATGTAAACTAGTTAGAACAGATTTCGTCCAATTTGTATTACTTGAATTCATCAATGAACATTTATATTGTGAAAAGAAAACCTTTAACGGTGATTAAAAGTTAGAAAGGAAGGATAAAAAGAAAAATGAAATCAAAACATTCAATAGGGTATTTGACTAAAAAAACTAATTAATCCGTCAGTCAGATTTCCATAAAATACTAGACACGTATTTTTTCTTTTTTCAATAAACAAAAACTGAAGACGACACAGTGCGTTGAAAACTCATGTGACGTCACTGCACGCTACACTTTTTTGCGACCAGTGACGTCACCAGCCTCCACTCCTGATCTTTGATGTCTGTTATATTTGTCAATTTTTATTGATTTGATAAAACAAAATATCCGTATCCAATATTTTTCTACAATCTGAATGACAGACTAAATAGAATCATTTTTTTTTTACCCAGGAAACATCCCTATTTTCAGCTCAAACTACATACTGACATCCACTAGGACATTTTCTGTTTACATTTTCATCAGTTACTTTTAGAACAGATCATACATTTCTACATTCACACTTAACATACCAACCACAGCCTGTCTGGGTTTCTATCCAAAGTAATAGGTCATAAAGGCCATGATAAGGATGCCGGACACGAGGGATCCCAGGTGCTTCAAGGACTGCAGCTTGTCTGGCTCGCGCAGTAGGTCTGGCAGGACTGTTACTAAGGCGATGTGGAGGAATCCGCCCGCCGTGAACGGGACTATCCAGGAAGTTTTAGCCTCTGAAATGTTATAACATATTGTGTTATTTATTGAATGAATATTCTGCTACTACTCGCGCGAGTAAACTGTGCACCTTGCTTGAAGGCAACCCGCTACCCGCGCAGCGCCCCGCATTCGCCGTAAGCGCTGAGTAGCGATAGCATCTTTGATACAATTGTCTAAATACAGTTTAAATCCCCTGTTGTTATTACTGTTTCTGTGGAGATTTTGCTTTGTTAAGTTTTTTTTTTACATTTTCGACGTGTTAGCAACATTATATTTCAGCAAAACGTCATGAGTAAAATGATTGAGTATTATGACGCTTTATCATCAAAACGACCTTTTATTAACATAAAATTGTAATGTATATTTTTTTAACATAATTCTCATTTTTTACTAACGGTACCGTCCTAATGACGTCACAGAGCGGGTGCACAGTTCACTCGCGCGAGTACTTATACGTTTTGAACCTGTAATGTGATTGCGTAACACATTACAATATGAGTTTGTTGATTAGTTTCACATTTTCGCACATCAATGGATTAGCGATATCCTTAAAATGAATCAAATTGTTATTGTAAGTATGTTATGTTATTACTTAGGGTGCTGTTGGAATTGGATACAGAAAGATTATTGGATATTTAGGACATTTCCTAAATATCCAATATTCTTTCTGTATCCAATTCATTAACAGCCTTTGTATCTAACAAAAACGTTTTACGGAAATATATTAAATGAACTAAAAGGCAGTTTATAAAAGAGGGCAACACTTCCTTTGTTTGTGTTGCATGTCAATAGAAATTGGCACTGTAATCATTTTAAGCGAAGTCGTGTTGGCCTAGTGAGTTAGATTCCAGGTCAGGCAAGCACCAATGTAACTTTTCTAAGTTATTAAGTATATCTTGGACACCAATGACTGATTAAAAGGTGAAAGAAAACATTTTGAGGAAACCTGGACTTTAAATCTAAAATGGTCAAACCGCTTTGAGCAAACGTGGTGATTACGCTCAATCCTTCTCTGTTTGGGAGGAGACCTGTGCCCAGCAGTGGGACGATAAAAAAGTTGATGATGATGATGAATCATTTAAAATGCTTACCAATAGAATTCCTAGCCCCGCTAAAAATAACAGCTGTCATGGCGCCGATCAAACCAGCTGCTGCCGTTGCCTGGAATTAAAGACACGTAATCGATTAGCTTATTGCATGTTAAAATTGCACAGCTTGGATTTTTTTAGTTTTTTAGACCGGAAGTGGAAATAGTCTTACAAAGGTACTTTTGACGGTTCCGTCCCCAAAGAATAAACGATAGAGATATGATTTTTCCATACGGTCAGACGGCAGTCGCTTCACGGAAAATGTCGAAGTTTAGCCATATCAGCAGTTGGACTGGTAAAGCGGACCCCAGACTCCAAAGCTGAAAAGGCTTCGGATGCGGCTGGGATTAACGCTGGGATGATGATGATATGATTTTTCCATAGATTTTCCGATAGAGATATGATTGATCCATCCCCAAAGATTAAACGATAGAGAGTAGTCCTGGCGCACAGGCAAGTGAAGGAACACGGGTGGGTTTTAGGCAGTAAAAGTCTGATACGACAATCCGCTCCGGGTCCAGAGCAGGAGAGGTCTTTTGAAAAATTTCCTGTAGCGGAATCTATAGCCGGCACTTTCGGACAACGCGTCATACTGACGGCACTTGAATTAATTCTACATCTCGCAAGCAGAGTTTACCGTGCGATCAGCATACATACAACTTCCCAACTTCAACCGTTCGACAAGTTCCCGCCAGACATAACACCCGTCTGGTCGGAGGATCCTCCCTTTTCTTTGGAGAATGATCATACCTCCATACTTCTATCTGGAGTGGGCCGTCTATCACCACACGGACCAGGGCGGGTTGGTAATTTCTCGTCTTCTATTTTTTTAGGTATAAGACACGTTTTTATTTAAATTATGAACTAGTGCCAGACCACTATCCCGCCTGATGGTAAGCAGTAATGCAATCGGTTGGTAAAGCGGGCTAGTTTATTAAAAGCCTATTCACTCACTCATCCTCCATAGAAAAATGGAGGATCCTCTGAACGGACGGAAATTATGTCTGGCGGGCACTTGCCCAACGGTTTTATTATTTATTTTCTTAACCTAGTATATAATACATTGAGATAAAAGCCATGCCCCGCAAAACCGTTTTCACGGTATGTCTGTGGGAACGGAACAAACAGTGTATCAACAATAATTAATTATTACTAGCGCGGACATTGCGGCGGGTTGTTGGAGCCCTCAAAGGTCTAACAATTGGTCTAACTGCAATGCTTAGACATCGCCTTCGGGTTGTGGAGGTCAAACGGCAGTCGCTTCAAGAAAAATATCGAAGTTTAGCCAAATTCAGCAGTTAGACTGGTAAAGCGGACTCCAGACTCCAAAGCTGAAAAAGCTGCGGATGCGACTGGGATTAACGCTGAGATGATGATGATGATAACTAGCGCAGACATTGAAATTAGTATCTAGCAAAGAAGTTACATTATTTACAAATATTAGGTCTTACAGCACACTAACGGTCAGAATAGTCTATAAGTTTGAAGTCGCTCAGCGAGCTATGGAGCGGGCTATGTTGGGCGTCTCTCTGAAGGACCGCATCAGAAATGAGGTGATCCGACAGAGGACCAGAGTCACCGATATAGCTGAGAGGATTAGCAAGCTGAAGTGGCCATTGGCTCTTCACATATACATATATGCCGCAGGGCCGACAACCGTCGGGGTAAATGAGTCCTCGAGTGGAGACCGCGTCTCGGCAAACGTAGCGTAGGACGCCCTTGGTCGAGATGGAGCGACGACATCAAAAAGGTGGCTGGCGGAGAACTGCTCAGGATCGAGCTTGTTGGCGTGCCATGAAGGAGGCCTATGTCCAACAGTGGACGAGTAGAGGTTCATGATGATGAGGTCTTATAGAATCGCTTACAGACTACTAATAAGAACATTTTAAGTGATCTGGCAAATTTTCCTTTTGTTTTCTGACTTCTTATGTCCTCTTATGGTTGATGTCGTGAATTTGTATGCGTAACTCTGTTGCGAGTTGCAGGATTAGCGTGACGTCAATATGACGTATGTGAAGAAATAGGCTATTTGGTAAATTTATAATTTTTATCTTGAATTACTTGGTTGCGGTTAAGAAGTTTGAAGCAAAGTATTTTTTTTTTTTTAAATATGTATTTCGTAAGAAATATGCAAATAAAAATTCAAAATTCAATAAGCCGCGAAAACGCTTTATTCAGCAATATGGCGTCGCGCTTTGTAAGTGACGTCACAAGCGGTCCGGTTTCGGTTCCGCAGTGGTGTTTGTGTTTATTTGTTATTTGTTGTTGTTTATCTAATAAAATAGTTTACAAGTGGTGTGCTGTACCGGGTTGTACAAATACATCGATAAAACACCTGAGAACACATAGAACAACTACAACTGCGCGTAAGACGTCATCGTGATATTAGCCAATCCGGATCGTTTCACAATATGTGGCGCGAGATACAAAAAGCCAAACATATTTTTGTGTTTTTAGATATATTAATTGTTATTATTTTTATTAAAACTCAAAATTAAAAATGACTTAAAGAACCCTCATTTTATGCAATTAAAGCAAATAATCACGAAAAAAACAATACTGTCAAATAGCCTATTCTAAGCTTATTATGTAAATTGATAACTAAAGTAGCCTCAGATGAAACATACCAGCTGCGCTTTAGCTGCCTCCCACCGTGAGAAACCGCTCTTCAGTAGAATAGCGAAATCTCCAACTTCATGAGGGATTTCATGCACTGTAAACGGAAATTAAAACACATATTAAGATTGTGTACCTAGTTTAACATTACCGAATGGTATCTTAGTAGAAGTTTTTAGTATGTTATAGCGGCTATAGAAAAAACTTAAGAGTAAACGGAATGCGGCCATAGTGGGCCTCGATCTTTCGCCGATTACCGAACGGCGTGGCGAACGCACTTCCTTTCGAACTGGCAAGCTAGCGAGTCATAGCCACGATCTTGTAATGGTCACCAATAACTTATTGATAAACACCCAGGTTATAGACAAACAGATAGTGTAGTCTTAGTCAAGAGTCTGTTTCTACTCTTTGAGTACGGAACCCTAACAAGAGTGGCAAACTATAGACAAGTGATTTGTATCAATATCTGAACATGATGAAAAGCGAAAAGTACAAAATCCATACTAATATTATAAACTAGCTGCACCTCGCGGTTTAAACCGCGTAGGTTTCGATATGTTTTTTTAATATGTTCCGCTCCTATTGGTCGCAGCGTTATGTTATACAAAAGCCTTCCTAGATTAATGAGCTATCCAACGCAAAAATAATTTTTCATATCGTTCGTGAGATTAGCGCGCTCGAACAAACAAACAAACTCTTCAGCTTTATATATTAGTATAGATGGGAAAGTGAGTTTGTTTGTATATTCTGCTTTCACGCCGTAACTACTGAACCAATTGCTTTGAAAATTTACTTTTTATCTCGGAAAAATGTTAAATGTTAGCGCGATATAACCGAACTCCACGCGGGCGAAGCCGCGGGCGAAAAGCTAGTAGTAAATAAAACAAAAACTGTGGATACCGACGTTTTGTAATACTAACCTAATATAGCAAATGTGGTGAGCACTCCCACTCGGAACCCCACGAGGAAGGACCCGCCCACGGCCAGACCGTGAGTAAAGTTGTCGATGGAGTTCGCCATCAGGTTCAAATAGCCAGCCACCTGGAACGACATGGGTAAATCATGATTTCCTTACACGAACTTGGTAATTCTACTGTGTAGTTTCAGACAGTCTCCATAAATAATGAGGGATCCTCCGACAATACCGCTGTCCTGCGTGGTGGGCTACTACCGGACAATTGATGTCGGGGCGTTGTATATGATAGTTTCTATTTTATTTTTATTTATTTTTTTGACAAATCACACAGTTTGAACTAGCCCCAAAGTAGCCCCAAACTCAACGATTCTTTAGTTATATTTATAGATACACTAGCTGACCCGGCGAACTTCGTTCCGCCTTAAAGGCAATATCACATGACTACTTTTTAAATTAGAATAATTTTAAATAAATAAATATTATTATTCAATGATTCTTTATTTGGGAGCACTATCCTGGCGGTTCTTCGGAAATCTTTAATGTGCTACAATACTCGCAAACAACATCCATTGGCCCAATGCGAACGCCATTGCGCTATACTATATGCGTATTGAAACGCTGCCCGATTCAAATCAGTATTTGATGAATTTCTTCTTGTGCTTCGTAAATCATCTAGCGCTTGATCTCTGAGGTTTGCTCGACGATTTCGCATTGCCAACCGAGCCGTTTCACGGGCTGCCTCCCTGTGCTCTGGTGAGTGAGAAGCACGAAGTCGAGCCATACTAAGACTGCGCTCTTCAAGTGCAATTTCTTGCTCTTCTTCAGTTGTTTTTTTTTTTGTTTTGTATGGGAAATCATCAAATGACCTCTCCCGCTCTGGGCGGAGCGGAAGGGCG
This sequence comes from Sesamia nonagrioides, assembly GCA_017933935.1. Lineage (NCBI taxonomy): Eukaryota > Metazoa > Arthropoda > Insecta > Lepidoptera > Noctuidae > Sesamia > Sesamia nonagrioides. The sequence goes on along the minus strand of JADWQK010001625.1, from coordinate 15,832 downwards.
TGTCATACTTTTATTGACTAAAACCCACCCGTGTTCCTTCACATACCTGTGCAACGGCCAGTGCCATGGTTTCTTTTTTATCCAACCCGCAGCCCTGTGGACCAGTCCTCGTGGACCCCGTCAAAGTGTGCTGATATCTCTTTAAGGCGCGTGTGAAACACAACGCGCCGTCAACCCGGGCCTGGTTCTTACCAGGAGGCTAGCAGCCTGTCGCTCGCCGCCCGCAAGCCCGCGCCTACGGTGGTCGGGAGTCCGATGTTGCCTCCCGACCAAGGCGCTTCCTGCGGCGGTTTGAGGCGTGAGGGTAGTGGGATTACCGCTCCCTCACGTGCTCCGCCTCCTCCTTTGCCAGCATCACTGCTTCACAGAAGGAGGTGAAAGATTACCATGCACTCTTTCTTGCTCCGGACTATGGCCGGGACCAGGGTCGGACGCGAGAGATCGCCACCGATCGCCGCCACGAGGACACGGCTGTGCTCTACCCTAGCCGGGCAGACCTCCACCATTTGCTCCACTGTGTCGTCAGGGCGATGCACACAGTGGTCACCCTGGCGTTTACTCCCGCTTTATAGGGAACAGGAACCTCCCGAAACAGCCGCATCCGGTGAGGACCTACGTCAGTCCGAAGGTGAGGACGCCGTGGCGCCTCTCTAGCTACTTCTCAAAGAGAGGACTTACCGCCTCTATTATGGCGTGCTCAGTGCTGGATTGCGACAATTACACTGTCCATGTCGCCATGAAATCCCGCCGGAGCTCTGTCCGCTGTACTGCGATTTTTCGCGGCAACGGAGTTATGCCTCCTCTCGTCACTCCCACATGTGGGCGAAGGATAGTGTTTCTCCACAATTTAATGGATGTTATTATACATATAAACGTTTCTTTTTAATTACTCTATCTATTAAAATAAACCTCATCAAAATCTGTTTCACAGAATTAAAGATTTAATCAAACAAAGGGACAGAACGGGACGGAACGGGATAAAAAGTATCCTATGTGATATGTCCTTCTCCCAGTTCTTACTGGTTAAGCGGTTTTTGAGTTATAAATAGAGTAACTAACACGACTTTCATTTACATACATAGACTTAATTCAAATCGGACCAGGCCTTTAAGAGGAATTCAGTAACGTACACACGTACAGCAGATTTAGGAATATACCCATGGAAAGCATTGTCATCTACATTTGTAACAAATATATCATACCTCTCTCTACCCTAGAGCTCTTGTTTCTGTCTCTTTAAGTAAAATAAAAAATCTTAAATAATTATTTATTTCTATTAATTTTTTCTCCTTTTAGTTCTTATGTACAATTTTATTTTTAAGTAACTAAAAAATTAAAAAAAACTATAAACTGGTCTAAAACGAAAAAAAAAAACTTGTGATTGCCGGGTTTGAACGGAGGAACACCAGCCATCGTGAGTAGACCATACCAATATCCACTAAGCTACAGCCGCAATGTCAAGCCGCGCGAAATTAGCGCCCATATTATGCGTAAAATATTGCGAAAACTCGAAAATATGCGCTTCCCCAGACATAAGACTGAGCTAGATCGATTTTCGTCCCCGAAAACCACCACATATTATATTTCAGTGAAATCGTTAGGGCCGTTCCGAGATCACATGTTTTCAAGCGATTAGCGCCATCTGCCAGGTTGATTTGTGAATCTAAACCATTCAGGTCGCCACTCAAACGCATACAGAAAAATTCATTAAAATCGGTCAAGCCGTTTAGGAGGAGTTCAATGACATACACACGTACAGCAGAATTATATATATAAAGATATACAATATGTAAAAAAAACTCTGTCCGATCCGTGAAGGTATTGTTAGGTATCGATAACTGATTCTACTAATGTCCACAAAGACAGGCTAAACTTAAAAAAAAACCCTAAAAAATAAATATTATTTCGCAAAAAAGAGGTAACTTAATACATGTGCGGTACGTAACCCCTTCCGCGGGCGGCGGGGGCAGGGCACGCGGCACCTGTGACGTGGTCTCGTCGCTATTCGTTTATAATAATACCGGTGTTTGTCACTTTTTAAAAATTACCAAATTTCGGGAATTGGTATTAATTCCTGGAAAAAAGGATTGATTTCAAAATTCATTAATATTGTTACTATGATGATTATGTAAAATTTTATATTATACTAGCTGACCCGGCGAACTTCGTTCCGCCTTAAAGGCAATATCACATGACTACTTTTAAATTAGAATAATTTTAAATAAATAAATATTATTCAATGATTCTTTATTTGGGAGCACTATCCTGGCAGTTCTTCGGAAATCTTTAATGTGCTACAATACTCGCAAACAACATCCATTGGCCCAATGCGAACGCCATTGCGCTATATTATATGCGTATTGAAACGCTGCCCGATTCAAATCAGTATTTGATGAATTTCTTCTTATGCTTCAAATCATCTAGCGCTTGATCTCTGAGGTTTGCTCGACGATTTCGCATTGCCAACCGAGCCGTTTCACGGGCTGCCTCCTGTGCTCTGGTGAGTGAGAAGCACGAAGTCGAGCCATACTAAGGCTGCGGTCTTCAAGTGCAATTTCTTGCTCTTCTTCAGTTCTTTTTTTTTTTTTTTTGTATGGGAAATCATCAAATGACCTCTCCCGCTCTGGGCGGAGCGGAAGGCGTGTCATACTTTTATTGACTAAAACCCACCCGTGTTCCTTCACATACCTGTGCAACGGCCAGTGCCATGGTTTCTTTTTTATCCAACCCGCAGCCCTGTGGACCAGTCCTCGTGGACCCCGTCAAAGTGTGCTGATATCTCTTTAAGGCGCGTGTGAAACACAACGCGCCGTCAACTCCCAGGCCTGGTTCTTACCAGGAGGCTAGCTGCATCGCTCGCCGCCCGCAAGCCCGCGCCTACGGTGGTCGAGTCCGATGTTGCCTCCCGACCAAGGCGCTTCCTGCGGCGGTTTGAGGCGTGAGGGTAGTGGGATTACCGCTCCCTCGCGCTCCGCCTCCTCTTGCCAGCATCATGCTTCACAGAAGGAGGTGAAAGATTACCATGCACTCTTTCTTGCTCCGGACTATGGCCGGGACCAGGGTCGGACGCGAGATCGCACCGATCGCCGCCACGAGGACACGGCTGTGCTCTACCCAAGCCGGGCAGACCTCCACCATTTGCTCCACTGTGTCGTCAGGGCGATGCACACAGTGGTCACCCTGGCGTTTTACTCCCGCTTTATAGGGAACAGGAACCTCCCGAAACAGCCGCGTCCGGTGAGGACCTACGTCATCGAAGGTGAGGACGCCGTGGCGCCTCTCTAGCTACTTCTCAAAGAGGACTTACCGCTTATTATGGCGTGCTCAGTGCTGGATTGCGACAATTACACTGTCCATGTCGCCATGAAATCCGCCGGAGCTCTGTCCGCTGTGCTGCGATTTTTCGCGGCAACGGAGTTATGCCTCCTCTCGTCACTCCCACATGTGGGCGAGGATAGTGTTTCTCCACAATTTAATGGATGTTATTATACATATAAACGTTTCTTTTTAATTACTCTATCTATTAAAATAAACCTCATCAAAATCTGTTTCGCAGAATTAAAGATTTAATCAAACAAAGGGACAGAACGGGACGGAACGGATAAAAGTATCCTATGTGATATGTCCTTCTCTCCAGTTCTTACCGGTTAAGCGGTTTTTGAGTTATAAATAGAGTAACTAACACGACTTTCATTTACATAGACTTAATTCAAATCGGACCAGGCCTTTAAGAGGAATTCAGTAACGTACACACGTACAGCAGATTTAGGAATATACCCATGGAAAGCATTTCATCTACATTTTGTAACAAAGATATCATACCTCTCTCTACCCCAAGAGCTCTTGTTTCAGTCTCTTTAAGTTAAATAAAAAATCTTAAATATTTATTATTTCTATTTATTTTTTTCTCGTTTAGTTCTTATGTACAATTTTCTTTTTAAGTAACTACAAAAATTAAAAAAAACTATAAACTTATCTAAAAACGAAAAAAAAAACTTGTGATTGCCCGGGTTTGAACCGAGGAACACCTGCCATCGCGAGTAGACTATAACACTATCCACTACGCCACAGCCGCTATGTCAAGCCGCGCGAAATTAGCGCCCATATTATGCGTGAAGTATTGCGAAAAAGAAAACTCGAAAACATGCGCTTCCCCAAACATAAGACTGAGCTAGATCGATTTCTCGTCCCCGAAAACCCCCACATATTAAATTTCAGCGAAATCGTTAGGGCCGTTTCCGAGATCACATGTTTTTTCAAGCGATCAGCGCCATCTACCGGGCTGATTTGTGAATCTAAACCATTCAGGTCGCCACTCAAACGCATACAGAAAAATTCATTAAAATCGATCAAGCCGTTTAGGAGGAGTTCAATGACATACACACGTACAGCAGAATTATATATATAAAGATATACAATATGTAAAGAAAACTCTGTCCGATCCGTGAAGGTATTGTTAGGTATCGATAACTGATTCTACTAATGTCCACAAAGACAGGCTAAACTTAAAAAAAAACCCCTAAAAAAATAAATATTATTTCGCAAAAAGAGGTAACTTAATACATGTGCGGTACGTAACCCCTTCCGCGGGCGGCGGGGGGCAGGGCACGCGGCACCTGTGACGTGGTCTCGTCGCTATTCGTTTATAATAATACCGGTGTTGTCACTTTTTTAAAAATTACCAAATTTCGGGGAAATTGGTATTAATTCCCGGGAAAAAAGGATTGATTTCAAAATTCATTAATATTGTTACTATGATGATTATGTAAAATTTTATATTATACTAGCTGACCCGGCGAACTTCGTTCCGCCTTAAAGGCAATATCACATGACTACTTTTTAAATTAGAATAATTTTAAATAAATAAATATTATTATTCAATGATTCTTTATTTGGGAGCACTATCCTGGCGGTTCTTCGGAAATCTTTAATGTGCTACAATACTCGCAAACAACATCCATTGGCCCAATGCGAACGCCATTGCGCTATATTATATGCATATTGAAACGCTGCCCGATTCAAATCAGTATTTGATGAATTTCTTCTTGTGCTTCGTAAATCATCTAGCGCTTGATCTCTGAGGTTTGCTCGACGATTTCGCATTGCCAACCGAGCCGTTTCACGGGCTGCCTCCCTGTGCTCTGGTGAGTGAGAAGCACGAAGTCGAGCCATACTAAGGCTGCGCTCTTCAAGTGCAATTTCTTGCTCTTCTTCAGTTCTTTTTTTTTGTTTTGGATGGGAAATCATCAAATGACCTCTCCCGCTCTGGGCGGAGCGGAAGGGCGTGTCAGACTTTTATTGACTAAAACCCACCCGTGTTCCTTCACATACCTGTGCAACGGCCAGTGCCATGGTTTCTTTTTTATCCAACCCGCAGCCCTGTGGACCAGTCCTCGTGGACCCCGTCAAAGTGTGCTGATATCTCTTTGAGGCGCGTGTGAAACACAACGCGCCGTCAACCCGGGCCTGGTTCTTACCAGGAGGCGAGCTGCCTATCGCTCGCCGCCCGCAAGCCCGCGCCTACGGTGGTCGGGAGTCCGATGTTGCCACCCGACCAGGGCGCTTCCTGCGGCGGTTTGAGGCGTGAGGGTAGTGGGATCACCGCTCCCTCACGCGCTCCGCCTCCTCCTTTTGCCAGCATCACTGCTTCACAGAAGGAGGTGAAAGATTACCATGCACTCTTTCTTGCTCCGGACTATGGCCGGGACCAGGGTCGGACGCGAGAGATCGCCACCGATCGCCGCCACGAGGACACGGCTGTGCTCTACCCAAGCCAGGCAGACCTCCACCATTTGCTCCACTGTGTCGTCAGGGCGATGCACACAGTGGTCACCCTGGCGTTTACTTCCGCCTTATATGGAACAGGAACCTCCCGAAACAGCCGCGTCCGGTGAGGACCTACGTCAGTCCGAAGGTGAGGACGCCGTGGCGCCTCTCTAGCTACTTCTCAAAGAGAGGACTTACCGCCTCTATTATGGCGTGCTCAGTGCTGGATTGCGACAATTACACTGTCCATGTCGCCATGAAATCCCGCCGGAGCTCTGTCCGCTGTACTGCGATTTTTCGCGGCAACGGAGTTATGCCTCCTCTCGTCACTCCCACATGTGGGCGAGGGATAGTGTTTCTCCACAATTTAATGGATGTTATTATACATATAAACGTTTCTTTTTAATTACTCTATCTATTAAAATAAACCTCATCAAAATCTGTTTCACAGAATTAAAGATTTAATCAAACAAAGGGACAGAACGGGACGGAACGGGATAAAAAGTATCCTATGTGATATGTCCTTCTCCCAGTTCTTACTGGTTAAGCGGTTTTTGAGTTATAAATAGAGTAACTAACACGACTTTCATTTACATACATAGACTTAATTCAAATCGGACCAGGCCTTTAAGAGGAATTCAGTAACGTACACACGTACAGCAGATTTAGGAATATACCCATGGAAAGCATTGTCATCTACATTTGTAACAAAGATATCATACCTCTCTCTACCCCAAGAGCTCTTGTTTCAGTCTCTTTAAGTTAAATAAAAAATCTTAAATATTTATTATTTCTATTAATTTTTTTCTCTTTTAGTTCTTATGTACAATTTTCTTTTTAAGTAACTACAAAAATTAAAAAAAAAACTATAAACTTGTCTAAAAACGAAAAAAAAAACTTGTGATTGCCCGGGTTTGAACCGAGGAACACCTGCCATCGCGAGTAGACTATAACACTATCCACTAAGCCACAGCCGCTATGTCAAGCCGCGCGAAATTAGCCCCCATATTATGCGTGAAGTATTGCGAAAAAGAAAACTCGAAAACATGCGCTTCCCCAGACATAAGACTGAGCTAGATCGATTTCTCGTCCCCGAAAAACCCCACATATTATATTTCAGCGAAATCGTTAGGGCCGTTTCCGAGATCACATGTTTTTTCAAGCGATCAGCGCCATCTACCGGGCTGATTTGTGAATCTAAACCATTCAGGTCGCCACTCAAACGCATACAGAAAAATTCATTAAAATCGATCAAGCCGTTTAGGAGGAGTTCAATGACATACACACGTACAGCAGAATTATATATATAAAGATTTGGTCAAATGTTTACCTAACCTTTATTATCCTTATGGGTCGGACAGGGTTTTCTTTACATATTGTATAGATAAACATCCAATACCCAGGCCAATCAGGAAAAGATCGTTTTCCATCATGACATGGCCGGGGATCGAACCCGGGGCCTCCACATCGCAGGCAGGCGTGTTGACCGATGCTGTTTGCGCGATGCAGAATTTAGCATAACATCAGGTACATCGCCACATGCACAGATCGCATGTACCAGGTTCAAGAAAATCTCACAAGTTTAGAAAAATGCCCATACTTTCATCGAAGACATTGTGAGAACTGTATTTCGAAACAATTGTTCATAATCTACATTTAAGTTCGACGCATCTTCTTTTTCTTTCCATCTCATTATTACGAAAAGAAAAAAAGATAAATATATATAATATGTACGGACAAATCACACAGATTGAGCTAGCCCCAAAGTAAGTTCGAGACTTGTGTTATGGGATACTAACTCAACGATACTATATTTATAATAGATACATACAATATGTAAAGAAAACCCTGTCCGATCCGTGAAGGTATTGTTAGGTATCGATAACTGATTCTACTAAAACAAAGACAAGCTAAACTTAAAAAAAAAATCCCCCTAAAAAAATAAATGTTATTTCGCAAAAAGAGGTAACTTAATACATGTGCTGTAAGCAACCCTTTCCGCGGGCGGCGGGGGGCAGGGCACGCGGCACCTGTGACGTGGTCGCGTCGCTATTCGCTTATAATAATACCGATGTTGTCACTTTTTTAAAAATTACCAAATTTCGGGGAAATTGGAATTAATTCGCGGGAAAAAAGATTATTTAAAAATTCACTTGTATTGTTACTATGATGATTATGTAAAATTTCATATGTTATTTGGTCATGTGTTTACCTAACCTTTATTATCCTTATGGGTCGGACAGGGTTTTCTTAACATATTGTATATAGATAAACATCCAAGACCCAGGCCAATCAGGAAAAGATCGTTTTCCATCATGACCTGACCGGGGATCGAACCCGGGGCCTCCACGTCGCAGGCAGGCGTGTTGACCGCTGCGCCACGGAGGTCGAGTTGAGCGATGTTAAACCCAACAACACGACCAATGATCCCAGATCCATTTATATTGACATAGATTTTGATGCATTGTTATTTTTTCCTCGTGCTGCCATTTATTTATTTGTGTTTTTTCTAATTCCATTATATTTACTTATATTTTTTTTGACATGAAATTTATAATAAAAATCATTATTGTTCAAAATATTTGCACGCCATACTAGGTGGCAAACATGTATGATCTTATTTTTCTTTTTATGTTATCCTGCATGCATTTTATTTTATTCTTGTATGCACACACATGTTTAAGCAAATAAATTTATCTTTATCTTTAACGATGCTGCGCCAGAGGGAGATTGATCTGGAGACCCTCCATGACCAAACTCCCGACACATCTTTTGGCGCATCGTACCCGGCACACATCCGTCTCTTTCGGCAATGGAAAGAAAAAGATTCACATAGCCTTAAATTTTGCCTTATTTCTGAACAAGGGAAATGGCGCCAAGCTGGCACTTTGGATGAGAATTTAGAAAATAGGACTGAAACTGCGAAAAAACTCAGTCGTTATTATAAAACTCACGTCTTTCTTGCTGCTCTTCTCCTTGGCATCCTTGCTGACCTTGAGCGCCTGTTCCCGCGCCTCCCGCAGCAGACAGCGCCCCATCCATCTGTTACCCTTGTTGCAGGCTCGGACAGTTCCGTTCTGAGCGGCTACCGTGTTGCAACATACACCTGGAATATAAAGTAGTCATTAGTTAACATACAAGCTGTGCCTGTAACAGATTTGAAGAACAGATTTTTGAAAATTTTAGCTTAATGGAGTTATTTTTAGTGGATGAAATTTCTGAAATCTTTTTTAATCTTTGCACCGGGTGAAGTCTTTACGTCGGCGCCGGCTGTCACTGAAAACCAGCGCTGGGCTCTGTTTTTGCATAGAGTCGCAGCATAATGCTGAGCGACAGCCGCTTTGCGTGGATGTGACGTACCCTCAACTATTTCTTATTTTTTGTAAACTTTTGCGTCGTGTTTACTGCAAATAAGCGTTTTTTCTTTCTTTCTTTATTACTATTTAAAAAAAAGTTCTAAATTCCCACATCTTATCTTATCATAAAATAAAATAATTATTATAGTTAATCCATTTGCCACCAATGTGCCTGAGTCTCTAGATTTCATAACAAAATCAAATTTTACGAGTGATCACGCCAGAACGCGACGCGCAGCGCGGCGGTTGTCAGTATAACCCGCGCAGATAAAGAAAAGATCTGAAAATGGCGGCGGATACTTACGGTACGGTTGACAAAACATGCCATAGTTCAATCACAAACCAAATGCTAAGATAGTAAAATGTCAAATTTACGTTGCAAATATTGTTATTTACAACGTAAATTTGACCTTTTTCTTGTTTGTTGTTGTGTTTGCAACAAAATACAACAAAAACAACAAAATAACAGAGACTTTAGCGGAACGAAATTAACTATTTTTCGGAGTGGGTCAAAGTAGCTTGTTAAGCGAATCCTGAATTCCTGACGGATGATATTTTTTTGCAGCGCTTACTTCACTGTGTGAGTATAGACAGCGATAGAGAGTGAATGAGAACGCATGCGAGCGGACGCTATTTACAGATCTTTTCTTTATCTGCGCAGGTTATACTAAACTTTTTACAACTACCTTCATAGATTCGTAATGTTCAGTTTAAGATCACAATACTCCAGCATCCACATTGCCTAACACACTATTACTATCTATCAGTTGGAATAATTTTGAAGTTTATTGCTAGTCCATTGGTCCATAGGTTCGAAAAATATCTCGGCTCACTGTCTAGTCGACAATGTAAATAACGCAATGAATATTGTTGAACTGTTAAAATGAAACCCATTGCTACTTATAGTGTGAGATAATTACCCTACTGGACAGCAAGAATGTATACATTAAGAGTTTGTTAGTATTTATATAATAACGATTACAAATGATTTGTAATCGTTAGAAATAAATGACTCAAACCGATCTACGTATCATCATCCCAGCGTTAATCCCAGTCGCATCAAAGCCTTTTCAGCTTTGGAGGCTGGGGTCCGCTTTACCAGTGCAACTGCTGATATGGCTAAACTTCGACATTTTCCGTGAAGCGACTGCCGTCTGACCTCCACAACCCGAAGGCGACATCGAAGCATTGCAGTTAGACCAATTGTTGGACTTTTGAGGGCTCCAACGACCCGTAACGACTGCCACTGCCAGATGTTCGTATGGCAACCGGACCAACGGCTTAACGTGCTTTCGAGGCACGACCAGACCAGTCGTTATGGGTCCTCCGGAAGTTTAAAGTATGATAACTAGTCACTGGTCACTTGTCTAAGCCAGTTATTGGATAACAAGATATGAGATTGTATTTTTTTGAAATGCAAATTAAGTGTTCTTACCTTTAGTATTGTTATTGAACACACACACGTATCGTGAGAGCTGCTTGGCCGTCACTGTTCCATTTCCATCACAGATGCCATCTCCAATACTCTTTCCTCGCTGCCTCCTCTCTACAGCTAGCAACTTCTCAATTTCTTCTATTTCTATTTGCCTTATGTTAGTTGGAGCCGTTTTGCTTGACAACTTCAGGTTCCTCGTGACTTTCCTCCTCGCTTTCCTCGTGTTCTGAGGCAGCGAACAGTTTTTCCGACGATGAAGACTAGTATAGCATGCCAGTGAGGCACCACAGGCCGCTTTTTAGGGATACGTGCTCAGCTGTGGACATGAAAGGATATGTTTATTTCTGGAAGCAGATCATTCTTGAGACACGAATCTATTTTAAAAGTACATAAATGGAGCCGGCATTTCCTGATAACTGATCCCCGAGTATCATCATCATTTCAGCCGAAAGACGTCTACTGCTGGGCCTCCCCCAAGGATCTCCACGGCGACCGGGTCGTCGGTCCACCTTGTCGGGGCCTACCCACTCTGCGTCTTCCGGTGCGTGGTCGCCACTCGAGAACCCCTCGTCCCCATAGGGCTTCGGTCCTACGGGCAATTTGCCCAGCCCTGCCACTTAAGTGTTGCAATTCTTCGGGCTATGTCGGTTACTCTCGTTCTTCTGCGGATCTCCTCATTTCTGATTTGATCACACAGTGAAAACCCCAAAACATAGCCCTCTCCATTGACCTTTCTTAAAAAGGGAGTATATAAACGGGAAAATAAAGTCAGAGGTCTCTTCATCGTCATGGAATCGTCACGCGCGCATCTAGTGTTATACGCTCACGTTTCTACCTTTTACCGAACACCTACACATAATAAAAAAATAGTGAAAGTGCTCAAAAAAACTAAAGTGAAGTGGGAAGCAGTCGCACGGACCCTCTCACCTGCACCCGGCGTTCCTAACGCCAGGGTCGCGACAACCGCGCGTTCCCAGCGGGATGCCCCAGCCGGGGATTCCGCCCAAACCCCCTCCCCGTGAACAACACCATAGCGGGGGGGAAGAAAATGCGAGAACCAGGCGGACTACGGTGGCACACCTGGCCTCACCAGCATCACCGTCACCCAAGACTCCAGCGACAAAGCTCCGGACACCAGGAGCCCCGCAGACCACAATCCATTCTGTGAAGTACCCGACGTCATCAAGTGCGGGTACTTCGAAAAATACAGCCCATCCGCAGAGCGGGCCTGTAAAGCGGACACCACCGCCCTCACCGAAGTCCTACGCATCCCCCCTCGCCCCTCGGAGCTCAGCACCGGCGTCACCGTCGTCGAGGTCGCTGGTTTCACCCGGGACGAGCGAATCGGAGGCGTCGTCGGACGGGAGCAGCGACGACGACGACAACGACAACACACACCGTGAGGTAAGGGATGCCGTCATTCCCCGGACAACCCGAGCAAGCCTCGAACGCCGAGCACCCAGCGCGTCGCTACCGGACCTGTCCACGGCCGGAAGCATAGAGGTAAGGACTTTGTTACCTAAAGTCGCCCCCCCTGCCCGCGCAGCTCAACGCCGACAGCGCAGCCCGGACGAGCAGGAAGAAGCGCCGAAGCGACGTTGCAAAGGTGAGTCGCCCCCCAAGACCTTCTCGGAAGCGACGCGCAACCCTGTAGGAGCAACAGGCGCCGCAGCCCCCCCCTCCCTCAGCCCCTCCTGGCCGAGCGGAGGAAAAAAATAATCCGACGGTAGACGCAAAATCTACCGACGGAACGGAAAAGACAGCGACGAAAAAAAAGTTGCGCTACCCTCCACTGGTGGTGGAGAAACTCCCACAGTGGGCGCACCACTTCCGCGTCCTTAAGGGAAAACTGGGGCGTGCCCCCAGTGCCAGACCGTTCGGGGAGGGGGTGAAGTTCACCCCCCAAACGGACACCGAGTACCGTCTGATACAAAAGTATCTGACGGTACTCGAAAAGAGGAAAACATCCCCTGGTTTTCCTACTCCCTACCAGCGGAGCGGAGCCACAAGGTGGCCATAAGGGGGCTGCCTGCGGACACGGCGCCGGCAGATATAGAGGAGGACCTACGCGCGCTGGGGTTCCAGCCGGAGTATGTTCGCGTCATCAAGGCGCGACAAGGACGACCTGGCTGTATATTCCACGCCGTGCTGAAGAAGACTCCGAATCTTCTGCCGGGCATCTATGAGGTAAGGGAGATCCTCTGCATGCCCGGTGTAAGGATCGAGGCGTGGCGTGGCAAGAGGGGGCCTGCACAATGCCACAGATGTCAGCAGTTCAGGCACTCCTCTGAACAGTGCCACAGACCGCTCGCTTGTGTCAGGTGCGGCGGGAGTCACGTGGCCAGAGAGTGCCCGCGGCCAAGGGAGGAGCCCGCCACCTGCATCAACTGCGGGGGGGCGCACCCCGCAAACCACACCAAATGCCCCGTAATGCGCAAGGAGGTGCGCAACAAGCGAGCGGGCACGGTCGCCATCACCGGAAACACGCGCCGGTCAAACACGGCCGCAGAGAGGCCGTTACAGCCGACGCCGCTAGGGGAAACCCAGTCGGCGACCCTGATGGCGGCCGCCAACGACCCACCAGCGCGCAACGCGGCCACCACCTCCTCAGGACGGAGGAGGAAAGGACGCGGCGGCAAGAGGGGAAAGGTCAACACGACCAACGCCGCTGCCAACCCCGCCACTGTCAATGTGACAGTGAACGTACCACCACAGAAGGGGGCGGGGCCTAAACAGGCTAGAATCGACGACCTCTCCCACCCGCCGACCAAAAACAAACAAAGATCGCAATGTACAGAGAGTCGGATGGTCCGCGGCCCCGCGCCGAGCAGCTCCGCTCAGGAGAGGCGTAGCAGGCCGCCGCCGCCAAAACAACAAACCGCCTTGTCGGCGGGCGCACCCGGGGAAAGACACCCCGGGTCCACAATAATAGAGGCCGCTCTCCGGGTCCTCCAGGACATCCTGCTGGCGCTCAGCAGGGGTCAGGACCCGGTGCCAGTTGTTCTCACCGGCATAACAGACCTGATCATGTTGAACAGACATGTCTAGGCCGGTGAGAATACTCCACTGGAATGCCCGCGGCCTCAGGGAGAAGGTCGTGCTCCTCCGTCCTCTCCTACAGGAACAGGACATCGACGTGGCGCTCATCAGCGAGACGCTCCTGAGACCTGGGGACACGGTCAAGTTCCCAGGTTATCACGTCTACCAGAAGGATGGGCAATACAATGAGACCAACAGCCAGCGACACAGGATTTCCCAAGGCCTGGTGGTGCTGGTGAAGCGAAGGGTCGTCCACCAGGAGCTACCGCCCCCAACACTCAGCAGCATCTCAGCGCTGGGTGTGCAGCTGCATGTCGCCGGCAGGCACGTGTGTATGTACGCGGCATACAAGCAGCCTCAGAAACCACTCAACACTAGCGACATACACACGCTGCTAGCCTCACCACATCCCACCATCATCGCCGGCGACCTTAATTGTAAGCACCCGGCGTGGAACAGCGGATCCACCAACCAGGGGGGCCGACGACCCTTCGCCGACGCGGAGGCCAAAGGGTACGACGTGTCCGGACCGGAGACGCCGACCCACTACCCAGACAACATAGCACACACACCCGATGTGCTGGACATCGTCGTACACAAGGGCCTCACCTGCCGGATCGCGCAGGAGGTGCTGGACGACGAGCTGAAGTCCGACCACCAGCCAGTGCTCGTCCGCCTGACTGACCACACCACCAGAGTTGCCCATCCGGCGCCACGTCGACACACGGATTGGGACAAATTCAGGAAGGTAATGGAGGCCACCACGCCCACTCGGCCCATCGCCGACGCCTTGGACGTGAACGAGTTGGCTGAGGGACTCACCGCCTGCATCAAGAGCGCCTTGGAAGCGGCGACATGCACATCCACCGCGTCACAGGGGCGCTACCAGAAGCTCCCCGCTCACATCGCCAACATGATCGCCGACAAGAGGCGTCTGAGCAGGCGGTGGCAACAAACAAGATGCCCCACCATCAAGAACCAGCTCAACCGTGTCACGGACAAGGTTAAGGCCGAGCTACACGCGCACGCATCGGAGAGCTGGGAGTACATTATAGACTCGGCAGACGGCGACTGGGCGTCGGTACACCGGCTGTGCCGACGCCTAAAGAATACCCCAGCCCCGGTGCGCCCGCTACGCAACAGCGACGGGGCGCTTCGCTACACGGCGGCCGACCGGGCCGAAATATTCGCCGAGCACCTGGAGCGTCAGTTCACGCCGAACCCGACAGACGCCCTGGACCATGTCGCAGCAGTGGAGCAACACCTTGGAGAGTACTTCAAGACGCCGGTAGCTCCAGACGAAGACCCCGTAGTTTTCTCCCCGGGCCAAGTACTGGGGGCAATAAGGAGCACTAAGCCCAGAAAGGCACCCGGTGCGGACGGAATTGCAAACACCGCCCTCCGACACCTGCCACCGAAATCGGTGGCGGCAATAGCGCGCCTATATAACGGCATACTCCGCACCGGAACCTTCCCCAACTGCTGGAAGCAGGGGAAAGTGATCATGTTGCCCAAGCCCGGGAAGAACGTCTCCAAGCCGGAAAGCTACCGGCCGATCACGCTCCTCCCCACAACCTCCAAGGTGTTTGAGGCACTACTGCTGCAACACCTGCTGCCGCACACCACGCCCCGCCCGGAACAATTTGGCTTCCGGGCGGAACACAGTACGACGCTCCAGTTGTCGAGGGTACTGCACACACCCACCGCGGCCATGAACAAGAGGGAGTACGCCGCTGCAGTATTCCTCGACATGGAAAAGGCATTCGACCGGGTCTGGCACGCCGGCCTTATTTACAAGCTGACCAAGACCACCGCGCCTCGTCGCTTGATACAGGTGGTCTCCTCCTTCCTGAAAAACAGGACATTCAAGGTTTCGGTGGAGAACGTGTCATCGAGCGCGCGCCCCATTGGAGCGGGCGTGCCGCAGGGAAGCTGCGTCTCGCCTGCGTTGTACTCGGTATACACCGACGACATCCCCGCCACGCACACTGCAACCCTCGCGCTGTACGCAGATGACGCCGCGTATATCACGACATCGCTGTCGGCCAACCACGCGGCCATCAAAATGCAGCGCGTTCTGGACGACCTCCCCGACTGGCTCAGCAAGTGGAGACTGTCGGTGAACGCAGGTAAGACGCAGGCTATGATCGTCACGGCACGAGGCGGACTTCATCCACCGAACCTTCGGCTCATGGGGACCGAGGTCGAGTGGACCAGGACCGCCAAATACCTGGGG